>OY751313.1:5647034-6046509 GCA_963564615.1 Rhorus exstirpatorius
AATTCAAATCACCGAGCTTTATTCGCGTTCGATGTATCACGCGCGAAATGAACTGCTCTTCTTCCTTAAATTCAATTTTTCCAAGCCAATCTTGCCACATTTGATTCCCTTTATTTTTTTTTTCTTTGCATTTTCTCATAATTTCTTGCTTCGATTTACCAAAAAAAAATGTCATCAACAAAATTTCATTAGTCCAGTAAATTTGGTCATTTCGTTATCGAATAAAAATAATATATAAATAAATATAAATATATATTTTTTTTAGCGTAAAAATTTCGTTTTATTTCATTTTGAAAAAAATAAAACAAAAACAAAAACACTTAAAAAAAAAAGTTCTTTTAAATTCTCTTTCGGCAAAACCTTTGTTTTTTTTTTCCAAATCATCGAAACATCGGAGGGACTTACCCCTTGATTGATCGATCCACGATTCCCTTATCGTGACATCGAAGCACACTCAATTCTCCACACGCAAACACACACACGTACACAGGCACACAAAATTTTCCCCAAATAAATCCGAATAATTAAACGACAGCCGCTAATCAATATACCACGAAATCAAAAGGACCGAAAAATTAAAAAAAAAAAAAAAAAAAATCCCAAAATTCCTTGCAACAAATTAATACGGGGGAAGAAACAAAAAGGAAATAGCGTCGAGTGATTTGAACGACCGCGAGTCCGAGAGACGATGAGCGGAGTGAGGGCGTTGAAACTCGCGGTTGCGTTGAGGTCCCCGGGGAAGTTATAGAAAAAAAAAAAGAAAGAAAGAAAGAAAAAAAAATACCAAGACTTGGCAAGGAGAAGAGTCCGAGGAAAATAAACGGCCAATGCAGAGGAGGACGATCTTTCGACTGCACGGCTGACTGAGTGCCAGGCTCGTTGTTCAGGGTGGGGAAGAGGGACGCTTTGTAAAACGCGCGCCACTCCAAACGACCGGGGTTCGTATTCTTGAAAAAAAAAAGAAAAAAAAAAGAAAAAAATACCGCCCGTTAGTTATGGAAGCCGAGAGGTGATTGGGTTGAGTTTGGGTTGGGTCTCTCTCTCTCTCTCTCTCTCTCTCTCTCTGTCCCTCTTTCTCTCTCTCCCGCACACACACGAACACAAAGACACACACACACATGAATAAGTGGATGTAACGATGACGATGGTCAAAGCTACAAGAATTCAACGGGTTGAATAACCTTCTTGTAACGTTAGCACATGCTAAGCGGATCGTTGTATCACTATAGAAACGCGTAATAAGCCTTTAAGAAGACGAGACCTCGATCCCTGAGATACGAAGAGTGTGTATGTATGTGTGTGAGAGAGAGAGAGAGAGAAAGAGATATGAAATTATTCATTCGCGATGAAGAAACGAGGAAGGGAGAAGGAAAGAAAAAAAAAAGTGAAGAGATGGAAAAAAAGGATGAAGAGCAAGATGGGTCCTTGAACCAGAGTCCACGAGACGTTGTCGCAGGTAGAACGGGTAGAGCTATACATAATACGAGAGCAACAGAGCACAGTGTCGATTCGGTCTGACGACGAATTCATTAAGCGGGCTTGCTCTACTGACATTTCCCCATTTCTTTTCTTCCCTTTTCGCGACTCGAATCGTGAAAAATGTTTTCGAGGTTTGTTTTTTTTTTTAGGACTTGGGTATGGAAGATAATTTGTCCGGGGCTCGAGTAAAAATCAATCGAACAAGGTCGCGCGAGTGTGTGGAAATAAATAAATATGTTTCCGTGGAAGAATAGATAAATTATATAGATAGATATAGATAGATTTAAATAGATATATAGATATATAGATAGATATAGATAGATATAATTATATAGATAGATAAATTCTAAGATCGCGGTTTCTTTAACTATTTCGACTATTGAGGACAAAAGATCGACGGATTGGTCAAATTTGTAAAGTGAATTTTGATTGTCATTAATTATAATTTTGTTGAAATTAAATTATTATGGATCCCGGAACATCGAAAATTGTTTTTTTTTTTTCTGACAACCACTCATTCCGTTTATTTAATAATGTAAGCTCTTGTACTCGAATCACAAATTTTAATCAGGATCGATAATTTTTTTTATTAATTACAATTATTATAATCAAAAAACTGCTTAATGAATTTCAATTTATTTTCGAAAAATCCCAATAGTAAAACAAATATTTGTATTAATAATTCAAATATAAATATTGCAATCAGAAAAAATTGTTTTCAATTCAATCGATGACTTTTCGTCTAATCGTATGAAAGGGAGCACTGACCGTAGAGCAAGGCCTGTCTGAAATTCCGTAACGTCGAAGGTATAGCCGAAAAGATCGAGGGATCGGGTGCGAGTACAGTGTTCGAGGGAGATCCAACGCTATAGGCGAAGGATCGTGAGTTTCATACCGTTAGGAACTTGCTGTCGTTTTACGTGCATAAACATCGTGGCTGGACATTAACGATCCTACGACGAGTGAGAGAAAGAGAGAGAGAGAGAAAGAGAGAGAGAGAATAGTTTATTTCTCGGTTAGTCACAGACTCGAGAATTTTATAAAATCCTCGATAAATTGGTGCGTAGTGTAAAAAAAAGGAGGGGAGCATATAAGCGAGAAACGCGGACCAAATTTAGATCTACGTAGATCGAATTTTATGAAAAAAAATTAAATAACTACGTTAGATCTAAATTAAATCTACGAAGATCCAAACAATTTTTTCCCCCGGAAGTGTTGAGAGTATGAGATCGTACCAGGGAATTTCCCAACATGCATTCTTCAGGGAAAAGCTGTGAAAAAAGTTTTTCAAAATTCCCTGCTTTTTGCACAAAATTTTGGTCGATGTATCGACAAAGCTCCCCCTTAAAATCGGTAATCCTAGCTATAAGCCACGCAACGCGGAATTCAATTTTTCATGGATCTTGATTTCTCTCGCTCGCTGCATCTCTCGACCGGGCTTACATTATTCATGTTACATGCCTAACCTATATGGTAAACGCATGGCCATAAGGGGAAGCCACAATTTTTTTCTTTCCCTCAAAAAAGCATCACAATTTATTCCAGGAATTTCTCGGGATTGTGTGCTCATATCAGCAGACCGTTGTTTACACGGATCGACGGATTCTGGTTAACCGAGCATATTATGCCCGAAAGGGAGAATAAGAACATGAAAAAAAATAAATAAATAAAGAAGTGGAAGAGGAAGAGGACTCGGAAGACGAGAAGAAAAAAAAACAACGTCACTGGCTACACCGTATAATGGGGCTGCGGGAGGACTAGCATCGAGACCATCGACCAAGAAAAATAAGGTAGACCATATATATATATATATATATATATATATATATATGGACGATACTTTTGCCTCTCCTTATCCACGGTCTTCGTGAGCTCACGTTATGTGGGACATAGCGGAACTTCCTGTATATGTCATCTTGGCTCTCTGCTTCGAAGATTTAACAACTGTTACAAGCGACGAAAATAAAAAATAAAAAAAAAAGTGGACAAAGAGCCTCCCATATTATGTCATGATCGATTTTGGCAAAGCTCCATCGAGTTTATTGGAATATCGATCGAATGGGAATCCTCTCGTGAAACATATTCGTGCACTCAACGCGGCTTCTCGTTTTCTTGCGTTTTTGTGTCTTTACAATTTTTTTAAATCCTCATAAATTTAAAAATCAATTTTTAGCGGGATTGAATGAAAAAAAAAATGGAAATTGATTTAAAAAAAAAACATTTTCTTCGTACATATCGATAATTGGGAAAATTCATTTTAACGCAAATCAACGAATATTTGTGAGAAAATTTTTATCGCCATGTTTAAAAAGGCATGAACACTGAAACGACGAATTTTCATAATAAAAAGCGTTAATAAATCGATTTGTGCTTGACCGTTGAACAGTAAAATACGTTTTTTTTTTCTTTCTCTTATTTTTGCTACGAATCATCGCCAAGAGTACGAGACACACAAACTCAAAAGAATTCAACGAGTTATATAGCTCTTCGTTTCAGAGATCCTCGCGCAACCGAAACGACGAATTTCCATATAACGAGCGTAAAATCGATTTAAACTCAACGGGTCTAAGCGTGAAATACTTAACGACATAACGGACTTTACTTTTACAACGAAAATCACGCTTACAAGATAAAGAGATAGATGGAAAAAAATTTATGGTTGAGTATGATGGGGAACAAGTGAGCTGAGCTAATAGAGTGTGATCGTTGTTCATATTTTACAGACTATGAGAATTTTTCACAATAAAAATTAATATAAATTCATCGATTGAAATTAATGTGAATTTTTTAATTGAAATTAGTATGAATTTATTGATTGAAATTAGGGTAAATTTATTGATTAAAATTCAAATAAATTTATAAATTGAAATTAATATTAATTTTTTTTTTAATGCATATATCGTAACATAAAAATTCACGTGCAAGTGTGCATATTGCACTTTTGGTACTTAACAATAGCATAGATGAGTATATGAATTTTACAATTCACAAGTTACAGAGTTACGATTGTAACGAATCACTTTACTTAAAAAAAAAATAATAATAAACCTGTCATGATTCTTGGAAGGATTCAACTGAAATCCTACGTAAAGGAGGCTATTGATTTTAGTTCAGGAAGTTTTACAAAAACGTGATCAAACGAGTCCCAAGAGTCTCGGATGTCAGTTTCGTCGTATGACTGAGCGACTTATAAGTACAGCCAAGCGCTGCCTCGGCGTTGAGAATGACTCTGACCGTTCGCCATCTAGGCGGGATTCGGGCAAACTACATTTAACCACGGATCTGCTGATCTACCAAACGAATCATACCAATTTGAGGATCCACGTTTGTAATTTAATTTTGAACAATCGATTTCCCATCGAACTTTACCCAAATTTTGAAACACTGCAATTAATTTTTTTTTTTTTAATTCGACACGAATATCGTGAACAAATTGTAAATTCGATGAAATTATTGAAAAGTATTTTCCAATTGAAGTTTATCGGGCGATTAATTAAATTTATAATTACGGGAAACGTTAATTTCAACGAAAAGCCTTCAACGAAAAATAAAAACGATAAATATTTATTCGACCGCAATCAGAATTATTCATAAAAATTTTATCAAACTCCGCGATTCTCTCTAGGCCTTGAGTTAACTGAATCCTGGCTCAATTCCCTCATTTATTTTTTGTTCTCTCTCATTTAATCTTCTTTCGACCTGATCTTCGCATTAAAAAAAAAAAAAAAAATTACAATAATAATAAGAAAAAAAAACCCGTTGCTCGACGATCATGCGAACGTATGAAAAAAAAAAAAATAAAAACAGGCATTTTGTTTAACGACCCATCGTCACAAACGAGAGACATATTATGCTGATACATTTGCGCGATAGAGCGTCCCGGAAATCTCGAGAACCTAACGAGGCATTGCCCCTGGGTGAAGGAGAGAAGAATGAGTGGCGAAAAATAATAAAGCGCGCAACCGGGTGTCAAAAGGCCAAGAGGCTTAACGAATTTTCAGCTCGAGCAATTTTTACCAGGTAAATGGATTTTTCTTTTTTTGCACAAAATATTTAACCACTGTTCGCAAGAATTTAAAAAAAAATAAAAAATGTTCTTATTAGAATCCAATTTCTCGCAATTTTTGCATAAAAATACGATTGTATATATTTTCAAAAAAAAAAAAAAGTAGTCCCGCATTCCCAGAGGACTGTGAGAAAAAAATACATAAATAAAATTGAGAAAAATATCACGTTTTAAAAAAATTATGAAGTCACTCTCACATGAACGCTAACAGGGCCTTAATGATCTTTTGTTTTCACGAAAAAAAAAAAACAAAAAAACAAAACTTATTTTGATTGAATGGAAAAAAAAATAACGATGTACTATCCCGATGAATAATCACTGACAAGGATTCGACGAAAAGATCTCTATGCGTTTCAATAATTTTTTTTTAACGACTCTCAGGCACGTAGTCTAATCGCATTTTGCGTATAGCTGCGCAGTAACGGTGTTTACATGTCGAGAGCAGGAAACACGGTCCCGTTGATGGGACATCGCGAGTAAACAACGTCGACGCACCGAGCCAAATGTCAATGAATATTTTTTTCCCTCCGCGCTGTATATCGCTCGATATGTACAGTCTTTAATTAATCTTCCTACCTTGTGAAGATTTCTCAAAAAATCCTACAGCGATATTTGTTTTTCCCCGATAAACGCGAATTGGATTGAAAATATTTTCAAAATCCTCAAAATTCTATTTTTTTATATACAAAAATTTATTTTTTTCCCTCCCGAAAAAAAAAAAAACATTCATTAAATTTTTCCATTAATTATGGAAAACAAAAACGATTAGATTTTTTTTCATTCGCTATTTAAAAATAAAATTACGACATTACGTTGAATAATCGATGTATAGTGCGGATTTTTATAATTCACCGTTGTTCCTGACTGCGGAAAATAAATGATATTTTCACACTTGCAATCGGTTTTCCGTTTTTTTTTTTTTTTATTTTTTTTTCCCTACCCGGCGCATGAGAGCTATAATTTACGAGAGAGCACTGTAATAAGCCACCCGAGGGTTGAGGAAAGTTTTTTATTTTTTTTTCCCTACCCGGCGCATGAGAGCTATAATTTACGAGAGAGCACTGTAATAAGCCACCCGAGGGTTGAGGAAAGAGCATCGCGTACACGGTAATCGGTAGGCGCGTCTCGATCTAACGTGTACATCGCATGAATAAGTCAGCACAAACCGGAAATAATTCCCCCCCTATGTGTGTATGATCAACTGTCACATATGCAAAGTTGCGCTTTGCACTACGCGTCACCACACATTGTCGCATATCGTGTCACGAAATCGTTGCTTATTGTTCCTCGAAAAGTTCGTTCGACTAATTATAATATTATAAAAATTTCTCAAACTTTTTTTCCCCTAACAAAAACTCTCAACTGATTAATTACAAGGAGGACTTCCGGTTTTCTTTTCTATCAAAAAGTATATAAACGTTTGAAAAAAAAACTACTATTATTTTTTCCGAAAAATCGTCCCTTCGTTTTTCTTTTTTTTTTTTTTTCAACGAATTCATCCATATTTACGAAAAATATTAAATATTGAATATAAAATATTGAGCGAATACATTTTTTCTGCAATCTTCTGCAGAATTGATTTTGCTTTTTGACAAGGTTCAAGAATGTCCCCTGAGTGTAAATTTAAGTTGGCGGGACGCGGGGGATCGAGCTTCAGCCGCCATCTTGGAAAACACGTTTTATCAAATATCTCGTGAAGCGTGCATCGTACGATAAAAATAGCAAAAACCTTTTTTGTAGATAATAAAATTCTCTACAATTTTCATTAAAAGCTTTTTTCTGTATAGTGCATGGTTTTTGATTGATAGCGTGGCAAACTTTTCCAAATATGGTTATTTTAAATATTTAGTTAACGGTTGATGTTTGGTAAAGTTTGCCACGCTGTAAATAAAAAACCATACACTATACAGGAAAAAGTTTCCAATAAAAGTTGTAGAGAATTTCGTTGTCTACAAAAAAGGTTGATACTATTTTTATCGTGCGATGCACGGTTCGCGAGATATTCGATAAAACGTGTTCTCCAAAATGGCGGCTGAAGCTCGACCTCCCCCCCGCGTCCCGGCAACTTAAATTTACACTCAGGGGACACCCCTGAACCAAAAACAAAATTAATTCTGCAGAAAATTGCATTGTGAGCCTACTTTTTCGGCTAGAATGACTGGACTAGATTCAATGTGACGAAATAAATGTACGAGAGGGATAAAAATACAATTATATAGTAAGCTTAACGATATTATAATAATTTCTGTACTGCCTGCAGAATTTCTGAGTATCGAGAGAGATTTCCAGGAGACTCGAGAGAATTTTTTTTTTCTCTCTCTGTTTGTAAACAACACCGTGAGAGAGCATCCGGGGACTCGTCGTTTTACCG
The DNA here is from genome assembly GCA_963564615.1 of Rhorus exstirpatorius. Lineage (NCBI taxonomy): Eukaryota > Metazoa > Arthropoda > Insecta > Hymenoptera > Ichneumonidae > Rhorus > Rhorus exstirpatorius. The sequence continues at coordinate 5,654,951 of OY751313.1, forward strand.
TTTCGATAACGATCTACATTGCATATATTTACGAGCTTGAAAATGCGAAATTTCTAAAATTCGACTCACCGGTTTAAATTGGCATCGTACACGAAGATTCTTCAACCCTTCCACGTGGCTTTTCCTCGTCGAAAAATTCCATCGAACACGATCGAATTTGTCCCTGGACCTTCGAAATACGCGCGACGAAGATTTAACATCGAAAAATTATCGTGAAATTATGTAACGAAAAAAAAAAAAATTCATATCTCTACCTCTCCTTATTTGCTCATTTCTGAGGCTGAATTTTCTTTTTTTTTTTAATTTTCTTTCTTCGCAGTTCCAGTCTTGAATTTCACGAAGGATCTTCACGATCCTCGAGGCGCGTGTTGCGTACTTCGAAGAGTTCTTGAATTTTCGAGGTTTTTGTTTACACTTTGTAGAATTTTTGTTCAGCGTCACTCGGTGAATTTATTCAGTGAAGCGAATGGGGAGAGATCCAAGAGGAACGATATTTTTTTTTGTATTATTATTTCTTTACACAGATTTTTGTGGTTTTTTTTGTTTTTTTTTTTATGCCGCAGTCAATAATTTTCGGCTAAATTTGCAAGCCTCGGGTTTTCCCGACTTGAGGCACGGACGTGTCAACGAAGAAATGATTTTCTTCCCCGAAAAGTCTCGCTTGCCGATGGAGCTACGGAGATTTTCTTGGATTTTAGTTTTTCCTCCCCCCACGCACTATTCTTCTCTTCTTTTTTTTTTTTCTTCCCAAGTTCTTCAAATCCCTTCGGAATCGAATATACTTCACTGACCAATATATTGTATCTTCTTATTTCTTCTCGAATCCGGAAGAAATTTAAAAAAAATCCTCTCGCTTCAATTTTATGTGAAATTCTCGTCGAATAAATTTCCCAAAAATTTCATCAGTCTCGGGCGAGACTAACGGCGACTCGTGACGATATATCGAACAATGAGAAAGAAGACAAAGATCTCTTCGATCTCTATCCTTACTCGGAGCTCACACAAGAGACACGATTCTTTCAAGAAAATATATGTATATTTTTTTTATTTTCTTCGTGTGGGTCTCGATTTCACGTTTATCCAGTTCGAGGAAAGTAAAATTTCGTCGTAAAAAACAAAAAAAAAACAAAACAATCGAGCCGAGTAAGAAATCTATGTGCTGGGTGACCTTCGATCGTCCCGTGCGGACGTTTGAAACGAAACGCTCTTTGTGTTTATGTTACGTCGTTTGGGCAGGTCGAAGTTGGATTGTGACAAGTGCTACGTGCTTGATGGTGAATTTGTACTGAGGCTGAATTGCGAATAAACGCTCCCCCCCCCCTTCCCCCTTCGTTGTAAAAAAAAAAAAGAGCCTTTCCCATGCCCTCTTCTCTCATCTCCTCTCTCGAACTGTGGTTTTGCTCTTGAAATTTAATCGTTGTAACGCGGAGGAGAGTCGAAGGTGGGGGAGGAGGTTGAGGCTCTTGGCTTTGATCCCTTCTTTCGCAAACTAGTGTATATGTACATATATATATATACATATATACGAATATATATGAGAGAAGAATATACTGTTTCTTCGTGTGTCCTTATGGGCATTTGCTTCGCAACCGGAACACCACAAACACGGGTGTTACATATCCCCCTACTTTTTTCTATTTTTTTTTTTTTTTTTTTTACCAACCGAGCTCTGCGATCCCACGAGACTACAATTTTCGAGTTTTCATGCGTATACTGCGATCCCACGAGACTACAATTTTCGAGTTTTCATGCGTATACGCGTCCTATTGCCCCGATTCGACTTAACAGAGGGGGGAAAAAAAAAAACAAAAACAAAAACACCACCGCAAGAAAAAGAGGAAGAATTAAATGTGTCGCACACAGAAGCCACACGCGAGAGGACGCGAAAGAGGTCTCATCCGAGTGTGCGGCGGCGGGGTCTCGTGAACCAGGGCGCAAAGTGAAAACTCGTGTCACCTCGAAATATTCATTATTACCGCGCGCGGAAAGAAAGAAAAAAAACGGAACACGAAAGAGAGAATGCGTAATTATGAGACACGCTCGGGTCGCGGAGAAGTTTGAAGCGAGGGCGGACAATGAAGGAGGTAGTATAAATGGTAAATTATCGGTTTTATGTACGAGATGATTGCAGGTAGTAGGATTCGTGAATTGTGTTACTGTGGTCTGTCGTAGCTTGAAAGAAAGAAAAGAGAGAAAGAAAAAAAAAATCATAATTGTTATATATCTTTGCGAAGAGAGTGCGCGGATCTTTTGGGTGTATATTGAAGAAAGAAAAAAAAAATTCAATTATGAGAATCACTTGAAATTATGTCAGTGGAGAATTAGGAGAGACATTAGTAATAATAATAATTATTATTATTATCATTGGTAATAGAAGGTAATAGGCAATTATCGTTGGTAATAATAGGTAATAGGCAATAGATGCGATTAATGGCAATAATAGACGGTAATGGGCAATGGACAATATGGATGATAGGAAATAATAGGTAATGACCAATAATAGGTAATAGTAATAATACACGATGGCAGTAATATGTAATGGTAATAATAGGCAATGGCAATAATAGGTAATAGTAATAACCGGTAATAGTAATAATAGGTAATAGTAATAATGTGTAATATCAATAATAGGTAATAGTAATAATGGGTAATAATATGTAATAGTAATAATAGGTAATAGTAATAGTAGGTAATAGTAATGCCATGTAATGGTAACAATATGTAATAGTAATACTGGGTAATATCAATAATAGGTAATATCAATAATGTGTAACAGTAATAATAGTGATATGTCTAGTAATAGACGCAGTTATAGTGATTCACAAAACCCCCTATTATTCCCTGGCACTATTCACCAAAGGCACTTTTTTGTCGCATTCAATTTAGGGTGCGATAAAAAGACTTAAAAAATTCATCTAATGGATAAGCAATTTTTTTTTCCATAAACTTATATGCAACCGTGAAAAAAAAAAACCCTAAAATATAGAAAAAAAAAAAAAAAACGTACATCAGTGACTTGATCACGAACTCTAGGCCAAAAGTGTTATATGAAAATTGAGTGCCCCGGCAATTTGTGAACGGACAAGAAAAAAAAATTTCGAAATTTTGGAGATTGCTCACATGCGCGTGCAGTGTAAATTAAATTCTCGCGATAAATCAGCAACAATATTAAATTCAGGTATTCTCCGGAGATCTTATAATTATTCATGAAAGTTCATGTAACTTTAAAATCTCATTTTTCACCTGTCACATATTATCTGAGATTCGCGATAGTATAAAAATTCTCCGACTATAAACGCGCGCGTGGGGATATGTAACGCGTCGTAAGCGCAAGCACGCAGCGTCGTTTCAGGAGAAAAAAAAAAGCATACTTATCACGCAATGCAACGTTGAATCATAAAGATAGTTGAACGCGTACTCGAATTGTCATAAAACGACGCGAAAAAGCCGCTCACGTGTTCACGAAATACAATTATATTATTAATAAGACATTTCAGGCGAAATTGATCGATTATTGGCTTTTTTTTATGTTCTTACGATCATTATTATCGATTGAATTAAAAAATTTAAAAAAAAAGCGAATTTTCGATAGTTATATTCTCATTGAGTGAGCATTGGTCTTAAAAAAGTGAAAAAAAAAATGATAACGCCGAATTATTTGACACTTTCGTTGATAACGACAAAAATAAAGAATTTTGAAAAAATCTTAAATCTGGTTTAAATTTAATTTTTTCGCATTACAGAATTTATGGAATTTTTTTTTTTTTTTTTCAATAATTAGAATCGGGGACTAATTAATTCAGCTGAGAATGTCCCATATATGTATATTTGTAAAAAATATATTATTATAAATTTTTATTATAAATATATTGTTTATAATTAAATTATATTATATTGAGTGAAAAATCGTAGTACAAAACACGTATACGCGCGAGAGTAAAGATTATACGCCATAGCGTAATAATTACGCGTAACAATTAGTGTTACGGTAAATTTGCACGTGCATAAGCGTGCCCGATCTTTATCACTTGAAGGGGCTCAACGTCCTAGACGCCTTATAGAGAGAGAGAGAGAGAAAATAAGAGAACAAAAAAACAGACTTATCGCGAGAGACTCACCAAAAGAGCCAGAATATCTTTTTAAGCTCGGCGGACAGTTATCTATTGTGATCCGTTTGTCCTCGAACGAGCACAAAACGAGAAGAAAGAAACAAAATTACAGATCAAGAGCCGAAAAATTACCGGTTTGCTAAAAATGGATCAAGACTAAGTATATATAATGGAAAAACGGATTTCCTGCGATTTTTTTTATTTTTTTTTTTTTACGAACAATCATTTAAATTTACTGTGTGTAATGAATGCTAATTAAAAAAAAAACTCGTAATATCACCGATTAAGTTTGTGAAAACTTTTTTTTTTTTTTAATCACCGGTACACATATAAATTATACAGCGCGAAATTGTAGCAAGATTAGCCTTATCGAAGAATGTCAGTTGGCAAGTCTACGTTAATTTATCAAACAGGAGAAAATAAAAAGCTGACGATTCGTCTTTCGAGCAAGCTTGAAGAATTAACAAGTTTCAATCCGGAAATGAATTTATTTCATTTGAACGAAAAATTGATTTCAATCCGTAAAATAATTTCAGGCTATATCACTTTGGCTGAATAAAATTTGCATGCATTATATTTACATTGGATACGAATAAATAAATTTTTTTTTCTCGATCTTCAAATACGAAGTGAATTTTTTTTACTAGAAATTCAAATTTAAAGAAAATCCACTCAATTAATTGAATCATTATTGAGCCACGGAAATTCAAACACTATTAAATTATTATTATTATTATTATTATTATAAGCAGAAAAATGTTTTTAAAAAATAAAAATACCTACTGAATATTCGATCGCAATCGGAGATCCACCCATTCTCAGCTCAGAATAATGGAGAGAAATACAAATCCACAATTTTACGTCTCTGAAATTCAACGTTGGCCCTCTGTCCAGGAACGAATTTTATTTTTTTTTCCTGCTCAAAAATCCATTTCCCAAGCCTCGATTCCACATTGATCCACCGTTAGTATATTCGATCCCTACCGAGATTCATTCAGTCCCAGCTCATAACACAAAATGAAAACGAATAATAATAATTTTGAAAATAAGAAAAAAAAAATCCACAATTTTACGACTGAAAGTCATGGGACGAGTCCCGGGATCAAAAAATGTTTTTTTTTTCTTTTAAAAAATCCATTTCCTACACGGATTTCATACATACCTGATTTTTTCTCAATTAAAAAAAAAAAAAAAAAGACCAGCACTGTCCACACCTCTTGGAATATTTTTCACCGATTCTCAAACACTAAAAAAAGCAAAAAAAAAATTACCAAATATCGAGATTCATGACTTATTGCGTTGTAATTTTTTTTTTCAATTTTTTCCCAATAATTCCACACGTGACACTCATTTTCCCTGAAGGATCAGAACTCTCTCGAGACTTTCAGAAATTTTCGACAAATATTTAAAATTAATCGAGTACCCAACACGCCCAATAGCCACGAACTCAATCGCCTAAAAGCGAGCAAAGCTCATTCGGAGCTTGACTAGAAAAAAAGAAAAGAAAATTTTCTTCCATAAAGATGCATGATTTTTGTTATTAGCCAAAATTGAGTTTTTTTTTTTTAGTATGGCTCGTTAAATTATTCGGTTTGTACTGAATCCAGGATTTTTTCTTTCGCACTCTACGGTTTGGGCTAGCTTTTTTTTTTGTATCCGGCACTAGCTGTACTTTAATTGCTTTTCTCTGTCAATGCCCTTTTTTTCAACTCTATATACACGTATAGTGCTCTCATTTCATAGATAATGATCTCATAAATATTAATGAGATTCGGACTTCCTAAACTTGTTGAAATGTTTGGAAAAAAAAAAGGACACGCGAGAGTCGAGAATTTGCTTTTAGACTCTTCGTTGTCTCAATTAGTGTTTTTTTTTCCCCTTTCTTTCTTTCTTTCTTTCTTTCTTTCTTTCTTTCTTTCTTTCTTCTTCGTCGCAGGGAAACGAAGAGTTTCGAATATTTTACACCTAAAAAAAAAGTTGAAAAAAAAAAATAATTAACTATCAATGAAAATATGGACTCTTAAATTGTTTTTTTTTTTTTTTTTTTATTTACACGCAAATATATTATATCACTGTTGTCGTTTTCATAACCTTTCAAGATTTACACGCAACGACTACAATCTTTGCCATTCTTTTTCTCTCTCGCGTTCAACGAAAATTCATCCGGCAAATTGTGCGAGAAAAATCCACGTTTTGGCAAGCTGGTTTTTTTTTCTTCTTTTTTTCGCCAGTCGAATGATTCTCGTGCAACAAAACGGACTTTTCTGGCCTTCTCGAGCCAAAGCAATTTTTCTTTTTTTTTTTTTAAACTCTTCTTTCGTTCTTCCGCTTTGTTGATTTTTTTTTTTCGTAAGATGAGATATATAAACCTTAATGATAGTCGTAATGTAGATATAATAGTTATATAAATTGTTCGCGGAACGAATGAGAGAACGCGTCGAATTTGGAACGTCCAAATTTTATGCAAATTTTTTTTACATTGATTATTAGTTTTGGTACGAAGCTCGGGAATTATCGTATTTCGAGCACTTTCACTTTGGCAAGAAAATCGTGGCTATATTTTCGTTGATAAATTTTTTCTTTTTATTTATTTTTTTATTTTTTTTTTTTCAAGCTAATAATACTGCGTTTAAGATTTATCGCAGATATCAATATTAAAAATGAAATAAAAAAATAAGAAATACGATAAATCTCGAAATTCGAGTGCCTCAAAGCCAAATTCTTGGCGTTCTCTCATATTTTCCCCCAAGATCAGAGCTCCGTGTCAACTCGGCCATCCCGTTTTATTTTTTTTTTTAGTCTCGAAAAAAATTATTCAGTACGGGCAATTTCGTAGGACAATATATCCATGACGTTTCATCAAAATTATCACGAAATAATGATCAATGAATTCTCAATTTTGTAAAAATCATAATTCTGTAACTGCTGATCGGATTTAAACGATTAAAAATTTAAAAATTTCATTTTTTTGCCTTTTTCGAAAAAAAAAAAATGTGCCATTATCGGAGAAAAGCTCATTAGACAGTTTTCGGGTTAATTTTTCGATTTTTTTTTTTTCCTACGAAAGGCCCACCCGAAATTCCACCAACTATTTTTTTTCCCCGATAAAGTGAGGGCAATACGCAACTCCGCAGAATTTTTTTAAGCTGGAAGAGGGCATCGGTTAAAAGGAGAAAAAAATAAATTTTTTTTGTCAATTTATCCCGAAAATTGTCCAATGAGCTTTTATCCGATGGCGGCATATTTTGCGAAAAGGGCAAAAAAAAATTCAAAAATATTCTTTTTTTTTTCATCGTTTAAATCCCATCAGCAGTTAAAAAGTTTTGATTTTTATAAAATTGAGAATTCATTGATCATTGTCTCGAGAAACAACGATAGCGGGGGGGGGGGGAATGAAATTTTGATGAAATTTCATGAATATATTTTCCTTCGAAATTCCCATACAGAATAATTTTTTCGAGACGAAAAAAACTAAACGGAGCGGCTGAGTTGACATTGAGCGCGACATATATATATATATATATATATATTTAAAAAAAAAAAAAAACTCGCACCTGCAGCTGCATATAAACATGATCGGGCACGAAAAATCCATACTCGAAATGAATTAGTGGCGTAAATTCATTTTTTTTTGTTTCTTCGTCTTCTCCTCAATCTAGCCTCTCTTTCGTAAAAAAGTTCTCCTCGTTTTCATTCTCGTACTCTGCGATTGTTTTTTTTTTCCCCGTTTTTTTTTTCATTTTTTTCAATGCCTCAATGGTGTCCAAAAAGTAGTGAATGTTGAAAAAAAAAAAAATCCTTTATGCCTGATCCAACGAGTTGAATCGCCACGAATTTTCATAGAAACGCGATCGACTTTACTCCAATTACTCGGGATCGGAATTTTTCATTCGGGTTTTTGCTTGAAATGAAAAAAAAAAAAAAAAAAATTGAAATTGAAAAATGAATTTACGAAAATGAAAGAATTTCGAAAAAATTGCAAAAAATTTTTACAATTTCCATCTGAATTCATAGTTGGTTCATCTTTTTTCTTTTTTTTTTTTCTTCTTCTTCTTCATGCTCAATTTAAATTTATCGGTCCCTCGACAGGATGGCAGTAATTCAAAAGTTGTAGAAAAAAATCTTTTTCATTTTTCATTTTTTTTTTTCCCCCATTTATAATTTACTACTTTTTGGACCATGACGAACATCCTCGAACATCCGAGTGACAATTTTTTCTCGAAAAACACGAACTGTACTTTCGATATGAAAGAAAAAAAAAAAAAAAAAAAAAAAACCAAAAAAAGAAAAGAAAATTACGCTCGAAGTGAAAAAAATGAAATAATTGCAAAACAGAGAGAAATAATGGGGGAAAAAAATCAAATAAGAGAGGATATATTGATAAAATTGTGTACCCGGAGTCTTGAATGTGAATTTTTCCTCAAAAAAATAGCCGAAAACATTCTCCGGTCCTCGTTATCCATCTCAAGTTTTCGGAAAAAAAAAATCGCCTTCTCATCGCTCGCACGAGTAGAACGCTGGTCTTTCGTCATTGCACAACTGAAACGTTACGAAGAGACGCACGCACGCACGCACGCACGCACACACAGACAGACAAAAAATTCGAAAACGAATAATCGAATTGTGAAACAAAAACAAAAAAAAAAAAAATGCTCCGAGGCTAAAGAAAATGAGAATAAAATCGCTGCGGGGGGAGGAAAAAAAAAAAAAAAAAAAAGAATTGCACCATTTGTAAGATCGGAGGAAGAGAAACAAAAAAAAAAAATATTGTCCGCTTCACACTTTCGTGGCCATAAAATTTGAGCAGCGCGCTCGGAGAAAAATTTTTGCACCAATTTCACCCGAGACTTCATTATGGCAATCGAGAATCACAATTCGAATGAAAAAAAAAAGCAGCAAACGTTCGCGAAAAGCAAAAAAAAAATTAACGAGGTAGATCAATTTCTGACAAATGTCAGGAAAATTATTCTCGCGCTTTCAAAATTCGTGTTTTACTCGACGTTTTTTTTTTTTTTTTTGCAAATAAATAAAGCGAAACTGGACGATTCGATTTTTTTCGTTTCTCGTCTACTCGGATCGATTTTTGCCGAAGCGTGACTCGGCAATTCATCGGGAACCGATAAACAATGATCGCGAAACTTGTGATTTTTTTTTTTTTGCGGCAAATAATTTTTGCTTTTTCTTCGATAATTCGCAATTTTTAGATTTTTTTTTTTTTCTCGTTAGACAAAATTGTCGATGTGACTCGAGTAAAGAAGAAAAAAAAAGAATTAATTTTTATCAATAATAATGATAATAATGATAATTCAGAGCGAAAAATCCGAGTGAAATTGGATGCACGTTGAGCCATGAATATTTTTTATTCGCAATAACGATCGAGAAAGCTTTCGACTCCCGTGTGACACTTGGACGAAAATATCGAATACCTTTTCTTTTTTTTTTTTTTTTTTTTCAATCAACAATACGAGAAAATGTATTTTTTCTTCTACTTTGAAAATTTTCTCCAAAAGTCTCTGAGAATCGAATTTTTCTCGCTCTCGTTCGTTTTTTTTTTTTTTTTTCTCTCTTTCTGTAACTCTCGCACATTTCAGCCTCACTTTCTCGTGTGAAACGGACGTTTGTCTGTACATTCATTTTTCCGTTTTTTTTTTTTTTCACGTTATTAGAAATTAACAAAAGTTGAGTGTCAATGATTACGAAAAATTCTGCGATCAAGCAAGAACTTGAAATATTTACATATCGGCAAACGCGGTTAGCTCTCCCGAGGGTAAAAAAAAAAAAAAAGAAGTAATAAAATATTCGTCAATAATGTAATATATAATTAAAGAATTGAACGATAATTGCGAGTGTCGAATCGGTTTCGTTTCGTTTTTTTTTTGTTTTTTTTTTTTTTTTAGCTAAGGGCTCTCTCGCAATGCCCTAGTGAAGCCTTTTGCGTTGTTTGGTCCTTTCGTCTCAACGTTTATGCTACAACGGAAGTAGTAAAAACAAAAAAAAAAAAAAACAAAAAAAAAAAGACAACGCGGCCAGAAAAAAAAAAAAAAAAAAAAAAACACTTTCGGCCTGTTTTACCGCAGAACGAAAAATCCATCGTCTACCGATTGCACGATAAAGTTTCTATCTATAAAAATTAACCGTAATAGTAGTGTCTTTGCAGTTATTAATTAATGCGTATCTCGTAAATACGTTTCAAGTTTTTGCTTTTGCTTTTTCTGAATTTATATTTTTCTTTTTTTGCATATATATATATATATGCGTGTGTGTGTGTGTGTGTGTATGTAAGTGTTTTTTTTTTATATTTATATACGAAAAACATTTTTACGCTATTACCAATGGCTCGTCGTCCGAAAAACCTCGAATCACAGGGCTGTCCTCCTCGTCTGTTGACAATTATGGGGGAAAAAAAAAAAACAAAATTTGTTTTACCAATGGTCATTGAGCCTAAAAATCGTTTTTTTTTTTTTTTTTTTTTTTTCGTTTTATACGAGAAAAATGTCGATTGGGAAAAAAAAATTTAACGAAATTATAATTACCCAAACCGTCCGTGGTGCCCGGAAATGTTGCTTGTCCTCGTCTCGTGTCGTAATGACTGTTGGCAAATTGGGTAAAACTGTTTGACAAACGTCTGTGCCTAACGACGAAATAAGCGAGACCGGCCCCCAGGGCTATGATCAGAAGACATATCGGTATCGCTAACGAAACGATATTCGACGGATTTATCGTAACTGGCCAGTCTGCAACTTAAAAAAAAAAATTTCATGCATTTGTTAAAAAAAAACGTAATTTTGTCACATTTAGAAGAAATTTCGAGCATGAATTTGAATATATTCATTAAAAAAAAAAAAATAAATAATAATAATAATAATAATAATAATAATGAAAAAGTTGCGATATAAAGTACCGCGTGAAATTATGATCGAGCGCGTTCTTCGATGAATTATTAAAAAAAATTTTACTCACCCGAAGGAGTCCTGACGCTGACTGTTTCGCTGAGCAAGCTCCGATAGCCCTCGTCGGTCACGAGACGAATGGCAAAAGTGTAAATAACGCTTGCCTTTGGTTCCTTAAATATAAACGGCGGCTGATCGCACTTGTATACTTTGGCACTTGTTTCGTTGATCCTGCGATCACCCTCGTTTACGATTATCTCGTAATGATACTTCTCCGACAAGCCATGCTCCTGCCAGTACAAAACGTATGTGCTCGCCTCGTGCAGCACCGTCAATTGATGCGGCGGCAATATCGGCGGGGCTATATACATCACCGGCTGACTCGCTATGGCATCCTCGACATCGGTGGAAATCGTAATGCGATACTTTCCGCCGTACTTAATTCCCTTGAACATGTGCTTTATTATCGTGTCGTTCGTCGCCGATAGTATCACGGTCGATTTCTTGTTCAGTGTCAGTTCGGTTACGGATATCTGGGGGGGAAAATTGAAAAAAAATAAAATAAAAAGGAAAAAAAAAATGTAAAATGAAACATCGAGGGAGAGAAACGAATCCGGACTCGATACTGATTGTATGTGAAAAACGTCTTGAAGCGTCCCATAGACGGGATATAATTGATTGAGATAGGAGCTCTGGTAGGCTTGGTACGCAACCTCGTTGTAAACAGTTATCGTTATTACGAGTAATAGTGGTGAGCCGGCGTGGTAACAAAATTCACGCTTATTTCGAAGTGAACTTGAGCTTGTACCGCGCAAACTTGTATTACAGACTGTCGAAACTTTTAACAAAAGTAAGATGGCAGCAAGCAAAAATATACGATCTCGTGATGTGTATTACGCATCGTCGAAACTTTTGATGAAAGTATAAGACAGCGTGGTATAAAAATATACGCTTATTTTCAACTACAATAAGCTTGTACCCCGCCAGCTTGTATTACAGGCCATCAAAACTTTTGATGAAAGTACAAGGTGGCACGGTGTAAAAATATATGCTCATTTTCAAGTACATTGAGCTTGTACCGCGCCAACTTTTATTACAGACCATTGAGACTTTTAATGAAAGTATAAGGCAGCGGGGGGTAAAAATATATGCTCATTTTCAAGTACAATTGAGCTTGTACCGCGCCAACTTTTATTACAGACCATCGAAACTTTTGATGAGAGTATAAGGCAGTGGGGGGTAAAAATATATGCTCATTTTCAAGTACAATAAGCTTGTACCGCGCCAACTTGTATTGCAGACCGTTGAAACATTTGATGAAAGTATAAGGCGGCGCAGTATAAAAAATAAAAATACATGCCCATTTTCAAGTACAATAAGCTTGTACCCCGCCAACTTGTATTACAGACCGTTGAGACTTTTAATGTAAGTATAAGGCAGCGTGGTATAAAAATATATGCTTACTTTAAACTACAATAAGCTTGTACCCCACCAGCTTCTATTATAGACCATTGAAACTTTTGATAAAAGTATAAGGCGGCATGGTGTAGAAATATATGCTCATTTTCAAGTACAATAAGCTTGTATTACAGACTGTGGAAATTTTTGATGAAAGTATAAGGCGGCGCGGTGCAAAAAATATGCTCATTTTCAAGTACAATAAGCTTGTACCCCACCAGCTTGTATTACAGGCCATCAAAACTTTTGATGAAAGTATATGGCGGCACGGTGTAAAAATATATGCTAATTTTCAAGTACAATAAGTTTGTACCGCACCAACTTGTATTACAGACCATCAAAACTTTTGATGAAAGTATAAGGTGGCACGGTGTAAGAATATATATTCATTTTCAAGTACATTGAACTTTTACCGCGCCAACTTGTATCACAGGCCATCAAAACTTTTGATGAAAGTATAAGGCGGCACGGTGTAAAAATATATGCTCATTTTCAAGTACAATAAGTTTGTTCCCTACCAGCTTGTATTACAGACCATCAAAACTTTTGATGAAAGTATAAGGTGGCACGGTGTAAGAATATATATTCATTTTCAAGTACATTGAGCTTGTACCGCACCAACTTTTATTACAGACCACTGAAACTTTTGATGAAAGTATAAGGTGGCACGGTGTAAGAATATATATTCATTTTCAAGTACATTGAGCTTGTACCGCACCAACTTTTATTACAGACCACTGAAACTTTTGATGAAAGTATAAGGTGGCACAGTGTAAGAATATATATTCATTTTCAAGTACATTGAGCTTGTACCGCGCCAACTTTTATTACAGACCATTGAAACTTTTGATGAAAGTATAAGGCGGCACGGTGTAAAAATATATGCTCATTTTCAAGTACAATAAGTTTGTACCCCACCAGCTTGTATTACAGATCATTGAAACTTTTAATGAAAGTATAAGGCAGCGTGATATATAAATATATATGCTTATTTTCAAGTACAATAAGCTTGTACCGCACTAACTTTTATTACACATCGTCGAAACTTTTGATGAAAGTATAAGGTGGCACAGTGTAATAATATATGCTCATTTTCAACTACAATAAGCTTGTGCCCCGCCAGCTTCTATTATAGACCATCGAAACTTTTGATAAAAGTATAAGGCGGCATGGTGTAGCTCATATTCTCATAGCATGAGCAAAATATGCTCATTTTCAAGTACAATAAGCTTTGCACCGCGCCAACTTGTATTGCGCATCGTCAAAACTTTTGATAAAAGTACAAAGCAGCATGGTATAAAAATACATGACGAATATTTCGAAGCGAGACAAGCTTGCGAGCGTTGACTTCCACTATGAACCAGCGCAGAATAAAATATCCTCAGTTTCAAGTCACAAGACTTTGAACTCCACGAATATTTAACAATTTTCGAGATTTCGATGAGCGCATAAAGCAGAGCCCCCCGGTACAAAAGTATCAAAGATATTAATTTAAAAAAAAATCGACGACCTTACCGTGTAGTTTATCGGATTGACGATCATGGGACAGCTCGCGCTCCAGGAGACGATAATCGTGTCGGGCTTGTCGAACGGTGTGACCCTGAGTCTCTTCGGGGGTGCGCGCGGATCGTAATAAGTCGATACGCTGGTAGGTTGACTGAGAGGTCCCGCGCCGTAAGAGCCTCGTACACCGATCGCGAATACATAAGACTCGCATGCTTCGAGCGACTTGACCGTGGCGGTAAGATTCGAAGTTATTATTTTGGGCTCGCCGAACAGTTCCTGCATACCGAGAGCATAATGCACCGCGTACTGCCATTTTATCTTTCTCGCGCTCTTCGGCGGATCCCAGGTAAGCTTAACAGCCGTACCGGGAAATTTAACGGACTGAGCGATGAGATTGGCGATTGTCGGCAGCGGTTGTCCCTTGGTCGTGCCCGTAACGACCACGACTTTGCCGACGTAAGTTTTCTTCAATGCATTAACCTCGATCGTGTACTGCGTACCGGGCGCCAGTCCCCTCACCTCGTACGTATTCTCAAGCGTCAGATTCGTCGGTAGCAACGGATACGGCGACGGATAGCTCGGTCCTCTCGCCGTAACGTGATAACCATCGACATCCTTGAGCTTTTTCCATGTCAAACGTATCGTGCTATTGCTCGTCTCCAATATTCGCAATTCTCGTATATCATCGACATTGGCCGAGCCATCGAAGGTCAGAGTTGCGACTTTCGACGAGGCCGACTTGTGCTCCCGATTCTTCGCTATAATCCAAAAAGAATAATTTTTACCAGCCTCGAACGGTATGTCGATTATCATCGATGTTTTTTGTAGAGAAATTTGCATCGGCGGTATCGGCGGCGTTACGTAACCCTCGTAGCCGGTGATCGGTCCGTTGGGCTTTAACGGCGGTCTCCACGTAACCTCGACCCTCGTTCCGTTTTTCTGCACCGCGGTAACGTTCCAAGGCTCGTCGGGTATACCCTCGCCGGTTCTCATTATCAGATACTTCGAGGGTGGAAAAACATTTTTCTGACCCTTGAGCTTCACATAAACCGTAAGATTGTACGATGTATAAGGCTCAAGACCGTTGAACTGATACTCCGTATCCTCGATCCAGTCGCTGGCGTTTTTCCATTTAGCGTCGGGCTCGACGAGGGCGTACGATGGCAAAAATTCGAAAGTTACATTCGGCGGTATCGGCATCCACCAGAAAAGAAAGAGACTCGTTGAATTCGTCGAACGTTCGTCCATTCCCATTATCATCACCTGATAGACCCTTGAATTGTTTCTCTCGCAGTTGCCCTCGTCGAAGCCGTCGAAGCAATCCTGCTTGCCGTCGCAGTAAGACGACAGCGGCAAGCAGCGAGTCTCGTCGCATGAGAAAAAACCAGCGTAACAAGAAGGCGGTGCCGTTGGAGCAGGATTTTTTTCGCTTTCGCAGCCAAACTCGTCGCTACGATCCGGACAATCGTCGTAGCCGTTGCATATATCGGTGAGAGCTACGCAAGAACCGTCGGTTCGACACATAAATTGATCCTCGCGACAGCCGCGATTCTTGCCGTCGCAATAAAGCTCATCCTCGCCTGCTTGACAATCATTCGTACCGTCGCATACCCACGAATCACCGACGCACTTACCGTCGTAGCATTGAAACTGATTTTCACGACATACACGGGGCGTTTCCGTTGTATTCGGCAATTCCGCGGGTTCGTCGGAATTTTTACAGCCCAATTCGTCCGATGCGTCGCCGCAATCGTCAACGTCGTCGCATTTCCACCAGTAGGGAATGCATTTTTTGTTGTTACACGGGAACATCCATTGGTAGCACGAATTCGTCGATGTATTGGAAGATTGCGGCGTCGGTAGAGTCGTAACGGTGCAATTTATCTCGTCCGAGCCGTCTTTGCAGTCCGCGACGCCGTCGCAGACCCAAGACTTGTAGATGCAACGATCGCGCGACGGTTGATCCTCGGCGCCGCACTGAAAAAGCCAAGTCTCGCATCTCGTGCCGTTGCAATTCGTCTCGTCCGAATTATCCTCGCAGTCCTGCTCGCCGTCGCACTGCCAATTCTTGGGTACGCAAGTCATGTCAGAGGCGCAGGTGATCTCTTCGCTGCGACAAGTGCGCGAACGATTCTGAGCTGTGCAATTCAGCTCGTCCGAGCCGTCGCGACAATCGTCCTCGCCGTCGCAGCGCCAGCGATGCGATACGCAACGTCCGTTGGCGCATTTGTACTGCGAATCGGTGCAATTCGAGTACGTGCAATTTGCCTCATCCGTACCGTCGCGACAATCGCGATCGAGATCGCAGAGCCAATGCTTGGGTATGCAAGTATCGCCGTCGCATTCAAAATCATTCGTACGACAGCCCGAACGATTGCAGCGCAGCTCGTCGCTGTTGTCGCCGCAATCATTGTCACCGTCGCATTTCCATAATTCCGGTACGCAAACTCCATTTCCGCATGGAAATTGATTGGGCGAGCATGAATTAGCGATTCTCGGACATGTAGAATTTTCATATGGCGCGATATTTCCGGGACACATGCATCTCTCATCGATCATTTCCATACCGTCGGGACACAGACAAACGTACTTATCGTCCGGCGCGCCGAGGCATATGTGCGAACACGTCGAACTTCCGTTGCCGCATTTGTTCGTGCCCGTTTGTATACTGTGAGCGAATACCTTGAGATCCATGAGACCTGCGAGCTGTCCGAACGACGAATTTTTGCCAATTCCATGATTTTTGTCCGCGACGAATATCATAAGCTGCTTCCAATCGTCCCAGTACATGTCGGATTTGAATACGGCTACGGCGAACGGATGCGAGATACGATAATCGTTGCTTATAATTTTTTTAAAACGTTTACCATCGAAATCGGCCGAACCTATGTAATCTTCGCGCGCATCCACCCAATATATTCTCTCCGCTATGTGATCGATCGTAATACCATTGGGCCATTCGACGGTATTTTCCGTAAATAAACGCCTGACATCGCTACCATCGAGATTGGCCCTCGATACGGAAGCATTTCCGGGCGCCCAATCGGTCCAAAACATATAACCGAATATCGGATGTACCGCTATACCGCGTGGTTTTTGCAAATTATCCGGACCAAGTATTGTTCGTCTCATTCGACCTGCCAACGCGAGATCCGTTCGTATTATTTGTATTCGCATTTTTACACCATCAACGAAATACAAACAATTGGATATCCAATCGAGGGCCATACCCTCGATCGAGCTTAGATCGGTCTCGACGAGAATCTCGGGCGAGCTGATGCCATCGTTGAAGCACTGACGGCCAATCGTGTCGTTCACGATATCGGCCCAGTACAGGCATTTGTTCTTAAGATCGAATTCAATTGCAATGACATTTTTGAGATCGCGAACCGGCAATCTCTCGAGCTTATGATCGCGCAGATCGATTCGCGATATGTGCTCGCGCTGTGCTACGAGCAAAAATTCCGAAAATTCCTCCAAAGGACAGGGTATGAGACTTGGCTCGTAACGTCTCGACGAGCCAACGGCGCGGCACGTGTCGTCGGCTATGCGTCGATAGCCTTTCGTGCGATTGTAAAATTCGCCGGATTTGCAGTTTTTCGGCACGGCGAAAGGATCATGATCGGTAATATTTTTGTCCTGTATGCAATGATGGGGGGTACCGTCGCGCACGAAACCCTCGTCGCAGCGATAATCGGCGAGATCGCACGGACAGATCTCAAGTTTTATCGGCCGATCGTAATTAATGCCCGTATAACAATTAACGCTTGCCGCGCGTCTCTCGTATGTCTCCTTGCGACCGAGAACGCACGACATTGACGGCTCTTCCGTGCTCGTGGGTGACCAAAATTTATAATCATCCTTGGTACAATCGCGCTCGAATATCTTTCGAAGATCGACTTTTATGATTAACCAACGATGCTGTCCCGGCATCGAGCCGAACATCGTGAATACCGTTGTATTCTCACCTGGCTCGGTCATAAGACCGTAAACTCGCAGCATTTCATCGTGAAATTTGTACGTTTTCCATGACTGACCCTCGTCCGTCGAGTACAACAATTCTTGGGTCTCGCCGCGTGATTTGAAATACTTGACGGCGACAAGTACACCGCCGTGATCGCCCATATTGAAGAAATAAAAATCCTTCAATACCATTTTCCATGTTAAACCGGCGTCGCGTGACACGAACAAAGCCGGATGCGACTTGAAACTCTGTCCCATGACGCCCGTTGCGAGAACAATACCGGGCGCCGATTCCGAGCTCATTATCGATACGGATCTCGTTACCGGATAAAGCTGACTAAATTTTTGACAAAGATGCAGCGAACACTCGAGGGTACATTGTACCCAAAAACCTTCGTGCTTAACCGACGATGCTTTTATTCTTGCCCATGTAACACCGTGATCGTACGATATCAGCGAGCCCAAATGCTCGGGTCCTATAGAGCCGGATTCTTTCGGTGTTTGCTTTACCTGCGAGGCTATGTAAATTCCTCGCATACCCTCGATCTTGTAGAGATCGGTGAACGCCTCGTCGGCTACGTCGCTGCAAAAATTTTTTACGATATCTTTGCGACGATCTCGAAAGTTGTTGAAGCGAGGGGATTTTTTCAGGGCGATCGACTATTTTAGCGATAAAATTATCGGAGGAGGCTAGAAAATCTGGATAACATGTCAAGAGTAGCTGTGGAAATTTGTGATAACTGCGGCGATGTCTTTCAGCAGTTGAATTGAGGGAAGCAAACACCGGTTTGGATGTTTTGAAATATCCATTTTTTTTTTTTTTTAATTTCATGGATCGTTAGGAAAATAACTCGAGAATAAATCCGGAAAATTTAATTTTATAGTGCTGGAATCGATGATTAATCGCTAATCAAATTTGACTTGTCGAGTTTTTCGTTTGTGAAACTTTAATCCTTTAAGGGGTGAGTTTTTTTGGAGCGTTTGGCAAAGTTGGTACATTGTGAATCTGAATTCACGAGTAGACGATGTGAGAAAAAAAATTATTCCAGAATTTTCCTACCCCTAAATGAAAAAAACTACCCCGAACGCTTGATAACATCTTAATTTCATTTTACATCGTTCATTTCTGCCGGAAATTGAGGAAAAGTCATTTTATAACACGTAGTGGGATTCTGAAGAACTTACGGATGAATCAATCCTTGTGAACTACCCCTCAATTGAGAGAAATTCACCCCCGAATGGATAAAATGTTATCATGTAATTTTCCGTTATTTTATCCTGATCTGAATCGAAATATGAGTGTTTCAGAATACATGAGCATAGTCCGAAGGACTTGCGGATAATTTCAACCCTTATGAACGACCCTTCGGTTGGTAAAAATTCACCCGCAACGCATAAAACGTTATTACTCATTTTCTATTATTTCATCCTGATGCAAATAGAAATATGAATATCCTGGAACACGTGAATATATTCTGAGGAAATTACGGATCATTTCAACCCTTATGAGAATCCAACGTCACCATATAAGCAGCACCCCAATTCGTGAGAGGCAAAGGGTCTAACGTTCAAAAAGCACCCCGACCTCACTAATGACAGTTTATTTTTAGCTTCTAGGGGTAGTTTTAGATGTTTTGTTACTGTTGAGGGTAGTTTTCGATTCAGATTTTCTTGCTGCGAATTTTTCATGTATTTTCAAAAATTTATATGAACTGAACATCAATAAAAGTGCATTTTCAGGCGCATCACCACTGCTAGGGGCGATTTTTAATGTTTTGTTACTGTCAGGGGTAGTTTTTGATTCGGATGTTCTTAATACACGTTTTCCACGCGTTTAAGAAAATATATATCAACTGAACAACAATGGAAGTGCATTTTCGGGCCTATCACCATTTCTAGGGGTGGTTTTCGATGTTTCGTTACTGTTAGAGGTAGTTTTCCATTTGGATATTCTTGCTACAAATTTTTTATGTGTTTTCAAAAATTTATATCAACTGAACATCAATAAAAGTGCACTTTCCGGCGCATCACCGCTGCTAAGGGTGGTTTTTTGATGTTTTGTTACTGTCAGGGGTAGTTTTTGATTCGGATATTCTTGATAAACATTTTCCATGCGTTTTCAAAAATATATGTGAACTGAACAACAATGGAAGTGCATTTTTGGGCCTATCACCATTTCTAGGGGTGGTTTTTAATTTTTCGTTACTGTTAGGGGTAGTTTTCCATTTGGATATTCTTGCTACAAATTTTTTATGTGTTTTCAAAAATTTATATCAACTGAACATCAATAAAAGTGCATTTTCAGGCGCATCACCGCTGCTAAGGGTGGTTTTTTAATTTTTTGTTACTGTCAGGGGTAGTTTTTGATTCGGATGTTCTTGATAAACATTTTCCATGCGTTTTCAAAAATATATATGAACTGAACAACAATGGAAGTGCATTTTTGGGCGTATCACCATTTCTAGGGGTGGTTTTCGATGTTTCGTTACTGTTAGGGGTAGTTTTTCATTTGGATTTTCTTGCTACAAATTTTCCATGTGTTTTCAAAAATTTATATCAACGGAACATCAATAAAAATGCATTTTCAGGCACATCACTACTGTTAAGGGTGGTTTTTTGATGTTTTGTTACTGTCAAGGGTAGTTTTTGATTCGGATATTCTTGATAAACATTTTCCATGCGTTTTCAAAAATATATGTGAACTGAACAACAATGGAAGTGCATTTTTGGGCCTGTCACCATTTCTAGGGGTGGTTTTCGATGTTTCGTTACTGTTAGGGGTAGTTTTTCATTCGGATTTTCTTGCTACAAATTTTCCATGTGTTTTCAAAAATTGATATCAACGGAACATCAATAAAAGTGCATTTTCAGGCGCATCACCGCTGCTAAGGGTGGTTTTTAATTTTTTGTTACTGTCAGGGGTAGTTTTTGATTCGGATGTTCTTGATAAACATTTTCCATGCGTTTTCAAAAATATATATGAACTGAACAACAGTGGAAGTGCATTTTTGGGCCTATCACCATTTCTAGGGGTGGTTTTCAATGTTTCGTTACTGTTGGGGGTAGTTTTCGTTTCAGATTTTCTTGCTGCAAATTTTTCATGTGTTTTCAAAAATTTATATTAACTGAACATCAATAAAAATGCATTTTCAGGCACATCACTACTGTTAAGGGTGGTTTTTTGATGTTTTGTTACTGTCAAGGGTAGTTTTTGATTCGGATGTTCTTGATAAACATTTTCCATGCGTTTTCAAAAATATATATAAACTGAACATCAATAAAAGTGCATTTTTAGGCGCATCACTACTGCTAGGGGCGGTTTTTTAATGTTTTGTTACTGTCAGGGGTAGTTTTTGATTCGGATGTTCTTGATAAACATTTTCCATGCGTTTTCAAAAATATATATGAACTGAACAACAATGGAAGTGCATTTTTGGGCGTATCACCATTTCTAGGGGTGGTTTTTGATGTTTCGTTACTATTAGGGGTAGTTTTTCGTTCGGATATTCTTGCTACAAATTTTTCATGTCTTTTCAAAAATTTATATTAACTGAACATCAATAAAAGTGCATTTTCAGGCGCATCACCACTGCTAAGGGTGGTTTTTTAATTTTTTGTTACTGTCAGGGGTAGTTTTTGATTCGGATGTTCTTGATAAACATTTTCCATGCTTTTTCAAAAATATATGTGAACTGAACAACAATGGAAGTGCATTTTTGGGCCTGTCACCATTTCTAGGGGTGGTTTTCGATGTTTCGTTACTGTTAGGGGTAGTTTTTCATTCGGATTTTCTTGCTACAAATTTTCCATGTGTTTTCAAAAATTTATATCAACGGAACATCAATAAAAGTGCATTTTTAGGCGCATCACTACTGCTAGGGGCGGTTTTTTAATGTTTTGTTACTGTCAGGGGTAGTTTTTGATTCGGATGTTCTTGATAAACATTTTCCATGCGTTTTCAAAAATATATATGAACTGAACAACAATGGAAGTGCATTTTTGGGCGTATCACCATTTCCAGGGGTGGTTTTCGATGTTTCGTTACTGTTAGGGGTAGTTTTTCGTTCGGATATTCTTGCTAAAAATTTTTCATATGTTTTAAATAATTTATATGAACTGAACATCAATAAAAGTGCATTTTCAGGCGCATCACTACTGCTAGGGGCGGTTTTTTCATGTTTTGTTACTGTCAAGGGTAGTTTTAGATTCGGATGTTCTTGATACACATTTTCCAAGCGTTTTCGAAAATATATATGAACTGAAAATCTATGGAAGTGCATTTTTGGGTGTATCACCATTTCTAGGGGTGGTTTTCGATGTTTCGTTACTGTTAGGGGTAGTTTTTCGTTCGGATATTCTTGCTACAAATTTTTCATGTGTTTTCAAAAATATTTATCAACTGAACATCAATGAAAGTGCATTATTGGTCGTATCACCAATGCCAGGGGTGGTTATCGATATTTTACTGCTGTTAGGGGTGGTTTTTGGTCCGGACCTTTTTGCTACAAATTTTCGATGTTATTTCAAAAAGCGCATACTTGAGATCGCGACTCTAAAAAAAATTTTGCCCGAAAGTTATGCTCATTTCTCAATTTTTCGCAATTTTCGCACTTTTTGACAAGAGTGTAAAACCGAAGGATTGCAACCCTTGCGTTCGCCGAATTTTTCATGATTCGATGCATCCTTTATCTTCAAAATGCGACCTCAACGATGTCAATACGTTCATTTTTCTGGAAGTTACGATTTTTCAAAGTAGGCGGGACACGTATGTGTCCCACCAGCCCTTAAAGGATTAAACAATAATTATGACAAAATTGGAAAATAATTATTATCGAAAATTTGTGAAAAAGATCGGTGGAAAAAAAAAAAGTTATATTATCGTCGAGCCGGACGATACAAGTTTTTTTTTCTTTTTTCGTAGTCGATTCGCTCGGATCATCAATTGTATATATATATTGTTTATCGTAATTCGCATTTACTCACTTTAACCAACTGTCCTTCCACGTGGTGTTGGGAAAAAACGTGAGAATCGATTCGAGGGAGAGGGCAAATTTAACTTCGGTGGAACTTATGTCCTCGAGAACGTAGAGATTGACCTGAGTCTCGCTGTGCGCTACAGCGACGAAAACACGATTGTTCGATACATCGGCGATATGATAATCGTGACGGGGGAGCACGGTATCGAATTTGGCTTTGATGAACTTTTGATTTTTGTAAGATACGTAAAGATCGATGTTCGATTTCGTACCATCCACGACCTGTTTGAGAAAAAAAAAAAAACAACAACAAAAAAATCATTACATCGTGAAAATAATTTCGTGCATGACTTTTTTAAAATAATTACCTTCGATAAATCTATGAACATTATTTTTTTTTTTTTTTTCACTTCGAATAATCGATTTGCAAAAAAAAAAATTCAAAATAACATTTTTTTTTTTCGGAAATTTAACGAAAATATTTTTATTTTCCTTTTTTTTTTCCGTGAATCTTACCGATTTTTCATCTTGCTCGATCGTAGCGAACTTCCAATCACCGCGCATCTGAAAATCTTGAACGTTCTCGATTATCATTTTAACGCCGCTGAGATGACGTCCGGATAAAGTTCGTTCCGACTCGACAACCGTATTCTTTCCCGTAGGCTCGATTCTCTCGATCAGCAAAGTTTTCGGCTGCGCGGTCGACCAAAAATACGCCTTGACGTACATGTGAATGATCTGCCAAGTTTTTCCCAGATCCGTGGTCATCCATAGCTGAGAGAAAAAATTTTAAAAAATAAGTATAAAAAAAAAAATGAAAAATACAGAGCTGTCGATCGAAATTTTATATCGGAAGGAATATTTGAGGCACGATTGTAGATTTTTTTTTTTTGTTTTTAATAATGGGCAAAATTATAACCGGGATTCGAATTTTTCAGTAATTTCCTCGATCCGAGCGATTACCCATGAAAAGTCATTTGTCATTTTTTACAATTGATCGATGAAAATTGCGAATAAATTTTTTCTTTTTTTCAAAGCTCATACAAAATTATTATCATTGAATATTCCTAAATTGAATTGAATTTTCCTAAAGTCGAAAATAATCGAAATTTGACTTTTATCTTTTTTCGTAATTGCCCAACTCTGAGCAATTCAAGCGTGAATAAATAATCATCAAACGTTTCCCATACGAATTAGCCTTGAATAAAGAAAAAAAAAAAAAAGAGTACAAAAAATTCGGACTTTAATCTCGTAAAGTTTTTGCCCGCAAAAATTGTCATGATTTGAGGAAGAAGAAAAAAAAAAATGTTACCTGTGCTTTCGGATCGACTTTGTCGAATGCCAAAAACTGCAGAGGATTGTCCTCGTTGAACGATATCTCGCTCGGTGTAAAATCGAGCTTGTATCTCGTGATATTTTTTCCATTATTGCTCGTTACGAATATTACTTTGTGAGCACTGTCGGCGAACACGCACTGTAATAAATAATAATAATAATAATAATGATAATAAGAAAATAACGATAATTAATTCATCTGAATAAAAATTTAACAATTATGCACAATTTTTATTATTTTTTTATGATTTTTTTTGTTTTTTTAATACTCACATAAGTATTGAATTTCGGATGATTGTAAAATTTGTCGAGCTGAGCGTATTCCGGATTTTTCTCATCGTCCGTGATCTTGAAATGCTCGTTCTTGTTCTCGAAAGTATCGCCGTAGTCGTAGCTTATGTAAACCGTGCTCGGATTTACCTTTCTCGTAACTCTCATGTCCTGAGTTCGGGCGACCGGTGTACTGTCCCTCGCTAGGCATATTATAACGTTTGATTTCTCACCGACCCAGTGTACCATCAACTGTTGATGCGTGTCATTGAGAACGTTGACCTGCGAATGTTCGAGGCTCCCGATGATATAGAGAAGAGCAAACGAGGGAGAAAGAGAGAGAGAGAGAGAGAGAGAGGAAGAAAGAGAGAGAGAAAACGATCAATCTGCATTGACAGAGGCATATATATATATATATATATATATATATATACCGTATTACGAACCACAAAGAGTGAAGCTTTCCTCGAGGCTATTCCGAGGGGCATTTGCCATTCGACACACGTCTCGAGATATTTTAATATTATTTTTCAAATTTTATTGATCTCTGATATCCATCGATGGATCGTATACAATTAATAAAATAGAAAAGATTCATAAAAAAAAATCACGAAATAGAATAACGAAAAATGGAGTAAATAAAGTGTAATTAAAAAAAAAAATACACAATTACGTACTCGTAAATATTTACACGAATAATTTGTAGAGCTAAAAATACTCGCGAATATTCGGTTCGTGTATTTCGTGAAAGAAAACGACGAGACAAAATTTTTTTTTGTCCAACGATAATTAATCTTCCTGGTACGATGTAATCGAGATTTTGAGGGGGAAGGGGGTTGTTTGTTTATTTATAAAATGAAACATTTTTTTTGTTTCTTTGTGTCGCGCACTATCCGTGAAACGATAGGCACAAAAGGAAAGTTTGTATTTATCGCTGATAAAGGTAGTCCGATACTTTGGACGATATATATGCGATAATTTTTGCTCGGGCTCGTAAAACCATATATCTTATTTCTTTGTGTGTAATTGATATGTCCTCGTAGCTCCGATACATGTACTACATATACATATATATTTATATTTGTGTATGCATGTGCGGGTATGTTATTGGGAGGGAGCAAAGAGCGATCTCTATGACTAATACATGGTGTTTTGAGAACTGACCGACTTGCTGACTTGCTGAAATCCTATCTCCTCGCGTACCACGAAAAACGAAATGAGAGAATGATTTGAAAAAAAAAAAAAATCAGACAAAAATTAAAAAATTTAAACAGAAAAATGTGAAATCAGAAAGAAGAGAGGAGAAAAAATTCATTAAAAAGGTTTCCGATAGTTTGAAAATCACATGTAGATAAAATAGCTAGAGCTATCGAAGCTTGGAACACGATACGAGAGATACGGCGCAGTCACTCCCCTTTGTTCGGTAATCATTTTTCATTAAAATTGACACCACCCCGCACTGTAAATTTATTTTTTTTTTTTTCCTCCTTAATTTCACTATCCCAGTAGGGAATACACGACCAGTGCTTTTTTTGGAATGAATTTTACGAAAATCGCAGAAAAGCTTACACGCGCAAGCGACAAAAAGAAAATGTTGTAAAAATTACTCCAAAAAAGTACGGTCCATGTATTCGACACTGCGGATAGTGAAATTCATACAAATATGTCTACCCGTGTATCGAATTATCATTTTTTTTCTTTTCCAAAATCGACTCATCGAAGAAGAAAATTATAGGAGAGCAGCGTTCGAAATTCTCATTTTTTATCAAACGACAATCCGTCAAACACGCCGATGGGCTTTTTTATTCGTGCGAAAAGCTTTTTTCGATATATCGCAGCAAAATAAATGAGAAAGAATGAAGAGCGCAGCTGTTAAAGGCCAGGAAATGAAAAGACGAACGATTGAAATAATTGATACAAAATTTCCATCCTTGTTATCTGTACTTTGTTTTGCTTAGCCAGCTTTGTATCAGCTGAACGATTTTAAACAATACAGACTGCTGTTATCAAAAAAATACAAAGCAAGCGCTAATCTCGCTTGCAACGTTTCAAAAAGTATTCTCACAAAGGGCAATTGATAATACCAAAACAGGCTTTATTCCCTCGTTATCAAAAAAATACAAAGCAAGCGCTGATCTCGCTTGCAACGTTTCAAAAAGTATTCTCACAAACGGCAATTGATGATTTTCAATTTAAATTGATTTTTTTAAATTAAAAAAAAATCATTTCCGGTATTTCTGATGCTTTTCTGGCATATTTAGGCCCCAGATCGCAAAAAAAAAAACCGAAAAAAAGGTTTACACGATTTTTTACTTCGAGACACAGTACTGGAAATGATTTGTAAAAAAACTTTTTTCGTTGCATTCCAACGATGAAAAAATTTCAACATCATGAGCAATTGATAATACCAAAACAGGCTTCAATCCCTCGTTATCAAAAAAATACAAAGCAAGCGCTTCGCTTCAAAAAGTATTCTCACAAAGGGCAATCGATCATATACGCTATAAATATGCTAGACAAAGCAGTACATAAAAATTACCATCGGTAATTCCTCGAGCTCAGAAAACTAACGGTGAAATATTTAAAAAAAGAAAGGAGTCAAAAGACATAAAAATCTCAAGACGTTTTTTTTTTTCAGTCTCCAGCTACGCTGTGAAGACCTAAAAGTTGGGAAGTGCAAGATTCGAATCGCTGAATCGTTATTGTTATCAATATTTGCCTCAAAAATTAACAATGGAAATGAGCGAGCGATGTATAAATACTCGAGAGATAAGCGAGAACGGGTAGCAAAGAAATAAATTATCGAGTCACGAGCAATCGTATATGTATCGCAGATGCTCGTTATAGGTGCTCAATTCGCTAAAGCAAATAAACAAGAATAAAAAAAAAAAAAAAAAAGTCGCACACTTGGACAAATAATAAAGCGACGCATGTTAAGATTCTCGCAAAATTGTGGAATTATTTCGATAATAAAACACAAAGATTCACTTGGTACATGCACAACGATATGGGAATTAAAAAAAAAATTTTTTTAATGTATCGGCGTATTTTTTGCTCCGAAAATGGATTTATATCGTGAAAAAAAAAAAAAACAAACAAAACTACTGTACTTAATGATTCTTTTCCGATATGACACTTTGACAAGTCGCATTATCATTTTTGCCGACGCTCTTCGATGACAATCACAATTTCGAGGCGGAATTTCCCAATCCCCCCCCACCGAACTCATAATTTGGCATTAATTGTTAATAAAAACAAAAACAAAAAAAATTCTCTCCTTTTTTAAAGATCGTAAATCACTTACCTTGGTCGTGATGTTTGGATTGTTGTCTGGGAATTCCGTCGTAGTAGCATCTCTGCGTTTTCTCGTGAATGACACTTCATCGTCTTCGCCGTTGTTCGAAAAATCGCTGCTCTCAAATACGCGTGTCTTGCCGAATCCCGAATAACTTTTGTCCTTGTAAATGTGCAATCTCCTAGCTGTGTTGCCGTATTCCGCGCCATAATTGCAATTCACGAGTTGTAATATTATCAAAATAAGGGCCAAATGATAGAAGCCCGATGTCACCCGGGCGGCCATCTTGTCAAAACTCCAGGCTATAGCGCTGCCCGCAAAACATACAAACACAAGAGCGCTACACGGGATATGATACACGCGGAACACGCACGCGCACACGAGACAAAAAGTGGTGTAAAACACTAAATACAATCGGAGGAGCAAAGGATGACTCCGATGATGCGATCGAGCATCCTATTTTTGCGACTCACTCTGCAATAGTTGTTTATAGAATGATACACTTAACGGGGACAAATCGGGAAGACAGCACGACTATATAATTGCGCTTT
This sequence comes from Rhorus exstirpatorius, assembly GCA_963564615.1. Taxonomy (NCBI): domain Eukaryota; kingdom Metazoa; phylum Arthropoda; class Insecta; order Hymenoptera; family Ichneumonidae; genus Rhorus; species Rhorus exstirpatorius. The sequence continues at coordinate 5,683,304 of OY751313.1, forward strand.
GCGCTAGAAACGAGTACGAGGACACTGACTGATCCGAAATCGGCTTTTTTCCTCATCAACGTAAAAAAATACATCCACCGAGCTTCGTCGATGGCTCACTACTGAGCACTGAGCGGCCGACAGAAAAGGCGAAGGCCCGAAGCGTGTTGATTTTTTTTTTCTCCCTTTTATTGCCCCTCTTTGATTTTTTTTTCTCTCTTCTCACGCACCGTGCTTATGCGCGCGCTGACCGACGCTCCGCGCTTCATTGGTCAATCTATAAGTCGAGAGCACGAGCCCAGGTGAATCAAAAGGGATCTCTCGTTATACTCGCCAGAAATTTCGAGAGGAAATGAAATGCAAAATGCATGATCGAAGGAAAAGAAAAAATGCACCTTTGCGCATCTCAACTTCCGGTTTTTCCTCGCAAACCGAGGGACGTTTGAATGAAAACTATTGTATTATGGACCCCCGCCTCCCCACTCCTCGTTGTGTAGCCTTTACCTCATCCACGAATATTCCGACAATGCCAGCATTATTCTTCTCGATCGATGACTCATCCACTCGCTGTCTTCGCCGCCAGTTGCCAGTTGGAATGAAAAAAACAAAATCTTTTCCGAGAATATATCATTTCTTGATTTTTATATTACGAGACGCTCGATGCATCCTACAGTCGAGTCTCAATTATTAACCGGAAGTCTGTCACAAACTGTCTTCTACACACTCCAGAGGGAGATAAAAAATATTTGATCCTATCGCTCAGTCGTTTTTAGGTTATTTTGTACTTTTTTGCTAGAGAAAAATTGCATTTCCAACGTTAGTTTTTTTATTTTTACTATATCCATTCTCAGACAGCAAAGAATCAAGTACACGTTAAGACATATTTTTTGAGGTTATGTCGAAGTGACAAAAATTATGGAAATGTTCTCTGGCAAGTTTACGATTCATGAACCCGAAGTTAATCGAGGCTTTACTGTAGGATATTCGTTTATAACGAATCTCGTTGTTTTTTTTTTCTGAAGATCCTGCTGTACTCGCAGGTCTTGGAAATTTTTATGAAAAGTATAAGAGCGCGACGAAGTACCGAAATTAAATGACAAAATGGGCTTGCCGGTGATAAAAGCCCGAGAGGATAGTATGACTAACCGCTTTTAATGAGGACCCCTATAGATATAATAATAAAAGTATATTAGATAATGGGTTCCATTTCCTGATGGCTCGAACATGATGGGGACACCGCGTTGACTCGTCGCCTCATCGCCAGCACCATTTATAAGCCTAGCTACTCATCGTAACCTCACTAACTATATATATATATATATATATATATATATATATATATATACAGGGTGTCCCATTTTAAAGTAACCATTTTAAAAAATCGAAAACGGGAGATCGCACAAAAAAATGTGTCCTACAAAAGTTTCATAGTTTCGAGGCGGACAGTTGATGGAAGTAACAATTTGTACGTCCAGTGGCTGATACAGGTCATTTGAAGGTCAACTTTGTTTATCTTTTTTTTTTCAATGGAACTATATGGTTTTCATTGTAGAATCGTACTTTGCGTAAAAAAAAACGTTACTTTTGTCTGAAACATTTTTCCGAAAAATCCCAACTTCGAATCGAAATTTGAAGTTTTACGTTTTGGACAATACTTTTTTTCGCCCACTCGCTTTAAAATGGGACACCCTCTACATATACAGGGTGTACCATTTTTTTTTTAAATATGCTCAAATATATCGAAAACTAAGCGATAAATTGAAAAATGTTTCGAACAAAAGTTGTCGTATACGAAGATGAACATCCCAGTTTTTGGGTCCGGGGCCTCTGCTAGGCCCATCGAGGCCCAACTTTTGTTTTTCAAATGGAACCTCCTATTTTTCATTGCATTTTCTTATTTCTCATTGAAAAGTGAGCGAGTTTTATTCCTAGTCATTTTTTTTATTTTCGTCTTCGAACAGATCCAAAACGTTATTCGAAATTTTCTCGGCCTGTTCGAAAACGAAAACTAAAAAAATGACTGGCTTTTCAATGAGGAATAAGAAAATGCAATTAAAAAAATGGGAGGTTCCATTTGAAAAACAAAAGTTGGGCCTCAACGGGCGCAGCAGAGGCTCCGGACCCGATGCTCATCCGGGTATCCCCCTTCATATACAACTTTTGGCGGTAACATTCTTCAATTTAATGCTTAGTTTTCGATATATTTGAGCATATTTTTTAAAATGGGACAACCCGTAACATATATATGAGTAAAAAAATCAATTATCGGCCAAGTTTGAGCTTGATTATCGGGGATCTTTTTGTAAGTTACGCAGCTTGGTGTCTGCGTTGAAAAACACGTGCCATAATTTTTTCAGATTTTTTTAGCTACCAACGGATATCGAATTCTTTTATTCAAAACTTTTTTGTTTTCATTCAATTTTGAATTTTGAAACTTGAATTTGAAAAAAAAAACAACCAATTCTATATTTTTTTTTTTTCGAAAGGTTGAGATTTTTTTACAAAAAAATTGTAGAATTGGTTTTTTTTCAAATTCAAGCTGCCAAAATATGAAAAAAAAAAAAAACAAAAACGTTTCAAATGAAAGAATTCGATACGCTAAAAAAAAAATGGAGAAAAAAATCCTGAAAAAATTATGTCACGTGTTTTTCAACGCAGACACCAAAGGCTGCGTAACTTACAAAAAAGATTCCCGATAGCGAAGCCCAAACTTGGCCGATAATTGACGTTTTTACTCATATTTATAAATATTTGGAGTAAGAATTACGCGTTTTTCGATACGCAAAGCGAAAAAAGTAAAAAAAAAATTAGCGAGTACCAGGGCAGCTTGTCCCACGAAAAATAGAGCGCGTACACGCGAATTTATATGCGAAAATATGAAAATAAAAGCTTTGTCCCGCAAGATATCCATTATTATTATTTCACATATATAAACAATATGTAAAAATCGACTGCGCTTTAATCACGTATTTTCTAAACAAAATAAAAAAAACGTACAAACATATTTTCGCATATAATTTTTTTTTTTCCCACCGGAATTACTGCCGGTATGTACTTTTTTTTTTTTTTTTTTTCAATTGTATACAAAAACGTATATATATATATATAGTCAGGATAAACTTTATCTTCGGCCCACGATGAAATATTTTAATGACTTTGGTGTACGTTGGTACAATATGACGCTGTTATTTGCAAGCAGTATTAATCCACTACAGTCGTTCTAATAGATTGGAAAATTCTTCAAACTTAAATATATATATTTTTTGTGTATATATATATATTCATATATATATAGAGACAATGTATTCACACACACACAAACACTCGCGCCCTTTATTTTTTCCAATAAAATTGATATTTTTGGGGATTTAATTCCGAAAAGCATGTGCCCTAGTCGTTAATTCCAAAAAAAAAAAGTTTTTTTTTTTTTTTTTTACAATTCGTACATCATCTTTTCACAGCAGTATTGCAACTGCATATTTTTCCTCTTTGCTCCATAATATTGACGATTAATCTCGTAAATTTCAAATTAAAAGAAAAATCGTACGGAAAAATGAACGTCAAGTTTTTGTTTTTGTTTTTTTTTTTTTTTTTCATACGCACGAGAGCTGCAAAATTTCTGGATTCTGACTATAATTAACGCTAGCTGGCAATTGGAGACATCGAACGAGTGCAAAAAAGTCGATTTTTTTTTTTCTCGTATTGCATAAACGAAGATCTTGGTGACGTTACGATAGCTTTTTTTTTAATTCCAAGGGCTGCTTGAAAAAAAAAAAAATGGAAATTTGAAAAAAATAAATTCATCCAATTTCTTGCAAAACGTCAAAAATTGAGAAAAAAAAAATCCCCCTGAAGAACCGTCCTAGTGCGTGTTTTTTGTGTGTGTAAAAGTGAAATAACAATGATTCGTCAATCCTGATGAACGTTTTGGGTAACGTTTTCTCGTTAAATCGTCAAAATTAGCCACACCGAAAAATCTCGCGCCATTGTCACAATTATGTAATTAAAAATAAACAAAACAAAAAAACAAAAAAAAAACGTAAATTTATTCACTCGCATTTTCTCACCCAGTCACGCTCTCGTATTAATCCATTATGGGCAGTATTTATAGAAACATTTGCGGATTTGGGTATGCGGATTTTTTCCTTTTTCATTTTTTTTTTTGTTTTTTTGTTTTTTTTTTTTACGAGGAAGGCCGTTAACGAAAAGAGCCATTAATTTTACAATTATATATTATCTATAATAATTTTTTTTCTTGCTCTCCTTAATCTCTCTTTCTCATATCTCTTATAACTTATTTTATTATTTTTTCTTCTGCTTTTGTATATATTTATATAAAAAAAAAAACACAGAGCAAAGTCAATATACGTTTGTTTGTTTTTTTTTTCGTGATTTAATAGATTTTTTTTTTATGCGACTCGGAGGACGTCCCGGGAGAGGGTTTGCCATTTGTGTGTGTCTTTTTTTTTTTATTCCCGTTGGAAAAAAAAATCATGATAATGATAAATTCGAGGTGCGCAGAGCTCATTTCCGGTGCATCCGGGGGCATCTCGTGCATTCGCGTATGTACAAGTCCCTCTCGTGCGCTCGAGCTTTGCTTTGGGTGTGGGGGAAAGAAAAACAAGTTTTAAAAAAGAAACAAAGAACAAAAAGTCGACATTGGACCCTCTCCCCGTTCTCTTATCTCTCGATTATTTCCGGTTTCGGATTCGATATATCGTTTTTTAAGTCGCATTCGCTCGAAATTATACATACACATATAATAACAATAATAATAATAACAATTATTATTATTATTATTATATATTAATATTGTGTATGTATACATGTAATATTCGTAGAATATAAATTGAGGGAATACTCAGAAGCGGCAGCGTTCGAAAAAGAAAAAAAAGAAGAAAAAAAATATAGCGTAAAGCTTTTTCGCGTAGAATCGTCGACTTTTGACATGCGCAATTTTTTTTTTTGTTCGTTTGATGCTTGCGCGATTATTAAAAATTTCTCGAGTTTCTTATGTCCTAGAGAAACGGGATTGCGATTAATATCGATTAAAGAGAAAAAGAGGAAAAAAAAAAATAGTAACAATCGAGAGAAAAAAAAGCTCGCTACGACGAGCTTGGCGTTGAGAAAACGAAAAGAGATGAAAATTCGCGTCGATATTAAAGATTCGACGAATCGGAGTAACTTTTCCCTCATCGTTGATGTAAAATGAGATTTTTTTTTTTCTGAATTCTTTCTTGCGACTTCTCTCACGGGAGCTTTTTTTGTTTTTTTTTTTTTTCTCTTCCTTCTTCGGCTTTTTCGTCCCGTTATAACCGGTGCCTCTTTTTTGCGAATCTTTTTTTTTTTTCTCTCTTTCATCAATGCGACTCTTTTTCTTTTTCCCCCCTCGGAGAAATTTGCATCTATAACGTTCGTTAAAAGCTATTTTTTTATTTTTTTTTCGCTATAATAAGTCATCCCAGGTGAGCGCCTCCCTTAAAATATATATAAATATATATATATATAAAATATGGCAGTTGTTAAAACGCAAACGGGACATTTTTTGCTCGAGCAAATATCGGATCGAGAGATTCGAGCGAGAAAAAAAAAAGGGAGAGTTTAAAAAATAAAACGACAAAATAATATAACATCTTTTTTCGTAGCTCGTACGCAGTTTTTTCGTTTTTTTTTCCTTTCGAATTGTGCGCTTTCTCTCGTTAAAGAGGGGAAAAAATTAATTCAAACGAAACGAGAGGAAAATTTGAAATAAAAAAAAAAAATCTAAATATTCGAATAAAGTTCTCGGCTCTTTCGTTTGCCAGCCCAAGCGAGATGGACAAATTTCGTTTTCGATTAATTGAAAAAAAAAAAAAAAAATGAACGAATAGAAACGAAATTTGGCCGGCTCGCCGAGAGCTCGATCGCGAATCTTCGGGCAAAATAAACGTTAACAAAAAAAGGCTCGGGCAGTAATTCCTCAAAATTGGCTCGTGAATTTAAAAAAATACACATAAATCGAGAAAAATCTCGTATAAATTTTGAGAAAAAAAAAACCCGGCTCGGTTCGGACTGAAAATTCGAATATTCCCCGTAGGGGTCGTCTCGTCGTTTAAAGATCTGGCGCTCGTGGGTGTCAAGAATTTTCGAAAAACAAATATTTTACAGTTAAAAAAAAAAAAAGCTTTGCACTCGCGCAATTCACGCGAGCTGTACAATTTCGTCGTTTGCATGCATTTTTTTTTTTTTTTTTTTTTAATTCTATATATACGTTCTATACTTTATACTCTTCGTTTTTTTCTCCCTCTCTCTTTCGTTCGTTTTTTTTTTTACCCTTTTCTTTCCACTTTGGAGACAAAAAAATTCTCTTCCAGTCACGAGAGTTCGAATTTGAAGAATTTCTGGGTTTTTTTTTTTCACAAATTATTCGGTCGCTAACACCTGGGGACGTTTGAATGGTTTTGCCTTGTTCGGTTTTTTTTTTTTTTGCTTTTTCTATCTTGGCCGATACCGCAGACGGTCTGAGACAGCGCGAAAAAAAAAGCCAAATTGAAAAATGAGCTCTCGGAAATGACCAATCTCGTATTCTCGTTTCTTTCGTTTTCATTTTTCATTTTTCATTTTTTTTTTTTTTCATTTTTCATTTTTGTTTTTCCTTCTTTTTTCGTGTACCGTTGCGCGTCGATTGCACAAACACCCAAACCCAAGTCGCGAGACACTCGATTCATACACACGCACGCACACATATACACACAAATATAACACCATCGTCACATCTAAAAGCCATTCTCGCGTCGCATTAACCATTTTTCGAAAAATTTCCGAGAGCCTCGGTCGATTTTCCCCCCTCGACTCCAACTGCGGGTCGAAATTTTTGCATTTTTTTTTTCTTTTCCCCTCCTCGTGTCTTATTAGCGTTGCTTTAAACGTGTAGAGCGACGAAATAAAATTATCTTTCTCTCTCACTTTGTATTTTTTTTTTTTTTTTTTTTCTCTGAAATTTTCTTGACGCCGATCCGGCAAAGCCTCTCTCGTTGACGTGGCTTTCTCTCCTTCGAGCGAAACTTCACTGCTCCCCCGGTTTAACTGAAAAATGATGGGGAAAAAAAAAAAAAACGAAAAAACGAGATTTTTAATTTCTGCTTCGAATTCCCAGTGGGCAAAAGGCTTTGTTTTTTTTTTTTCCAACTAAAATAGTACGTATGGACATTGTAAATTTGAGGGAGGGAGGGCTGCGCGCTCAGGTCGAAAAAAAAGGATCTTTTGTTGAAAAAAAAAAAAAAGGAGAAAATTCAACGAGAGATTGTGCGAAAGGCTTTTTTCGTTGATGTAAAAAAATATGTTCAAATCGGTGCATGAAAAATTGTAGATCAATATATATATATTTTTTTTAATATTCAAAATTTGTATCTAAATATTTGTGTAGTTAAAAAAAAAAATCCCAAATTCAACACGAGCATAAGGCACCTCCCACAAATTTTAATTTAATTGAAATACATTTTTAAACAAATTGAAATAATGAATAATGATATATCGTGAATTTTAGGGAATTTTGCATCCATGCCAAGTACGTGATGCGAAATTTGGTACAACTTTTTTTTTCTTTTTGTATTTCACGAGCGATATGCATGACGAGTAAATGATCAAATGATGGGGGGGAGGTGGACGAAAAAAAAAGCTGTGACGAATGTGGTGTTAGCTAAACAACGTTACGACAATACTTCTCGAAAACTACGTAACAATTTTACCAACGAATGTACAACAGAAAGAGAGAAAGAAAGAAAGAAAGAAAGAAAGAAAGAAAGAAAGAAAGAAAGAAAGAAAGAAAGAAAGAAAGAAAGAAAGAAAGAAAGAAAGAAAGAAAGAAAGAAAGAAAGAAAGAAAGAAAGAAAGAAAGAAAGAAAGAAAGAAAGAAAGAAAGAAAGAAAGAAAGAAAGAAAGAAAGAAAGAAAGAAAGAAAGAAAGAAAAATGTTTCGATAGAAAATCGAGCAAAAAAGGTAAAATGTGACAAAAGCACCTGGTAGACGATTTTTTTTACTCTGCTGCTTCGTCTCTGCGTGATATATTGGATTTGAAGAAAGCAAAAAAATAAAAATGTACACATCTGCATGATTTATGGCAAACGAAAGAAAAAAAAAAAAGAAAAATTGATGAATCAACGACGAACAAAGTACGAAAAACGTATAATTCCTCTCGCGTCGTCTGTCGAACGAGAAAATATTTTCTTTTTCGTATATATATATATATTTTTTTTTTTTTTTTCGCGTTATACATCATTCCGCATTCACAATTGGAAAAACATTCCTCTCGTATATTCTCAATAAATCATAACTAATCGAAAAAATTCGTATAAACGAAAAGAAAAAAAAATCATATATTTATATAGAATTGGGTATTGCAAAAAAAAATTTGATTTTTCATGCTCCGATCCCTCAAAATTTGAGTTTTGGTAGAAAAAAAACATCCTCGCAAAGAGGCAGCTCTGCAGCTCAAGTGGAAGCCACCGCTCATTGGACGTTTCCAATTATAACACCCAATTAACGTTGTAAATAAATAAATAAATAAATGACATTTTCCGTTTTTTTTTTTTGCATAAAGTCATAGCGGTAAAATTGAAGTGCGTATTTGAGTAAAAAAAAAAATTTCACCACACACGATTTGTTTCTGACAATTTTATAAACAATTTTTAATCGAAAAATTATTGTTATGTATAATATCGATCTAAATTTTTATTCAGAACACGATAGTGTCAGAAAAAAAATGTTCAACTTAAGTTTTTTTAGAATTTTTTACAAAAAATTAAAAATTAGGAATAAAAAAAAAATTTAATTAATTTTTTTTTCTTAATTCGAAATAAAAATCCTCGTAGTCTCAAATTTTTTCTTCCGAAAAGTTTGTCATAGACGTTGATTGGCTTTTATAATTAGAAACGTCCAATGAGCGGCGGCTTCCTTCGCGAGGATGTTTTTTTCTATCAAAACTCAACTTTTGAGGGATGGGAGCATGAAAAATCAATTTTTTTTTTTTTTAAACACCCTAATATATAATATATATATTTATAAAACAATAATCGATAATGATAGAAAATTAAAAAAAAACAAGGATATGTAATATCAAGTGGGACGAATTATCGTTTGTATATCGTGCATATTTAGTATACGACGTTAAAACGAGCTAGATAGACTCTCTCCGACTCACCGCATCTAAATGTTGTTCCAATTGTGTACTCATTTTTTTTTTTTTTTTTTTCTCTTACGTTCATTGGATCATTCGCTTTTTACTTTTTGGCTTTTCTAAAAATAATATGAAAAAATGCAGTATCGATCGAGTGCGAGGCGCTGCGGCAGTGTTTTTTTTTTCCCCCCGTCTTTTTCTTCAATAGAGAACTTGCATTATTTTCAATTTTTGAATTATTCAAAAGATATAATTATTCATAAACATCAATTGCATAGATTTTTCCGATTATTCATCATTTTGCGATTAATTATACCAGCTTGAGGAAAATTCAGTCGCATTTCAAACGTAATATCGCGTGACAGTGACGTCACAACACCCCCCCAGTGCAGAGAAGCGCCCCTAGCGATAAAATTAAGAAATTAATCATTCCTAACCCAAAAAATCTTCCTGATTCGTAAATATGTAGTCTGTGAATGGGATTCGAACATGACTAATGTATGAACAATCGAAGAAAGCGTAAAAATATAACGGAAAAGTTTTACTCGCGTTAGGAACATCTCTCAATCTGTTATTGGCAAATTTGCAGATGTCGCTTTCACGTTTACTCGATTAATAATTTTTTTTTAGTACATCGCACACACAGTGCACCAATGATTTTATTTTTGCGAATTTTTTCACCCACGGATAAATAAAGTTATAATCACATCCGGAAGATAACCCTAGGTGGGAAAAAAACCGGATATAACCTTGCCCCAGTACCGAGGGCTGTGTCGTGACGTCACTCGGCCCTCAGAGCGCGTAAATTTCTTACAATTTTTACATACCTCAAGATATATATAATAATTTACTTGCTCAAAAAAATTAATGCAATGTTTATTGATTTCGGGAAATATTCAAGTATGACGAAACGATTGAAAAAAAAAGGGAAAAAATCGTTTACATGCAAGTTCTCTATTATAATGGTATGAAAAATAACATGAATTCGATGAAAATGGTTGTTTTTTTTTTTTTTTTTTTTTTTTTTTTTAATGATTTACAATCACTTTCGTGATATCACGAAGGAAAAAATGGCGCGGACAGTAATTGAGATAGTGAGAAATGATCGATTCGGTGCAAGTGACACGATGCACGGAGGATCCTTAGATTGCCATGGGGTCTTTGAAAAAAATTTTCTCGATTCGATGGAAAAATTGAAAAAGCGAGAATAAATTCGTTTGAAAGAAGATTTTGTTTCGCAAAAAAAAATTGTGCAACTAAAAAAAAGCTTCGTCGAACGGAATTTTTCCGTTCGTCCGGATCTGAGGATCCTCGACACACTCGTGGATTGAGACAAAAATGTCCAATATCGATCAGGAGGGAGTCGGGGGGGTCACACTTTCAGTGAAAATGAATGGTGCGTGTGGGGGAAAAAAAAAAAAAATAAAATAAAATTGCGGATTTTTCAAAACACCAAACTCATATCCGTGAATATTTTTCGCAAACTTTTTATATTTATTTGTCCCCCAAAAAAAAAAAAAAAAACACTTTCTCGGGTCAAATTATAAAAAAATAAAACGTAAACTTACTTTTTCTTGAGTGTGAAGAAACTTCGTCGTTTCGTCTCGGCTTGCGTCGGCGCTGGAAGAGTATGCGCCCTCGATGATCCAGCTCCGGATGTTCCCTGGGCCGCTTGATTCAGCGCTCTCACCCATTCGTGCATCTCAGCGTCGTCTTTCGCCTGGAACAAGAAATCCGCTCCGTCTTGCGACCTTTGCGGGAAAAAAACAAAATTAATCTCTCTTTCTGTGCCAAAAAAAAAAAAACAAGAAAATTAACAAAAATTAAACGAAAAATTATTTCACAAAAAAAAAATGAAAGAGAATTCATTTTTTACGTTTGGTCAAAATTTTAATTGTAAATTTATAAATTACAAATTATCACCAAGTCATGGAAATTGTTTGGAAAAAAGAAAAAAAAAAAGAACAAGAAAATCAACAAAAATTAAACGAAAAATTATTAAAAAAAAAAAAAATTAAAGAGAATTCATTATTTTCGTTTGGCCAAAATTTTAATTGTAAATTTATAAATTACAAATTATCACCGAGTCATGAAAATTGTTTGGAAAAAAAAAAAAAGAAAAAAAAAAAAAACGAGTACCGATCAATCGTAATTTAAATTTTTTCATCGTAACACTTTTTCTTTCGGGGCTATCGTTGAAATAAAAATAAAAATTGCTCAATCGCAGATGTAAAAAATCGTGAAATTCGTTTGAGGACGACTCACTTGACACGGAAGACGTGCTTCTTCTTCGTATAATCGCTGGCAACGATTATCGTGGCGCCTCTAAGATCGAGCGATGCTTCACCCTTGTACGGTTGATCGGGAATCGATTTGTAAGACTTTTGATCCTTGTATGCAACCAAATTTTGTCCCCTGACGACCATGTAAATCTTGTCCCAAGATCTGTTCGATGCCTTCTTGGTCATGTTCTCCCAGACGTGTTTGCGCACGAGAGTACCCTCGAATTCATCGTCGCTCGGGCTTCTTTGTTCTGCGAATAATTTTTTTTTTTCTTTTTCTTAATCAACGCTCATTCTCTCTTTTCTTTTTTTTCTTTTTCTACGTTTCTAAAAAAAATTGTGAGTAAAATTTCTAAGCTCCTCTCGGGACGATCGAATAAGTGCGCTTATTTATCTGCGAATATCAGTGAATTAGACATAACGATAATTATTATTGTTATAAATTTTTGTTTTTTTTTTTAAATTAACATGCTCTTATTTGACTAAGCAATGAAAAAAAATAAAAAAAATAAATAAATGAACAATGCGAACAGTGCATCAGGAAATTATTTCTCGTTCCCATACCGATGTACCTGCAATTGGAAAAAAAAAATCGCCAAATCTCTGGACATTATTTTCTGAGACCTATATGTGTGTTTTTTTTTTTTCAAATAAAAATTCACAATTATTCAGGGAAATCGAATCAGCGAGAGTGATTTCTCTCTCTCTCTCTCTTTTTCTTTTTTCTTTTTTTTTTTTTTTGGAGGACTTACCATGAAAACTATGCTCATCATCGCTCACACCGCTACGATCTAAGCTCGGTGATTTGGCCGATTTTTTCCAACGGAAGCTTCGGAATGGCGATTTGCTTCGACTGCGCTCCTTGCGTCTCAGCGTACCGGATTCTGAGCCACTTCCGCCTTTCGGAGCTTATCGTCGTACACAACACACGATTTTTTTTTTCAATACAAAAATTACATGCTACTAACGTAAATTCGTTTATTTTTTTTTCTCCATCGGGAATTCCAGAAGTTTCATTTTCTAATAATAATAATAATTAAGGATTCTATAGTGCATTTTACGTTTTTTTTTTTTTTTGCTAAACATGCTCATGCAAGAATTCTACAGCCTGAGAGCTACAAATTCAAGAACTACGAGATTACTTTGGGGAGAAAATTGTTTCGGCTAGAAAAAATGAAGATATTTCGACGATTGTGGGAGAAAAAAAAAAACGAAAATCGATTTTTATCGGACTTTGTTTGTTTCCCGACAAATTTTAGGCTAAAATCTCATTCGGCCCGTGACGAGTCAGTAAATTTACCGGGTTTTTTTTTTTTTTTGCATCATTTTCGAGCAAGATATACAAAAATTCAGTGCGTGATTGAAACATAAATTTTGCAATGTCGAGGAAAAACGTAATGTGCTGCGAATATGATAATGATAATAATAATAACAAACGTTCGACGGTGAGGCAAAATGGTTCGATTAAAAGGGGAAATGATGAATCAACGATGCGAATCCTCGAAATTATGAGACCGGCGCCATTCTGGTCGGGTGTCGCGATAAAAGATTCGAAAATTGTCAATATTTCACTCGACGATTATCGTGAAAGTTATCTCGTATTAATATTCTATCCTTACGACTTTGCCATCGTTTGTCCCACCGAACTTTTGCAATTCAGCGATCGCATCGACGAGTTCGAAGCTTTGGGTAAGAAAGTAAAAAAAAAAACAAAAACAAAAAATAATTGAATAATTTCGAATTTTTTTTTTTGGCCCATAACTTTGCTCCGGATTGACGGATTTTGGATTATCGGGGGTGTTTTGAAAAGCCCGGAAGTAACCTCAGAGCCGTTTGATTCATCCCAAGATCTCAATTTTTTACACTCAAATGAGCACTTTGAAAATTGGCCAAAATCGATGGAATTTGAAAATTTGTAAAAAATAAATTAAAAAAAAAAATCATAGCTCGATGAAACAAACGACGTTTTGAAGCCCGAACGATTATGAAGAGAATGAGCACGAGCTTCGGTCTCGAGCTTCATCGGGAAGAAAATTTACAGCGATTTTAGTAAACCCCATTCATTTTTTGCAAAAAATTCGAGAAAAATCGTGAATTTTTTTAATACTATTGAGAACCCTGTATCGATAAATTTTTTCCAGCTTGTAACAAATCTGTGCCAGGAATTCTCCTTGAAAATCAAAAATTCCATTTCAAAACGTCAAAAAAATGATTTTTTTCCCCCCGAAAAATTGAAATAACAATTTTTATCGGATAAAATTCATACGATTTATACAGATTTCGAATAAATGACTATTTTTTCGATATTATCGATGAATAAGAAGAAAAAAATAATTTTTTTCTTCGTTTCTAACGATTTTTATCATTTTTTTTGGATGAAAAAATTCTTTCAAAGATTGCAAAATCGTGGCTGTATCGACGGATTCGGAATTCGCTCATCTGGCATGGTCAACGACACCGCGAAAGCAAGGCGGCCTGGGCGATATGCGTGCAACGATGCTGTCCGACAAAAATCACGAGATATCAAAGCTTTACGGTGTCTATGACTCGTCATTGGGAATATCATATCGGGGCTTGTTCGTGATCGACGACAGATCGATAGTTCGTCACGTTACGATAAATGACATTGCGATACCGCGTTCCGTCGACGAGGTATTGCGCGTTATCGATGCCTCGAAATTCGTCGACAAACACGGAAACGTTTGTCCGATGGGTCCGTTGGACGAGAAAGAAGATAAAAATTTTATTCCCGAAAAAACGAAGCAATACTTTGATACGGATTTAATAAAAAAATCGCAATGCTGAGATCGTTGAAATATCTTCATTTTTGTTTTTGTTTTTGTTTTTTCGTTTTTCGAACAAAAAATTATCGAGATTAAGGGGGACGCGCGCGTTGAGCATGAAGAATTTTCAGAATCGCAATTCTCCCATTCGCGTTACTCGATTCATATTACTCGTTCCATAAATTATTTCATATTATTTTCAAATGCCACGAAATTTATTTTTTTAATTCCATGAAAATTAATTCCATCAAAAAAAAAAAAAAAGCGGACAAAAGCGGTAAATTCAAAATCAACCAAATGAATATTTGTAAAATAATGGGAGAATTGCACAAATCTGAGAATTTGATTTATCAAAAAAATTGGACTCAATGAAAATTGTGAAAAAAAAATCTGCACATATTTAAGGATCGAAAAATTCGAATGAGAAATTTACAAATTTTTCAACGAATAAAATCTAAAGCAAAATATTTTTGGCCTGGAAAATTGGAGTAATTTCCCTGTCGTTTTTTTTTTCGTATAAAACTACTCATTTATTAAAATAAAGAATAAAAAAATATCTTTATAGTGGAATAAAAAAATTTCAAAATAAAATTAGGCAATCATCGATATAGTTGAAAATTTTTATTTTTATATTTTTTTTTTTCCCAAATACCTTCCATTTCGTCAAATTACCATATAATCGCAAATAAAAGCATCGAATTTCCACGAAATCCAATTTTTCGAATAAAAATTCATCGCGCCCAACTATCCTCGATCTTTCTTGGACGATAAAATAGTGCAAAAAAAAAAAAAAAAAAGAAAATTTATTCGTTCGGAGTGAACGCAAACTTACTTGTCGGTGTCGAGGGAACGGAGGCTCGTGATTTCGGGGTTGTCGGTGTGACGGGTCGAGTTCCTTCTCCGGGTTGGGAGAGTCGTGCGGGCTTCTGTGCATGCACTACGCCACACACCAGTCGCAAAAATAAAATACAATAATTCATGCCCTCGTTGTACAACTCTTGATCGTTTTTTGCTCGTAAATAAATTTATAAAATGGAATTTAAAAAAAAAAAAACCCCCCGATATTCAGCGAACTTTGTGTAATGAAAATGATTCATGAATGAAATTGAGAAAAAAAAAACGATCTAAAATTGAAAAACAAACAAATCGAAAAGTCCAAAAATGAGCGATCGTCGAAGATGCTACGAATGATCAAGATGACGAATATTCAGATTCGAATTTTTGAATAATTTCAGAAAGTGATTCTCATTATTGTCAAATTATTCAAATTTTTTGTTCGAAAACCAAAAATTAAAAAAAAAAGCTCTCAATTTTTTTATATCGCCGCTCTGAATATTTTTTTTAATTAAAAAAAACGAGTACAAAGCAGCAGAAACGTGAGATACAAGCATAGAAGAATGAGACAAGCCTTAAAAAAAAAAAAAAAAAAAAAAAAAAAAAAACAAAGCACCAGAAATTGAGCAGACAAGCGGAGAAGTGTGCAATCAAAGAAATATTATCATGCCCGCTTACCTTATAGCACAGAAAGAGTGGGCTAAAAAAAAATATATATATTGTTCCTCGACGAAGCGTGACCATTAGAAAAATGCCTTTTTTTTTCCAATATTATTTCGAAAAGACGAGAAAACAAAAAAAAGCGTTAACTTTTTCGTCTCCCGGATGAAACCTGCGAAATGTTATGACGAATAATGAGACGAAAGTACATCAAGACAGAGAAAGAGAGAGAGAGCGAGAAAAAAAAGTCCCATAAGGCTCCATAACCTGCTGGAAAATTGTAAAAAAAAAAATTCTTCAAACGTGAAGCTAATGCGAAATGGCGCAGAAAAAAATGTGCGAAGATATCGAAAGTGATGTCGATTTTTTTCCGCTACTGTGCTCGTCCCATGATTATTCGCTGAAATTTTGTTATTTCGCTAGGAGAACAAATATTTCAACAGTGACTACAATGAAATTATTAATAATAAAATTAACAATACCGCATATTATGACTACGTGTTAATGTTTTTTTTTTTTTTTTTTTCTACGATAACCAGGACGAGAATGAAACCGACGTGAATATGAGTGATGAATTGGTCGAACAATAATGTGTGTGTGTGTGTATATAAGATATGAAAAAAAAAAAAAATAGAAAATAAAATCGGTGGTGTCCGGAGTCGTTCATGAGATAAATCGTTAGTGAGAACCCAGTTTGATTTTTTTTTTTTTTCTTAAATTTCCATTTTTGAATGGTTGAAATCGTAAAATTTCTACCGAACACTCACCTTCCTTGGGCTTTTCTTGGGATTGCGGTGTTCGTGTAGAAGAAGCCTTGCGCAGTGCCACTGCGATTTGTGCATTCCGTGCCGCATTTAATTTTTTTTTTTTTTCGGATTGCATACGGGATTTTCATTTTTTTTTAGTTTGAAGGAATCGATTGAGGAAGGGACAGAGATTTTTTTTTTTTTTTTTTTTTTTGGAGCAATCGATTGGTAAGGAGTGGCAAAAACAAACGTGCTGTTAGCAATTGTCATGCTTCACCATGAAACCAAGTTTCGTAATATATATATATATGTGAGAAAGCACTCGTCGATTATGTCTAATTTATGTTTATCGGCATTTATGGGACATTTTTGGTCGGATCGATCCACGTGGCGAGCCTTGGGACTCTCGAATTTGTTTCGTGATTTCTTTTTTTTTTTTTATACGATTGGACCTTCAGTTTGTTTAAACCTTCAGTTTTTTGAATTAAATATGAATATTTCGTTCATTCATTTCATTCATTTTCCGAGACTTTTCCCCATCGGTGTGAAAAAAAAAACGTAATAAAATCGAAATTTTTTTTTTTGCAATTTTCCCCATCGGTATTGATCATATGAAAAAAAATTCACGAGCGATTTACAGCTGGCGTGTCGCACTTTGACATTTTTTTAATAAATTTTTTTTACGAATAAGCAATTAAGGGAGAGTAAAAAAAAGAAATCGTGGACCAAATTTTGGAGATTCGAGGCCAAAAAAAAAAAACGTGGGACGAGCTGAAAATGCCTCATACGTGATGATTATTCGTGTTACGAATCAGTGAAAATTTTCTCGCGAGCAAATTTTACTGAAATATCGTAGAAATATGAAATTTTGGGGGAAAAAAAAAAAACCCCCCAGAACCAAAATATATTTTGGAGTAAATATTGGCATTGCGAGAGTCAATTGAGATTTTTATTTTACTTTTTACTTTGGCAAATGTGACCATACGCCGACGTGCTCTTGACATGATTTTACGGGCATCAATTTTTAAATTTAAAAATTTTAAAATTTTTTTTTAGCGTTACGAGATCAATGAAGAGATTATTACCGTGAGAATCGTCCTCCCCGCGATCTCCGCTCGTGACCCCGTCGGCTTCGGCTCTGCAACCAAAAATTTGTTTTTTCAACATTTTATTAATTTTTTTTACTTCATTTTTCGTTTTTTTGGTATTTTTGGTATTTTTTTTTTCACATCTTACCGTTCGCTGGGTGGTTCGTCCGGACTGGTGACCGGTGTTGCTCTCGCCTGTCGCGCTGCCTCGGCAGCCGCTGCGGCCTCCTCCTTCTTGCGTCTCTCCTCTTCCTCCTGTTCTTGCTCTCGCCTCTTTAATTCCTTCAGCTCGAACTGCAAGTACACATTTTTCCCTCAGTCACAAATCCCCGCTCGCTCTTATCCGTTATTTTCCCCCTCAAATAATAATTTTTTTTCCTTTCTCCCCAAAATTCTTTCCAAAAAATTATTTCCCCCCTTCCACGAGCTTCACGAGACAATGAAAGTAAATTTTTTTATTTTTATAATTTGCATATATTTCACGATGTTTGGAACTTTATCGCGAAATTTTTCTCGACTTTTCGTTTTTCTAAGTTCGACTCATCGAAAATTGCATCGGGGAATTGCCAGTTTGAAAAAAAAAAAAAAAAAAAAAACCGGTGTTACGATCCAGGGTTAAACAGGAAGTGGGGGAAAAAAAAAAAACTACTTCGGATCATTATCATGCGCACGGGAGGTTTTTCCAATTTCCCTGCGACACTCGTAACGAATATTACCCAAAAGCTTTCGTCGTTTAAATACCACGTGCGAATCTCACTTACCTCGCTATCGATAACATTCGAGGCTAATCTCACGGAACAAGGAATGAATTCTACGGGATATTCGGAGCTGGGATCGATTCGCGCCAATGATCGATACGTAAATTCATTTTTCGCGAAGCACGCGTCCAACGAATATTCGTCAATCTTATTTTTCATATTTTTCATCCTAAACATCGAGCTTTCACGCTTATCATCGATCGCATCGCGCCGCTCGTGTCTCATAAAATCATCGATGTATCTATATTTTTTTTCATATTTATCAATTTCCGAAAATTCTCGTGCAATCGTAGCGCGCGTCTCGGGCCCGTGAATTGACAAATTTTCCTGACTATCGCGCGAGCTCGAGCTATCAAAAAAATCATTCGTACGATCGTAATTTTTGCACTTTTTGAAGATTCCATCGTCAGTTACGTATTTACGATCGGCAAGAACCCGAGCGCTTATCGTATTCACGAGACGTGAATTTTTCACGTCATCGTGACTGATCGTAACGTTCATAAAAATATCGTCGAGGCTAAAATCGCTATTATTTGTAGTGTTCGGCGCTGCGATGCTAGAACTTCGTGAATTTCTCAAATCGTATTTTCGCAAGAATGAATCGTGAATTTTGTAATTTTCATAGTTTTTCGGCAAATTTGAATAATTAATTTTCGTTCCCGTCGACGTTTTTTCGCGTCTGTTACGTCGTCGAGACATGTAAAAACGCTCGGAGCCGCGAATAATTCGACGTATCATCATCGACGGCGATTGAATCGGTTTTATCGGTTTGAAAAATGACTTTTCAATGGATCTACAGGGATACACTACGGGTGCTTGGGTGACGATTATTTCGGGAAATTCCAGCACCGTCATGCCCAACTTGAAGTCACTAGCAAGCATCCTCTCGCACTACGAGGACATCACAAGCGTTTTGCGGACAATTCGCAAAAGGTGTCATGCAACACACACATATTTATATACATATATACGAATGGATTAATATACGACAATTATTAAAACATTATTAATTATTAATATTAATTATTAATATTAATTATTAATATTAATTATTAATATTAATTATTAATATTCATTATTAATATTAATTATTAATATTAATTATTATTAATTATTAATATACGACAATTATTAAAACAGACGAATAGCATTTTGACATTGACAATTAACCCCCTTCACTGGCAGACGATTCCGAGACCTAGATGGACATTTCTGGCAGTGAAAAAAAAAAATTCGGAGTAAGAGCTCACAAATTTAAACTACAAGACATTTTGTCATAATTTTACTCTCGCTCAAAACCACCCACGAATACCCAAAATCATCCTCAAGAATAGGATTTGAGATTTTTGTAAAATTTGACAATGATTGGCAAGATTTTAAGATTTTACGAAATTATGGTCGCCATATTGGATCAGCCATTTTGAATTTTCATATTTTGAGACAAAATTCGTGTTTAGAGTAAAAAAAACCCCTGAAATTTTATCAAAATTCAACGAATTTTTAGATTTTCAAAAATTTTCGGTCGTCCATATTGGAGTAATTTGAAATTTTGAAAATTGTACACCAAATTCGTGTTCAGCGATAAAAAAAAAAAAAACCTCTATAGACGGTCGTTCACGTACCGAAACGATCCCAAATCTTTGCCAGAAATATCCTCTTCAGTTCAGGACGAATATATGCAAGGGGTCAAGGATGTTCCTCTGTTATATCGATATAGTGTCATCAACGTGAATTTTTTTTACAGCCTATCAGTGTTTATCCCCAAAACGTGTGCGGGCAAAGATTCAATGAGATTAGGAGCCTCGTTGTTGAAAAAAAAAGGTTCCAATCGTTCTGTAATTCGCGAACTTGAAATTTCAGGACCGTTAAAAAATTGTATGACCCAGTTTTCTATTTATAATAAAACCGTGTGCGAAAGCTCACCTTAATTAGGAGCATTTTCGTTGAGTAATTAAATGTAACATATTTAAAAATGCTGAAAAAAAAGAGGCGTACGCTGTCGATTTTAAACGCGACAGAAAATGTTGCCGAACTCAACCTGTCGAATTAGGCTTCTTTTTTTCAGAATAAAATCCTGGAGTTTTTTTTTTAGCGTCTTTTCATAGTAAATGTCACAAATAATAACTTATAAAATGTGTATTATTATCCCTCTCTACATTTTGGCGAGGGAAAAATAGAAACAATGAAAATTTGGCACTTTTTGTGCTTCAACTCGAAACGCTGCTCAAACTATACGTAATAGGGTAAAATTGCTCATAAATCATTGTCTAGGTAATTAAATTCTCTAAAAAAAAGTCCCCGTGGCCATATATCTAAAGTTAATAACTTAGACGTGAGAGGCGTCCAAAGTTGTAAAAATAGTTAAAAAAAAAAACTATTTCAAGTAGGTGGTTTTATTTGAATTTAGTTATAAATAAAGTTATTTAGGCGGTAATGGCTTTCTCGTTGTGTCCAGTTGACGTATTAATTTTTATGCATTTTTTATTCAACGCTAACGCGATGATATGTAATTTAACAACAAATGGGCCGACTATGCTGCAATTTCACAAAAATCACACTTCCTCGTCACGTCACTTCGGACACCTCCCACTCATCCGCTATTGACTTTTCATAAATACCGTCGGGGACCTTTTTTATAGAAAATTTAATTCTCTACAAAATTGTTCGTGTGAAATTTTCTCTATCTCGAATAGTTCGAACAGCGTTTCGAGTCGAAGCTCGGAAAATATGAATTTAGAATTTTTTTTTGCAACATAAACGTTAATATTTCAAAAAATTACAAGAGTATATTGCTATAATTTTTTTTACGTTGTCATCAATGTCATTTACCATCGAATAGCGTTGAAACGAAACCTCACAATTCTAATTCTGATTTGGAGAACATAAATTGACTGGCCGAGATGGCACCATCGAGCCCTGCCTGTGTACAAGCATAGGGACTCCCCTCGGACGACTTATACCGCAAACTAACAGAGGAACATCCTTAAGAAGGTTCGAGGCAATTGACTTTTTTTTTCCTTTCGATTTCGAGAGAAATGGCAAAAAAAAATTTTGGAACAGCACAATCAAAATTTTCTCGATGCTTCGATTGAAATAGAATTGATGAAAATGAGAAGTTACGAACTGTATCGCTCGCTCCAATAAAATTAATGACGAAAACCAAGGAAATATTAGTTTCATTTTTTTTTAATTGCGTCCACGACGAACCTCCTTAATCTTCGTTAAATTATAACAAATTAAAATAATCGCTGCAACGTAAAAATAAAATTAGCAATCCATACAATTACCCGAAATTCCATTCCTGATTTTTTTTTTACTCGTTTCCAAGGCTTATCGTACATTTATGTCGTTCTATTATAGTTACCGTGGTGAGTCGCTCCAAGGCACTGAATCTCTCTTCCTGTGCAGCTGCCGATTTTTCGAATGCTTCGTGCTTTTTGATCAAATTCTCAACCTCGTCGATGGTCAGCTGCAACGAAATTAGTAAATATATATATATATTTTTTTTTTTTTTCAAAATCTGTTCTTCCCGGAGAAATGTTTGTACAACGATATGGATTTGTGAACTTACACCGAGCTCTTGGCTCATTAGATATGGTTCTTGGGCTATCAGCCATGCCTCTGCCACAGCTGCGTCTCTCGCGAATTGATAAACTTCCAAAACTGCAGAGAGGGTGGGGGGGGGGGGGGGAAGAAAAAAGAAATCAAAATTCAATTCTACCGTAAAAAAAAAAATGTCGAAATTTTTTACTTTGAGAAAAATCGCCAGCAGCCTCGAGTTTCAAGAAATTAATTTTCTCATATAAGAAAAAAAAAGAAGCATTTTTTTCGCATCCATTCTAAATATATACTTCTTTTTATAATTAATTTTATAATTAATTATTATATTATATATATATATATATATTAGACTGTTTCAAAATAAATCGATAATTTTTTTTTTGCTTTACACAATCTTAAACTATACTTGGACATAAAAAAATAATCCTCGCGAAAGGAGGGGCCGGTCCTTCAAGATTTAGAGGTATCTCATCGGACTTTTGTCTTTTTTTATTTCATTTATGACTAATTCTTTTACAAACCGAACACCATTCTGACTGACACATTTTTTATTTGGCTGAAACTTTTTTTACGGGTTCTATGCCGAAAAAAAAAAGATACGCGTCCGAGGAATTTTTTTTTTATTTTTTTATTTTTAATAGAGGGGGTTGAAAGTTTGAGATTTTCGTGATTTGTGCCTTGGAGACTTATTTTCAAAAATTCATAACTCCGGTTATTTTTAAGCTAGAGAAAACTTTTTTTTTTTTATTTTGAAGATAAAAGAGTGAATTTTGAGAAAAAAAATATTTTCAAAAAAATTTATAAAAAATTTCATATTGTTATAAACAATTGAAATGTTTAAATCAATTTTTTAACCATGGCCCCTAAATTTTAACGATTTCTTAATACAACCATCGTATTCTACGTCAAATTTTCCATAAAAAACGTATTTTTTATTAATGGAGAAATTATGTTTACCGGTAGAGATAAATTAATTTATCTAGCGCGGCACGTCGTATCGGCGCGCGGGTACCTTTGCACGCCTGTTTTTCTAACCCCACATCGTTTTTCTCAATAACATCAATGATTATTCAACTCTTAGTCCACTTTGTCAATCGAGTACAAATTATTATTATTAGCAAACAGGACTTTATGATTAATTGAACAAAATAAAAACATGTTAGCAAATGAAAAAACAATTAATTACGATTTTTATAAAAATTTTCTTAAAAACGTTATTTATCAGTAGTTAATAATCTCCTGCTTAATTGTAGGAGAAAGTACAAAGTAGGAAGTACCTTAAAAGGAAAGTAGGAGATTATTAATATTGATTTTTGTATTTTTTTTTTGTTTTTTTTTTTTGCATTTATCGACGTATATATCGACCGATAATTGTTGCTGCGATCATCAAGATCGTTTTTTTCTAGTATATTCGGTATTTATACATAAGTTTGGAATATATTCATCATTTTAGGACTAGAAAAACGTTTGTTCCATCCATGCAAATTAATTATTCACGTATTAACGAAATAAAAATGACAAAAGTCCGATGAGACACCTCTAAATCTTGAAGGACCGGCCCTTCCTTTCGCGAGGATTATTTTTTCATGTCCAAGTATAGTTTAAGATTGTGTAAAGCAAAAAAAAATTATCGATTTATTTTGAAACAGTCTAATATATATATATATTAGGGTGATTCAAATAAAATCGATGTTTTTTTTTTTTTTTTCGTATAAATTTGATAGCTGTTAGTACTTGTCAAAAAAGTAACTCTCTCCAAATTTGAGCTCTTAAAAAAATTTTTTAGAGGTCGCGCAAGTGACTTTTTTATTTTTTTTTTTTCGATCGGGGCTAACAATCACGATTTAAAAATTTCTATTTTTCCGTTCTGCATAGAAAAATATCAGTACCTGATGAAGCAGTGGTTGTCCCAAAATTTGGGCTCATAAAAAAAAAATTTAATGGCCGTGCATGTCACTTAAATTTATTTTGTTCATTTTTCGCTGAAATTTGTAGCATAGATATTTCGATTTTTCATTGCTGCAGCAAAGGATGTTGGCACTTATTTAAAAAAAAACAACTAACAACTAACTTTTCATGTAATTTATAATGATGTAAGTGTATTCATTTGGCTAAGAATTTAAAAAATAACGCGTTAAACAACATTTTTTAAATTTTTATTGATACGCTATTTATACGTTATTGACACGCGATATAATACATTGCGTACGTGTTTTAGAATTCCAAGTTGTTAGGATTACATATTCTAGTAACGAATCAATATATTTAAGTATTTAAGGTAGTTCTATATCGAGCGGCAGCGGGGAAGAAGCGGAAAGTTAGGCGCGGCGGTACTCGGTGTGTGGCGGAAAATCTAAACATCTATATCATGATTTTCAGCCTGATTTGAAAAACGAAAAAGTTCAATATCGCCTCCTCAGCCATTAAATTTTTTTTTTATGAGCCCAAATTTTGGGACAACCACTGCTTCATCAGGTACTGATATTTTTCTATGCAGAACGGAAAAATAGAAATTTTTAAATCGTGATTGTTAGCCCCGATCGAAAAAAAAATTAAAAAGTCACTTGCGCGACCTCTAAAAAATTTTTTTAAGAGCTCAAATTTGGAGAGAGTTACTTTTTTGACAAGTACTAACAGCTATCAAATTTATACGAAAAAAAAAAAACATCGATTTTATTTGAATCACCCTAATATATATATATATATATATATATATATATATATATATATATATATATATATAATAATTTTATAATTAATTAGATACTCCGAATGAAAATCTTTCGAGATTTTATTTAAAAAAAAACAAAAATTATTTAATTTCCATGAGAATTTAAAAAAAAAAACGTATTCTCAAATTCGCACTTACTGAGCTGCAGGTTCTCCCAGCGTTCCTCCCATCGATGCAAAAGTGCATTTCTATGATCTGTAAGAGCCGATAATTTCTCCTTTATCTGTATCCCGGCGTAATGATTCCTCGACAATAGATCCTTGCCAAGATTTATACACGCCAGCAAATTATCCTCCCTCGTGTCGATCTCGGCCTTGAGGCTCTGATGATTGTTCATCAATAATTCAACGCCGGATACGTCGCGCGGTTTTTCCGACGTATTCATCTGCCTCACGACATCGTCCATCCATATCATCAGAGTACGAACCATATTGAAGAATCTAAACAGATCACCGGTATCCTCGAGTTTGGCTTTTCTTCCGTCGCACAGTGACTGCAAATTGTTCCACGCCGCGACGACCTCGGCCTCGCGATTCGTTATCTCGCTCGCCTTGTCACCGGCGTAACAAGCCTGCAGCTTCATCGATTCGTCCTCTATCTGCGTCACCTGATTCTGCAGCGTCGACAAGTCCTGAATGAAATTTCCATGCTTGCGCTGCAGCGCCGAAACCGAGCCAGCATCCCGTCCAAGCTCGTCCGACATTGCATTCTGTTTCTCGAGTATACGCCCGAGCACGTCTTTGCAATCGTGAAAGAATTTATGCAATTCGCGACTCGCCGCCAGCATTTGCGTTCTCGTTTCGATCAATTCAAGCAAATCTTGCCAAACCTCGTTCAGGCCATCCTTCCATTCGGCGATCGTTGCCGCATCGGAATGTCCGGTCGCTATCAACGAATCGGCAATTCCATTAACAGCCGCGACTCTCTCATTCCCAATTGTTTCCGTATCACGCGCAAATTCTTTGAATCTTTCCCAAAGTAGCGTCACGTGATCGTAATCCTGTCCGAGCTCCTGACTTCCGGCTACGAGCTCGCGCTCGGCGATCCATTGCTCGAGATCATCGACCTCGCGATTAAGCATAAACAGCTGAAGGGCCTCGTCGAGTTTTGCGCGTCTCTCACCGGCTAAATCCTTGAGACCGGCGTAAAGTTTGTCGACCTGTGACTGTTTGATCGCAATTTGATCGGCCAACGGATGATCATCATTGATAAGCTGTCTCGATGTTTCGCCAAGCTGACGTATCGTTTCGGCATAATCCTCAACCGCATTTTCCAACGATTCGTGCTTTTTCATCAAATTTTGCGCCGATATCTCATCCTTGCCGCGATCCTCGACCATCATATAAAGTTCCTGCTCGCTCATCCACGATTCAGCCTCGGTCGAGTCGAAAAAGTACTGCTGTGCTTTTTCATTCTGCAGCAACATATTATTTCTATCCTCGATCGCGACATTGAGCTCGCGCCATTTTTCCGTCAATTCGCCGATCAGGCCGATAAATTCCTCGCTCGCCTCGTGTCCCTCGTCGATCAATTTACGTCCATTGTCGCATATCAAATTAATACGCGTCTCATGATTCTCAATTTCCGTTCTCAGCGATTGATTCTTCTTCTTAAGCGTATGAACATTGAACAATGAATTTCCATACTCGTTGCTCGTTGCTTGCGGCATTTTTTCACCGATCCAGAGCTTCTCGTCCTCGATATCGCGACGAAACTGAAAAGCTTCCTTCTTCTTTTCCAACTGACGCTGACGATCGATCAGCGGCTCCTTGAGCTGCGCAAAACGTTGAGCAACTTTTTCCTTCTTAAATTTGATCTCTTCCATTTTTCCATCAGGCGCCGTACGCCGAAGATGCTCCGCTTGTTTATCCAGTTCCGTCACCTGACGCGCTTTAACCGCCATTTGCGTCTCGATCATTTGTTGCTTCTGCATGAGTATATTAACGGACGCGAGATCGGTGCCGGTGTCCGTACTTTCGATTTGTTTCTCAAGCTCGTTCATCCACGAGTCGATATCGTCGCATGTCTGATGTATGAGAACCTCGCGATTAGCATCGAACAAACGTTCGCCCTTGTCGCGAGTGGTCGTTTCAAGCTCCTCGAATTGTGCGGCAAGCTCGCGAACCTTCGGCGCTATTATTTCCCGTAATTCGGGCTTTTGTTCGACGAGCTCGTCAGCGGCTTGCTGCAATTGCTGCAAACGATCCTTGTTGCTCGCTATCTCGGCCTCGAATGCCTGATGACGCGTCCATTTGCTGTGAACGGTTTTAGCGCTTCGATAAGTCTCGTCCTGCGCCGTGATATGCTTCTCCTGTACCCATTCGCCAAGCTCCTCGCAATCCTGCAAAAACATCTGCAACTGCAGCTGATCCTTCAATTTTTCCATCAGCCGATTTGCCTTGTCGCGATTAACGTTACGACGCTCGCTTATGTTTTCCGCTTTTTTGCGTACTTTATCAGCTGCGTAATGTACCTCGTCGACGAGCCTACCGGCGAACTGTATCACGGAATTTATCTTCTCGTCGTTCGCGTCAATCGTCGTCATGAATGCCTCGTGACGTTTTATCAAATTTTCCGCTTGCTCGAAATTCACGGCTGTCTCGTCCTTGCCGAGTGCGTGCTCCTGCTGGGAAAGTAAAACTTCCGCCTGACGTGCATCGCGATCGAATACCTGAAGATTCAGTGAATTTGACAATAAATTCTGTCGATTTGCCCACATCTGATGCAATTCCTCCCAGCCCATTTTCAGGGCATTGAGCCTCTCGCGGAGGAACATGTACTGCGTATCACCGTCGCCTGCCTCGGCTGTCAAACGCTCGCCGTATTCCATCATTTTTTCATAATCATCCGTATAATTGTCAATTTCTTCCTTGATATTCTGATGCTGGGTCAGTAGCTTCTCGGCATCGGCGAGACTCGTCGGTGTATCCTCGCTCGCAACGTCGGTCTGCGTTTTCGTCAGCCATGCCTGAAAATGATCGAGATCGCGCAAAAATCTGTGCAAATCGCCGGCTTCCTCGAGTTTCGAATCTCTCTCCTTGAGCATCTGCGTCAGTTGTTCCCAAATAGCGTGAATCTGGGTTATTCTCTCGCGTATAAGAGCCGCCTCCTCGGGATGCTCCGTCTCGATCATACGAGCCTCTTTCTCCAGGGCATCGAGTTTCGCCTGTATAGCAGCCAAATCACGCTCCATACCGCTCAATCTACGCTGCAGCGTCATAACACCCGTTAAATCCATGCCCAAACTATCGGTAGCTTGCAATATGCGCTTTTTATCCTCGATCCACGATACGGTCTCGCGGCACTCGATATGAAAAGTTTGAACGCCGTGGGCCGAATTGAGCGCCTCTCTCTTGCCCTCGGCTTTTTCACGAAGCTCGGCCCAGCGCTGATTCAGCACGTTCTGACGTGAAACAATTTCCACGGAATTCGGATGCTCGACGTGCAACAGCTGACGGGCCAATTGATTGACAACAGCGACGCGCGATGCGTTTGCATTCATTTCTTTCTCAAAACCATCGTAACGATGCTTCATTATTTCAACGTCCTCGATATCTTTCGCCGGTATCATTGTATCGAGCATACGATTTTTTTCACCTATCCATTGCTCAACACCGTCCGATTCACTGAAAAGTTTGTACAACGACAGTGCATCGAGCAAACGTTGTTTGCGCAACTTTGCCAATTCGAGCAATTCACGATAGCGCGAATCAATGGAGCCCAATCTTTCGAGAACTTCGGACGATTTTGAATCTTGCTCACCCAGTAACGATGCCTGCTGATTCAACTGTTCGATCGTTGCGGCATAATTTTTCAGCTCATCGGTAACGTCGCGATGTTTCTTCAGCAACGACTGAACGTTCGCCTCGTCGCGGCCAACATCCTCGGACGAAACTAGCCTAACCGTATCGAGCATCCATATATCGATGTCATCCGCATCGGCGAACAGCTGATGATAATCGACGGCTTCCTCGAGTCGTTTACGTCGAAATGCGGCAAGATCGAGAAGATTATTCCACATTGCGAGAATTTCTTCGAGACGTTCGCGTATTCGATCCGAGCCATAATGCTGCTGTCGCACTAGCTCATCGCCGATCGCTGCCACTGACATGAGCTGAGGCTCGTGCGACGATATCTCATTCTCGA
Organism: Rhorus exstirpatorius; assembly: GCA_963564615.1. Classification (NCBI taxonomy): domain Eukaryota; kingdom Metazoa; phylum Arthropoda; class Insecta; order Hymenoptera; family Ichneumonidae; genus Rhorus; species Rhorus exstirpatorius. Next base: position 5,712,026 of record OY751313.1, read on the forward strand.
GTGCTTTGTGCTTCGACAATAAAAGATTTATCGTCGTTAAATCATGTCCCGTGTCAGCCGTCGAGACTATCTGCTCTTTTTCCTTTATCCAATTCTCCTCGTCCGCCATGTCCCAGTAAAATTGCCAAAGTCGACGCGATTCCTCGAGTCGGGCTCGTCTCTCGACCGCGAGACGCACCAGCTCGGCGTAAGCATCCTCGAGCTGTTGTACCCTCTCGACGATTATCGTCGGATCGCATGGACGATAACCCTCGCCGTGTTCCATGAATTTTTGACTATGCCGAACGACAGCTTTGACACGCTCGCCCAGCACATTTATATCCGCCTCGACCAACGAATGTTTCTGCAAAAGATCCTCCACGCCCATCAAATGTTTCCCATAATCGTCGGTCAACAAACGCAACTTTATTTCCTCCATGCTGTCGAGTATGTATAACATTTCTTGGAAATTTTGCTGCAACTGAAGCGAAAGTTCGAGCCTCGAGCGACGAGCGCGCAAAAGTTCGAGCAAATAATTCCACAAACGTAAAACATTGTCCTTGCGATCGTTTATACGCTCTATGTCGTGATAACTCTCGGCTTCGAGTTCCTGTGAAACTGCCATGACCGCCTGTACGCGTTCCTCGTATGCGAATATATCCGTTTCTATGGCCTCGTGCTTCTTCGCCGCTGCCTCGACGGCCGCGAGATCGAAACCAAAATTATCCTGCGAGACCAAGCGCTGATTCTCCGATAGCCAAGTTTCTCGCATACTTGCTTTTCGATTGAAACGCGCCGCCAACTGTTCGAGCTTTTCCTGACGTATGAGCTCCTCTCGAAGCGCCAATTCGCGCTCGTGTTCCGATTTTTCCAATTTCTCCCATGCTTTGTTTATGTCCGATATCATTTTACCCTCTCTCGGTGTATAGGGCTTTTGATTATTGGCTCGCATCTTCGATTGAAGGGTAAATAATAAAACTTCGAGATTTCCTTTTTCCACGAATTTCGGTGGTTTTTCGATGGTACGATAGTTGGAAAATTGCGAAAGTTGAGATTGTACACCGACGAGTGAATTTGCGAAACGACGATCGCCGAGTGCATCGATCGTAGCTTCGATCCAGCGCAAAAGATCGCTCGTAAGACTCTCGTATTCGTTTATCATACGATCGTTTTCCATTGCAATACCAACGACTTTGCCGATTCTTTTGCCGTGCACTGTTTCTTGCTTCATTTTTGAAAAATAATGATAATACGTGACGACATAGGTTATTATGGATTTTTCATCGGGATGCTCGACGAATATATCCTCGGCATCGAGTAATTTCGTCAAACCGAGCTTATCCTCGGCAATGTTGAACGCATTGTTGAGATTGTATATTGCGTTTGATTTTGATAATTTTTCGAAATTTATCAGATCCGAACGATGCTTGTGAATTATGGCATTGAAGGCGAGACCATCGCGCCAGGATGTCGTGAAATTTCGTACATTTACATTGTGATAACCGGCTGTCTTCATCTGACACCAGAGCAAAAGAGCATCTTTGGCTGATTTTGTCTCACGATTGTCGGTTTCCTCGATCGTTATATCCTGAATTTGAAAACGCAATATTATCGTCCATATGAGACCGAGACTGAGACGAGGATTTCCATCGACAATATCGTGGGAGCCCATGTTCTCGAGATGTACGCGCTGATCGCGCAAAAATTGTAGAGCTTTGTCGACATTCTCGAGACAGTGTATGCGCATTTTGCCCTTTGTCGGACGCGGCAAACGCTCGCCCGACAATATCTCGAGCAATTTTATCAGCATCTTGCCATCGCGAAGATCCACGTAAAGATCGCCGATACGGCAGGAACATCGCACGAGATGCGAATTTACCCATTTTTGAAAAGTCTTCTTTTGCACGGCCTCGCGCTCACCTTGGGACGAAAAAATTAAGAATTTATATCGGATTTTGGGTCATTTCGTACGGTATTTTTTATTTAAATTATTTATATCGAAAAATTTGCCTTTGTACTTTGATTTGTTTGTCACGAAAACAAAAATTATTGTCAGGGGTAATTAGGAGTATGAATGAAACTTTTTTTCAATCATTGCGGCGCATAATGTGGAGTAAGTAAAAATAATGAGGACGTATTTCTTTATTTTTCGTTAAAAATGACGGATGTCTGTTATGGGCAATTTAATTTCACGGATTTTGATATATATATATAGATATAGCGTAACACGCGTGACGTCATAATGTTATATTTTTCAATTTTTTATATCAAGGGCAATTTTGATTCGAATAAAAAAATAAAAAATACGTACTAAATATTTTTTCCCAAACTACCAGATTTTGAAATAAAAAACATTTCATTTATACTCCCAAATTGAAGGAGGGGTCTAAACGTTTTGGGGTGTCGTAACAAAATCTTTTAAAAATGTTCAACTCTTTAAGTGACAAGGACGCGTATTATTAGTCCAGTGCCAAAAACGAGGATTCAGGATGGTTCTGGTGCGAAATTTTCAAAATTCCAAAAGACTTATGCAATATGGCCGAACGAAAATTTTGAAAAATCTGAAAATTCGGCAAATTTGGATGTAATTTTTTTTTTTGAATCGTTGAACCCCGAATTTTGTGTCAAAATTTGAAAATTCAAAATGGCTGATCCGATATTGCGACCATAATTTTGAAAAATCTCAAAATCCGGCGAATCATTATGAAATTGGTGTTCTCCAATCATATCCTAAGAACATAAGAGTTAATTTTGGTACTCGAGGGTGGTTTTGGTATTCGTGGGTGGTTTTGAGTACATTTGGTGGTCTTACATTTGTGAGCTCTTTCTTCAACTTTTTTTTTCACTGCCAAAAATGTTCACCTAAATCTCAGAATCGTCTGCCAGTGAAGGGGTTAATTTACTCGTCAAAATTATATCCCAATTAGAATCAAAGTGGTATTTAAAATTTTTTTTTAAGGAAGATTTCAATTTTTCGTCGTCGGGAGTATTATTAAAAGTTAAAGGGGGCTATTTGAAAGGAAAAGCTTTGAAAAATAATTTATTTTTAGATTTTCTTTTTGTTCAAATGAACATTCGAAACTTTTTGTTTTTTTAATTAAGTTGCAAGGTATCTGTACAGTTTTATTTTCTCAATTGTATATCTCTTTCTCGATCATTTTACTCAAAAGTCAGGCAAATAAAATATTCTCCGCGGAATTTTACACACAAATATAATTATGAATTTATCGAAATTTTTATTTTTATAATTATAAATTTACCTCGACGATCCAAGACAACTTTGTCGTAATGATCCTTCGGGAAATCGCGAATCAACACTAAATTGTTCATTTTCATTACCGTATTTACATACGGAAATAAGCCGCACCTTTTTTTTCGCTTTTTGAACCTCTCAAAACTGAAATGACCCTTCGAAAAACGGGGTGCGGCTTACAATCGTGCGCGGCTTATTGTAAATACGGTATATATATATATTTTTTTTTTTCACCAAAAATTCACTCTCCCGCTAATTTAGGACAAATTTCACTGCTGGAATATTGTTTTATTTATTTTTCAATAAACGCTGAAATTTTTCGTTTCGATGGCCGTGAAAAATCGTGGAAAAATTTTAACCGCGCGAGCTCGAAAAATGAATATTCGCGACTGATTGAAAAAATTCACAATTTTTTTTTTTCTACCTCTTCAGCTATTGGAAAGACTGATAGGAGTTTCAAGAGCGATAAGGCCCATATCGTTTTGTGTGGTTACAGATTTACGCTCGTCTATTTTTTTTCCCCCCACTCTCGCTCCGTAAGAGAAAAAAAAAAAAAATCTTACCGGCCAGAGCCTTTATTCTCGAACGCTCAAAGAGCCTGGAACTCGAGTTTCCCCCATCGTATTCGTACTCATCGACGATCTCTTGTTGCAACGTAGGGTCCCAGCCCGTACGAACCACTGAGATGTCGGTCGTCATTTTGCCAATCGGACCAACAGCTCAATCTTTTCTTTAACCCCGTTAAGGGCACTCCTGAAAAATTAAGAAAAATAAAAATACTTTAAATTAAATTCCTCAATATTTTCCATGTACTTTCCATTTTTTTTTTTCGCGTTATATCGTGGATCTTTTGATTTTTTTTTAGCAAACGTATTTTTTGTTGTTTAAATAAATTCTTCAGAACGTTAATTTATCGAAAATCGATCAGGAAATGAAGCGGAAGGAGGAAAAAATTTACTGAAATACTTTAAAAGTTACAAAAAAAAAACATTCTCAAAATTCTTTGGGGGATATATTTTAAAAAATTTGGCAATGCTGCAATTTTACTGAAAAAAAAAATGAAATAATTCGAAATGTTTTCGAAATTTCAAAATATTATCTGCGAAATTGTTTTTCGGATGACTTGGAAACTTTTCAAGTACAATATTTACTCTGTGCAGAGGCATGAAAAATAAATATTATTATCTCAACATTTTCGAGTCAACGCCTCATCGTAAATCGTAAACATTTTTCTTCTTCCATTTCCACATGAATCGTCCAACAAGAATGGATGTGAGAAAAAAATATATATATACATATCGCTAGTGTTATTTATAGAGCTGCCATCACATAAATAGAAAATTTAGGTGAATAAATATCTGGAAAAAAAAAAAGTTACGTTTGGGAGTACGTCCGATGACGTTACCCAGGCTCAGTAATAATAAAAAGTGACGGCAGCTCATCAACAGGGCCAGTGTACTTTAAACGAAAGGAAATTATTTTATACGAGCCGAGTTACCTAAGCTCTTACTATGCGTGAAGATTTTGCGTGTGGGCTTCCAGCACACACGGTGAGGCATAATCGCCTCTTGGATTACGTCACTCGCATGATATCACGGACAAAAAAATATACACATTGTACGAATCGCTCCACGTAAAATCGGCTACTTCAGCTTTTCAATTTTTTTTTATTTGCACAAAACTTGGCGAAATTTTCTAGAAAGTTATCCAACTGCCGGTGGACAATTTTTTTTTTCAATTTTAAATAAAAAATTCGTAAAATTACCATTGTCCCAATTTTTTAATGCGAAAAATATTATTTTTGTGCAAAGAAAAACCTTGACAGTGTTGAAAAAAAAAGCTAAATTCAATTAAATTTTTCATTTCTCCAAAATAGCAACTTTGATCGAGGGCTGCCATTTTTTGGAGTTTTCTTTTCGTTGATATGAGCAAAAACTGTAAAAAAAAAAAATTGTAGCGGTGTAGCCTCTAGCAAAAGTGACAGTTTTTTTAAGAAAAAAAAATATATAAGCAGTTTTCGCGTGACAAAAAAAAAGATGAAGCGGTTAATTCTACGTGAAATGACTCAGATATGGGCAATACGAGGTCAAATCGACACGTTCGTGACCCTTACGATTTTTATTATTAGTACATTGTAGAGTGAGACGAAGGACTCGAGATGAATTTTCAGATTTTTTTTGTCAATACTGGTTTCTTTGTCGTAATAAAAATATCTAATCAACTCTGTTCAACATTATTAACTTTAAAAACATTTTTTGAAGTAAACTTTTTCGATGTTTTCGTAAGAAAAATAGCCTTCGAAACAAGACAATTATTTTTCAATGTCAATACTTTCATTAATAAGTTATTATTGATGATATTACCTTTATTGTTCTCTTAATTATTAATTATTCAAATATCGAATAACTAAAATATGGAAAAGATGATAAAATTATTCAACAAACAAGCAGCCTTTCAAATAGTGCCGTTTGCAAAAATTGAATTCCTCACCGAACAATCTTGAACTTTCATATTTCGCAGGTAAAATATACAGATTTTTTTTTTCGATGAATAATTTTCAGTAATACTTTGATCGAGGATTCTTGGACTCCGAGCACGCTGAGAAAATAAAAAAATAAAAATTTCTCAAATCAACTTTGAGCTCCCTTGACTTGTTTTTTTTTTTTTCTTTTCTCACTGCGATCTTTGTCATTTCTCAGGGAAACGATGAAAGAAAACAATTGTGAAAAAAAAAAATAGAGACACCTCGTGCACCGTGGATGCCCGCGAAGCACACAGGATGAGGCAAACCGTAAAACGAAGAAGAGGAAAAAAAAGCTGTCAGACAGTTTCAAGGAAAACCACAGAGAGCTCGTGCCAAGATGGGGAAATTACGAGTCTCACAAAACGGCATTTCACTCGACGAAAATGGAGTGAAACGTTTCACTGTACGTAATACACACTTGATTCCAATTCCAACTTGAATATTCGAAGAAAAAAAAAACCGAGACCACAAACGATGGAGGATAAAGAATTTTTTTCATTTTTGTAATCTCGATAAAAATTCTCTAGCATAAACGAATCTTCGATGGAAAAAATAGTCAAGGACGAAAAAAAGAGAGAGAGAGAGTAAAGATGCGAAGATTGACAATCAAGGGCCCGGAATAGCGAGAGAGAAAAAAAAGAGGTTCATCGATGTTTGCACTTTGTCGCTCGCGACGAGAAAATCCACACCCAGATGAAGCTCGTTAATCGACTCTATCAACAATCGTACGACGCGAACATTAAAAATCTTTTTTTTTTATCGAGCAAGAACATCGAACGTCTCCTCAAGCATGACTCAATGAATTAAAATATTCAATGGAGTAAGAATCTCAATGGATTAAAATATTTAATGGAGTAAAAAATCTCAATGGAGTAAAATATTAAATGGAGTAAAAAAATCTCAATGGAGTAAAATATTAAATGGAGTAAAAAATCTGAATAGATTAAAAAATTACCCCTCTCATTACCTGTACAAAAAAAAACACGACAAATTCGAATAAATCAAGGAATAAAATTTTTTTTCTCAAATCTACAAACACACCAATGACTCTCAAAGCCCTGAATGAATGACATTCTTACGTGTCTGATGGGCCACTTGACGTTGAATTTAAAGCAATTATCCAAGTGGCGTCGCATACTCGGCGCGAGAAATAATACAATGGAGCAGTGAGCTTCTTTCGATGAAAATTAAATTAATATTAATGAGAATATTAATTAAATATTTTGACTAAATAGATAAAAAAAGAGTATTTTGGAAAATATTTCTCGTGATCTTTGTATTAAATAATGTAAAATAATGATGTATATATTAAGATAATAATATGAATTTAAAAAATTAATATGGAATAAATGTTCTAACGACACACTTTTTCGGATATTTCGTCGTGAGATTAAAAAAAAAAAATATGTTCTATCTTTAATTTCGCAGACAGAGAAACACGAGAAGTTGATCGAGAGTCTCGCGGTTTTCGTGGCAATGTGTGATACATAAAAATGTCAATAAGACAGGGAGGAGCAGGAAAATAAAAATAAAATTTTTTAAAAAAGGACGAAATGAAAATTTGACCGAGGCATTGAAAACGATTGAAGAGAGTGGGGGAAAAAATATATAGTAATGGGAGTATCGTGTACCAGACGGTAAACTAGTTGCTCTATTCGTGACGATAACGTCATATTCTGGGACAGTGAGGCATATATATATTATATATATACGACTTTATGCGACGACCACAAAGTGCGGTACAGAAAATCGTTGAATACATATATAGACTATATATGGTGTGTCAGATGAATATAAAATACAAGTGTACGTCTGCGGTGCTGACAGAGCAACCTTTCATCGAAACCACCGAGAAGTTGAGAATTTTCTGCTCCTCAACGTGAGAAAACAATGACCCTTATTGTCGATAGAGCGAAATGAATAGCTCACAATGGGGTCATCGATAAGGTCAAGATAATGAAATTTTTCGTGATTTTTACGCCAATATCTTTAAAATGTCCCAAAACGTCGTGAAATTATGTTCAGGGAAAAAAATCCGGACGTGTTTGTGTGTGTTTCAACCTCGAAAAATTCAAATCTGTTTATCTGTAAAACTACTTGACTACTTGAAACTTGGTACACAGGTAGACCATGTACCCACCTTTGTTTACTCCAATTTTCATTAAAATCGCTTCGGAATCTTTGACTTCGCGGAATTTTGAATTTTTTGAAAAATGTCTGTGGGCGCTATGACTTTCATAATTTTGCAGCTATCGAGCTAATTTTTGTTTTTCTACACAAATAGACTCAGTCACAAGCATGGTTAGTATCGAATTTGTCAAGAATCGCTTCAAAGTTTTGGATTTCAAACAAAATGTTGAATTAAAAAAAAAAAACAAATATCTCTAATAGCTCCTGTAACTTCCGCAAATTTTTGGCTATCGAGCCAAAAGTTTGTCCATGGATGGGTCATGGGACAAGGATAGCGTGGCATTGAGATTGACGAAAAATCGCTCAAAGGGTTCAAATGTTTTCTTTTTTATTTTGAATTAAAAAAAAAAAAGAATCTCCAATAGCTCTAATTTCCTCAAATTTTTGGCTAATGAGCCAAAAGTTTTTTGCTTCGTTTCAAATGTTATTGAAAAAAAATTTATGCTCGTTATTGTATTGTTATGGAAATCGAATTCAAGTAAGCCAAATTTGGAAAACCCACTTTCTCACGGATGAATCTTTATGAGCGAGATAAAATAACGATGAAGCAATGCACAAATTTCTAAATTTGCACGCTTTTTTTTCTTCGGAACAGTTCTTACTGATTTATGAAGTACCTGAGATAGTCCTCTCTCGCAAATCTCGACCAAAAAAGGAGAATGGGGGGAGGGGGGAGAGAAAAAAAACATGGCGTTCATAAAAAAAAATTCCTATCGATAAAATTATAGTCAACTCGAAGATTAAAGAAGCTGTGAAAGAGGAACGAGGGTATTTATCGGTTGATAATCAGGGGTTAGAAAAAGGTGAGAATTATTGGGGAGGGGGAGAGTAGAACGAGAGGGACTCTGACATACACACATAGAGGACAGCTATTGATTTTTCGATGCAGTCAACCCGGCGCCGGTTTCATATCCACGAGGAGGCGTCTCGCGTCCAACGTCTACGTCGTTTCTACTGCTGCTCCCACTGAGGGGCACCAACGTCCAGAAAGACCAGAAACCAGCAGAAGTGAAGCAACAGCGAACGAAGCTCGTTATATGTCGTGAGACTTGGAAATATTTTTTTTTTTTTTTTTTCGTTAATAGTGACAACGAGAACGAGTAAATGGATCAGAGAGAAAGAGAGAGAGAGAGAGTCTGGAGGACTGATAACCCAATCGTAGAGCTTCAACGAATCAGAAAAGTCTCAATCTTGACTTAAGCTTTGCTAAAACTGTCATTAACCTTAGCTCGACCCAGTAGGATCCCTGGGGACCTCGCTCTATCTCTTCGACACATTTATATCGAAACCCCTTGGTTCAATCGACTTTCCAAGAGGATTGGCTTCGTCCTCGGTCAATTGTAAAATAAATAAACTGAGATACGTCGATTTTGAGCTTAGTTACGACTAAAAGTTAGTGCGAGGTTCCCGGGACCCCGATTTGTAGAGCAGGTATGCAAAAAAAATAATAAGTGGGTTGACCTAGGGTCCGAATGATTCGTGGTAATTATTAGAGTTACGTCATTCGAGTCAGAAAAGCTCGTTGGATCGATAAAAAATGAGTAAATCAAAGTTCTCTGACAATAATGCGAAGATTAATCAAGTATTTAATGATTTATTTTGATTTTTGTGACTTCATGTATTTGGGAAAATAGGGTTAACGAGGTTAAATGATCTAGCTCTACGATCCTCCACTTTGATGTCAAGTTATTCTGTTAAAAATTCGAAAAATCCTTTTTTTTGTGACAATTCATTGTCTCCATGGCATTTGCACATGGGCACGGGGAAAGTGCCGAAAATTCGTGGAGATATACGAGCGATCGATATTTTTTCTGCTTCTTTGCTCTTGTGAGAGCGTAAAATTAGCAATTCTTCAATGAAATAAATTTAATACTTGGCCCGAATCTTAACCAGTGGATCAAATTTGAGGTTATTAAAAAAAAAAAGGTCGATGAATCGATCGCTGATTCAAAAATACCGAGTGCAGAGTACTCTCGAGATTCGTTCGAGTCCTCTCGATAATTTTCATCTTGGGTTTGGGTTAGTTTTTGCCATGATCAGCAGAAAAACTAACTAAGGTGGAAAATAATTGGGGGGGGGGGGGGGGGTCAAATTATGGTCATGGGTCAATTTCTCGTCGAGTATCAGTCGCAATTCATCGTAAAGAAAAATAAAACAAAATCCCCTCTCATCGAGATCTGCGAGAATTGATCATTGAACCAGGGGTCTTTAATTGAAGAATTCGGTTATCAAATTGATTCTCATTGTAACTTTAATGAACGAATGCCAGAGAGTAACCGAGCAGCTATAGTCAATGTACGTTCTCGTAGCTTGAAAAAAAAAAATTGAATGCTTGCACATTGCTTCCTCCTCACAAAGTTACCTGAGATTGTTTTCGTAGTTTCATAAATATATGGAAATGGCTTTCGTAATTTTGGCTTCCTCATAGAGAAAGCTTTGTAATGTCGAAGCGATGTGCAAGTTTCCATTTAGCACGCTTGTTCACTAAATTCGATTTTTTTTACTTGCGAAATTTAATATCCCGTCTCCTGGTGTACTTTGTGTACCTTTTTTTTCGATCGATAATCTCAAATTTGTGACAGAGCGATCGCAGATATTTTTCGAAAATTTTGAAAATTAATAAATTTTGATGAAATCTGAATCCCTCGAGCGATTCTTGTCAAATTTAATACCAAACATCCTTATCCCCTAGCCTGTTTTTGTGTAAAAATTTGACTCAATATCTACAAATTTACGAAAGTTAAAGCGCCAAAAAACATTTTTCGAAAATTTCAATTTTTTTTTTTTCAATTTCAACCCCTCAAGCGATTCTCACCAAATTCAATACCAAATATCCTTTGTCCCCTAGCCTATTCGTATAAAAAAATTTAGCCCGAAATCTCAAAATTTGCGGAAATCTGAGCGACCAAGGACATTTTTTAAAATAAATTATCGAGGTATTTCGACGAAAATTGCAGTAAACGAACTAATACTGCTTCACTTGTCTATGAAAAGGAAACGATGTAGCTCAAACCGTTCTCAAGTTATAGAGGTTTGAATTTTGCAAGGTCAACACACAAATATTTTTTATAAATCTGATTTTTAGAAATTTTGACCCGCTTTAAGAACTCTGGCATGAAATTTTTTTTTTTTGCTTCTTGCCCTTGAGAAAATTACGAGAGACGCCTACCTGCACGAATCGAGATCGAACCAATGAATCGGGAACATTAATTAAGTGTGACAGAGGCAGATAACAGAGAGAGAGAGACGGTAAGTAAAGTGTAAATAGAGTGCAAGCTAGGTACAAAAAGTGTTTGACGAGTTTGCTCGATTAACTCTCTCATTTTGTTTCGTCGTTATGTGTTACAATATGTACAAATGTGTGTGTGTGTATACTGAGAGACGACGTACTACGTCACGTCCGCATTTGCGTTAATTTACCAGGGCGATGCTCATACAGGACGTAATGGCGAATGAGTTTGTCATTTATTCATTGCAACGAAAAATCATTACAGCCACGATAAGAAGAGCTTTCGTTAAGGCTAAACGATTTTACCTTTCCAGCTCTCCTCGTCTCTTTGTAAAGAAATACATTGCAATTGTGCATTTTTTTTTCAAATCATTGTTTAAATATTTTTTTTTGTGGAATTAAAATTCATACTTTTCGAACTAAATTTCTGGGTTAACTAAATAATTATAAAAACTAGGGACAGTAAATTTTGAAGTTTTGAAAAAAAAAACCATGTCCACACAGATCGAATCTAAAACTTTTATTTTTTTCGCGAAATTTTTTGGATTAAAACCCAAAATTAATAAGAGCACAGGAGGACATGGTAAAATTCAAATTTTGAAATTTTCGAAATGAAATTTCGAAATTTTCACCAAAATCGTGGCTCGAGGCGAATTTTGGAAAAACTACGAGTGCGATGATATTAATTTAAATTTAAATACCACACTTATTAATTTAATATGTAAAAAAAAAAAAAATAATAATTTGCCAAAAAAAAAATTCCAAATATAAACCTTTTAATTAGTACAACAATTAGTACAACACTCTTCAACACTGTCCAAAAATGTTATCATTATTTTTTTTTTCTCACAAGGCAATTCGTGACTTTTTTTTTTTAATGGAGATTTATCGTACGAGGGAGTGGTTCTCATTTAGTCAAGAAAGCTCGGATTAACGATCTTCGATGAGAAAGGGGGAGAGATTTGTCACTGTGTGCGTTTATAATATCGCATTACAAGCGAGAGGAGGCCGAGGCAACATTGTGTTGGAACATAAAAACGTATTACAGAGGACAGGACGGAAACTCCATGATTGACTCCGGGTTTTTGCTTCGACGGTGTGCGTGCGAGCTCAACGAGAGTGGCGAATGTGGGACATCGACAGAGAGAGAGAGAGAGCGAGAGAGAGAGAGAGAGAGAGAGAGCGAGAGAGAGAGAGAAAGATAACAAGGGTGCGTGGCCATGCGTGCGATCACTGTGTACATTTTTTTTTCTCCACCTACGAAGCGCGTGTACCGTGAAAAATAATAATGTACGTATACACGGAAATATGCGTGAAAAAAAAAAATACGAAAAGACAAAAAAAAAATTATCAATTATAATGAATGAACAAATAGAAGGAAAAGCTTTGGTAAAATTGAGAAATCATACTGGAGGGAATGAAAGGCATGGGAACTGTTTTCACCATTACAAGCGTATAGAGAGCAACCCTCAGAAATTTCGTAGAGCAGTCATGCTTCTAAATATAATTTCACAGCTCCGTGACTCTTCTCCTTCCATGATAGGAACGGGGAGATGGGGAAATATTCTCGGAGACCTGGACGAGCTTCGAAAATCTCCGAGAAACGCGAGGCATGATTTTTCGTACCAACAATCGAGCTTCAATGCGTACACTCAGGCCTTTGACTTTCACGTTTTTATATATTTTACGTTACAGAGGAAATGTTTATTTTTTTCTTTCCCCCCTAGCTTTGTGTATTTGTTTCGATTTAAGGAGGTTCTTAACCCAGAGAAAAACGGTAAGAATGATTCTAAAATTCGAGGGAAGGTTTGTGCTGGTACTAGGAATAGTAATTATTTTAGATTTTTTTTTACCGCGTAGTTGAGGAGAAAAAAAAACATTAAATATGCCGCTTATACGTGGGCTCTTATGGGAGAAGTAGTTGAAGCTATGATCGGGGATTATTTTAGGAGTGAAAAAACGGTAACATTTCCCCGAAGAACCGCTTAAACGACAGATCAGACCTACATAGATATAATTTGCCCATGAAGAAAGTTTTTCACCGTGCCGATTGAGCGTGAGTAATGGAAAATTAATAAAATGAAAACATATTTGGTGAAACAAATGCCGAACGCAACCTGCCCCGCTATATAATACGAAACTTAAATTTTTCGCGCTACAGATAAATCGATCGTTCAATAAAATTTATCGATTCGATATATTTTGTTTTTTTTTTCCCATAAAACTTGCATGAGCGTATGATTTTTTTTTTAGGACTTATTGGAGATACAATTACATAAAAGAAAACACAATTTCAATGAGATTTTTAAATAATTGCATTGAAATTAAAAAAAAGTTGTGATTCTTCGAGAGGATACACTACGAAACCGATGGTTCAATGACCTCAAATTTTTTATTGTAATATAACTCTTTGTAATAGTAAAAAAAAAAGTTAATTCATACGTCACACCCTATTTTTTGTCCAATAAGAAATACATGGTTTTTGCGATCCCATAGACCACGTGTGGCTTGCTAAGGGTTAATAAATCGGAAAATTCATTGATTTCAATAAATTACCGTAGACAGAGCTCTCGTTCAATGGCAAAAATGAAAGATTACATTGTGAACGAAGAGAATACCACGAGCGAGGAGAATTATCGGGGCAGACAATCTCGGGCTTGTTGGTAAAATCGAGTACGTCGAGACGTTGAATTCTCGGTTTGTTGCTATCTGCAAACGGTATCTCCTATCGCATTGATGTATATAGTTTTTGTATTTGAAATTGTGTATATATATATATAATTTCAAGGTGACCTGCCCTCAGTCAATATATATCCTAACATACAGAGAGCAAGTCGAGAGAGAACGAAATAAAGAAAGAGACAGAGAAAAAGAGATACGATAATGGAAAGTCTGTGCCCGAGGAGTTTAAAAAGGCCATCGCTGATTCGTCGACCGAAAATTCTTAGCTTAGTCATCGATCGTAAAGAAAACACACAGAAACGAAAAAAAAATTAAACTCAACAATTCCCAAAACTCGTTAGCCCTCTCCCGATAAATAAAAATCCGGAAAAAAACAAATCTAGCTCTCAAATTCGTTTGCTCAACTTCTCAAGTGTCATTGTCGTTTTTTTGCCAAAAAAAAAAAAACCAGTGAACCTTTTTTTCTGGTCTGAATTCGTACAGCTGAGTTTCGTAATTTTTACAGGATCAAAAAAAAAAAAAATTGACCGATTCCCGATATTTTTTCAAGTTAATTTTTTTTTGGAACGAAAAAAAAAATATATAAAAAAATAGAATAGAATATGCAACTGTTCCGCAGGGTGGTTTAAAAAATCGAGAAAAAAACATTGAGGAAAACGAAGTATTCTCGAGTGCAATAAAAACAGTTTTTAAAAACAAAATGGCGGAGCAGAAAGAGAGAATGCCTCGTATACGCAGAAAAATCTTGGGTAAAAAAAAAACATATGATAGGATAAACAAGGCTGCACCGATGAGTGTCGAGCTTCAAAAAATATATCTATACTACAATCTTAAATGCGACCCACATTTAAAAGCCGGTAACGCGAGAACATACCGGCGAATAATCTCCCCGCTGTGTCATTCAAAACCGTGCATGTATAAATAAATAAAAAATTATTAATATTGCAGAATTGTGAGAACGGGAATAACTTTTTTTTTCAAAATTTACCTTTTTTTTTACTAATTCTTCATTTTTAACGAGCAATATGTATTTATCTTTAAAAAAAAAACAAAAAATATAATTAATTTAAAAAAAACAGAAAAAGACTCACGAGCAAATTTTACACTACAAGGAAGACGCCCATAGTTACCCTCATATAAATCTCTATGCGTGTAATCCTCCACCGGTAATTTATTCATTGATTCTAAACGCGCCCAACATACGTAACACCGCCAAGTTCTCTCCCCATTGCCCCGGCGTAACAGTAAACAGACCGTCTTCGGCATAGTAAATAAAAAAAAAACAAAATGGCCGAAAGGAAATTCTTTTCCAGCATGTGTGCCCTGATTTTGTTAATGGAAAGACAAATTACTGGGTAGTTTTTTTTATTCATGACGCCAACGCTGTGCCAAACATCATTTTTATCATTTTTACTGAGAAATATTTCTTACTATTATAGTTGGGATATTTTTTTTTTTTTTTTTTTTCGAAAATATAATAATCAAATAATTTTGCACTATCATCGGTGTTAAATTACTATCCATGATATTTAAAATGGTCAATTGTCCTGATAAAACTTGGCTACGATCCCAATGATATTTTAATGTTCGTAGAACGCGTATTAATAGCAATTCATCAATGCACCATCTATATCGATGCGCGCTAGACTAAATAGTAGTTGGGTGAAAAAAAAAAATGACGCTGGTCTTGTGAGAGTGGTTGATTCACAGGGAGAATAAGAATTTCTTAATACATTTTATCGACTAAGGTCATCGACTCTGCGTCACAAAATTAAAAAAAAAAGAATTAACACTCCAACATTCTTTCATAATTATCACATTATAATCGTCCGGACATTGAAAAAAAAAAATTCCCATGTTCTATGAAGCTTTTCAAAAGAAGAAATATTCTTACGATCCCGCGAAAAACAATTAAACTTGTAACTTTTTTTCGCCCCTGAATCAGAATAGAATTCCTCGCATCGGAGTACGCGATCATTGATAATTATATCCCCCGATGACACGCTCGAGACTTCCGAAACAAAAAAAAAAGCCGACATTGCAACGATTTTTCTCGGAACTCTTCGATCCGACGTTATAAAACGCGAGCGATAAACTAATATATATATGTGTGTGTATATTTATATATGTATATATAATTCCATCAACAATGCGATATGGGATATCTATGTGATTTGCGATAAACATGAAATGGTGGGTCTAGCTAGAATTGGGTCACGCACAGGTTCTCCCTGACAGGTGAACGCATTTACACAGAGAAACGTCAAGAGGAAAAAAAAAAAAAAGGGAGGGACTTTAACGGGTTCCAACGGAAATTACACATCGCCCTATTGTCACGGGACGTTTCCGTCTCGTGTATCCAAATTTCCCTGACAAATCGTTCCATCGACAATTTTATCCGTTATTTTCCTATCGAGAGGCATTTTTCTCGTTGCGCGAAGTAACAATCCTCTTTTGGCAAGAAAACCGACGCCCCGGAGAATGAAAAAAAAAAAAAAAAAAAACGAAGAACGAAAGGAAAAGAAGAAGAGCCGAAAGCTTTAGGCTTCGCGGCGTCGTCTATCTTATAACGTTATTATAAATGCATGACACAATTTTTTCGCTTTTCACAATCTCACAATTTTCTGAACTACATTTATACGAGCTTCTCGGTCAATGAAAATCGATTAAAATTAACGAAATAATGGCTTTAGGAAGAACGTAAGAGACGGAGAAAAATAATAATCTATGCGGGGTACGCCATTTTTACATCGGTGTAGCCGCCGCTGCACGGTCAATGTTGTACGGTGTGTGCGTGAGAGAGAGAGAGAGAGAGAGAGAGAGAGAGAAAGGTAGAAAAAGCGTTTTGAAAAACTTACCGTCTCGTAAAGGACACACAACCCTTAATCGCACTTTTTAATTTCACCAATCCGAAACGCTGTTAACTTGACGCCTCGATTCACGAATAACCACACAAATTATATATATATGTATATATATATTTTTTTTTTTAATCCACCTACAGCTCAAGTTAACCGAACAACACCATCCAAGTCCTCTCACACACTCGACCGGCGCGCAACTGACCCGGAGAGACTACGCCGCGCGTTCGACTACGCCCGTGTAAAGTAGTTCCTCGCCGCTAGGCGGCGCTGTATGTCCCCCGCCTTTACTCACACCACGCCGCATGTTTATATTCGTATATATATATATTTATACGAGTACATTATTTGTATTTTCGTTGTTTTGCATTCAATTGTGATTTTTGTTTTCTTACTCGTGTCTTGACCGCTTGAAAATGACATTTTAAGCGCCAGAACAATAAAATATTGAGTAGAAATTATGATCGATTATTAATCATAATAAATATTTATTTTAATATAAAATATTACTTTTTTTTTTGTATTTTTTGCTCTAGTCGATTAATAAACCCAATTTATAAATAATTATTGAATTATGAATCATTAATGTATGTAAGAAATTTTATATATACATACTTTATTCGTTTTTATTCAATTGGTAACAAAAATTACCGATGGCGTCGCTGGGTGTCACAAACTGTCATGGCCGCATCGAAAGTTAAACAGATTACACGAGATATAATACGTTAATGTATTTGTCATAAATTATGTTAAATAATAGTGTGTAAAAAGAATTTTCGCGAATTTTAGCGATTTATTCCTAATAATTTACGGCTTAAAATCCTTTTTTATCGAAGCTCGAGGATGCGGAGAAGCAATTTTGGGCGGGCATCTTTGGTTAATTCAAATCTTCGCCACCAGGCGCTCGCACACCCAAACCCGCCACGCGAAAAACCCTTTTTTTTATATTGATTAAGCTATATTTTTATATTGATTACAAGGATAAATATCGAAAAACTGCTTTAGAAGAGAATAAATTAAGAATTATAGAAACGTTATTTCGATATATTCAAGTATTTTGTCGCAATTTTCATGAATCTTTGAAAATTTTGAAACAACTGCTCTCACTTTTATGAAACCTTATGCCATTTTGTTTCTTTTTTTTTTCACCACAGTTTTTTGTTTCACGAAATATCTTCAAAATTTCACCGATATCAATTAAAAATTTCTCGCACAATATGCGAACACCGACTACAAATATATGGGGCATTCCGTGCCAATCCGAACAGGCTTGCGACCCTCATCCTCTTTGATATTTTTCAAATTTTTTTTCCTTGTTCAGCAGACTCAAAGAAACACTTGTATTTTTTTTTTTATTTTATTCTCAAGTGGTTTTGACTCCGGGAAGTTTTCAAAAATCCATCCTAAATGTAGAGGACTTTCAAAAATTCCCGGAGTCAAAACTACTTGAGAATAAAATCAAAAAAAAAGTCACAAGTGTTTCGTCGAGTTTACCGAACAAGGGGGGAAAAAAAAATTGGAAAAAATCAAAGACGTTTCAAGTTTCAGAAAGGTTTTTTTGAAATTCGATTAAAAAAAAATAGAAGGAATCCGAGATCCGCGATCAGTCGTGCATGAAAATGTTTCTTTTACATTTCGAAGGACAATATATCCATGACATTTCACCAAAATTTCATCCCCCCCAACTATCGCTGATCGGATTTAAACGATTAAAAGATTTTTTATTTTTTTTTTGCTCTTTTCGAAACAAAAAATATGCCGTCATCGCATAAAAGCTCATTAGACAGTTTTCGGGATAAATTGACGAAAAAACAATTTCTTTTCCTCTTCCATCTTAAAAAAATTCTGTGGAGTTGCGTATTGCCCCACTCTATCGGGAAAAAAAAAAATAGTGAGTGGAATTCCGGTTGGGCCTTTCGTAGAAAAAAAAAATCAAAAAATTACCCCGAAAACCGTTTAATGAGCTTTTCTCCGATGGCGGCGTATTTTTTTTTTTTTTTCGAAAAGGGCCAAAAAAATGAAAAATATCCATCTTTTAATCGTTCAAATCCGATCAGCAGTTACGAAGTTATGATTTTTACAAAATTGAAAATAAATGAATAATTTTTTTCGAGAACAAAAAAAAACGGGATGGCTGAGTTGACACGAAGCGCGATATATATATAAACAGCGAGCATAGTGATACGAACTTTGCTGTGACATCATCGGACCCGTTTACGCGTTTTCCGAGGACCGCGGGAGCACGCCCCGCTGCCTACGCTCAATTGTCGTTTTTTTTTTTTTTTCTCTTTCTCATTCCTCCCCCTCCGATTGTTTTTTCATTGAAGCGGGCTGAATGAAAAGATGAATTCGACGATACCTCAATGAAATTTACTCGAATTTTTATCGACGAAATTGTAAAAAAAATTTCAAATATATATATCATATAATTATTGTATAAATTTATACATGTCCTAGAGAATATAATTACAATTAATAATTATCGTATTTTCGTGTTATACCGTACTGTCCAAGTTTTTCCCATGATTATTTTTCTTCCTCTCTTGTTTTTCTCGTGTAAAACAAACAAAAAAAAACGATTTCCGGTAAAACCGCAGCTTGGATTTTTTCGTTTTGTTTACCCAATCTCGCCCCTGTCCTTCTATGCTTTACGATCCTGGCACGAATAATGGACAATGTCGCCGTTCGGATATCTCGCGAATGCACTGAGGAACGAATGAGCGAGAAATAAATTTTAAAAAATATGATTAATCGCTTAACCCCTTCACTGGCAAGGACGCATATATGCGTCCTAAACTGAAGTAGACATTTCTGGCAAGGACGCATACAGTGGCCAAAACAGTCTATAAACCGTCTATAGAGGGTTTTTTTGGGTCGCTGAACGCGAATTTGGTGTGAAATTTTCAAAATTTCAAATGTCCGACCGAAATTTTGGAAAATATGAAAATTCGCCGAATTTAGATTAAAATTGATGTTCAGGGGGTTTTTTTTTTTACTCGCTAAACACGAATTTTGCGTTAAAATTTGAAAATTCAAAATGTCTGATCCAGTTATGACGATCGTAATTTCGAAAAATCTTAAAATCCGGCGCGAATCATTAGGAAATTGGTGTTCAGGGGGTTTTTCGACTCGCGCGACACGAGTTCGATATGTTGTTCAGATGAAAATGAGATCTAATGCTAATTTACGTATCCAAATATTTCTGAAAAAAACCTCCCCGGCTGCACGGTAGGATTTTACACTTCATCTCTTTTTTTTTTGGTCTTTTAAAATCATTTTATACTTTTTTTTTTTTTTCATTTTATACTTTATATATATTTTTTTTCATTTATTTTTATAGCTCTTTTTCCGGCTTTTTTTTCATTTTATACTTTCTATATGTATATATTTTTTTTTCATTTCTTTCTATAGCTCTTTTTCCGGCTTTTTTTTCATTTTATACTTTCTATATATATATATATATATATTTTTTTTTTCATTTCTTTTTATAGCTCTTTTTCCGACTTTTTTTTGCCAAAAATGTCCATCTAAGTCTCAGAATCGTCCGCCAGTGAAGGGGGTTAAAAAAAAAAGCGTGTTATTTTGGGGAAAAAAAAAAATTACCTCTGATTGACGAATCGTTTTTTGCAGACAGGACATATGTTGTATTCGGTCATCAGAACGCTCTGTGACTCGTAATGCATTCGTTGCTCCTGTACCTGAAGATGCTCAGCGTGCAGAAGACCCTTCAGCACCTGAGTCCGTCTTCTCTCGTTCAGCTGATTCTGCAAGCTCGCCTCGATGAAATGCCTCACGCGTCCGATCGGCACGCTATCCGGCAATATCTCCAGCACCTTTATCGGATTTATATTCAGGGCGTACTCCTCGAGTAGCTCGAGAGCCGTCTCGAGATCGGGCTGAGCTGTTTTTTGTATTTCCGGCGTTGAACCTGCCTCGGATCAATGATTCGAAGAACCGAGAGATTATTTTTTTTTTTTTTTTTTTTTCTTTTTCATTCAAAGATCTTGAAATTTTTCATGGCAAAAAAAAAACGGAAATGTATTTTTGAAAAATTTCTGCCTCTCTGGGATAGTCTATGGGATTTTTTTTTTTAAAATAAAGAATAATAATAAATTGTGAAGAAAAAATTGGAAGAAAATTTCTGTTTTTTTTTTTTTTTTTTATGAAAAGCTTTTCGTACCTGCCATAGCACCAATTTCGGGTTTGAGCAATTGCCGGATGAGAGTTACGTAGACCTCGTCGGAGCCATCCTGGCTTTTTGCGGGATCCATATTTTTTTTTAATCTCGCATAAACGTTGTTGCAATATTGTATAGCTCGTGGGACGTCGTTCAGCAAATTAACGTATATCGATATTGCCTGATTATGACGACCAAGACGTCCGAGAATAATTGCCCGTTCCTCGTAGAGACAGTCGCTTGGGAATTGGGCGAGCACCGTTTCCGGCGTATAATTCGTCGATTTTTCCAAAAAATTTTGCAACTTCTGACGCACATGCTCGACATTCTGTTTATCGGCAGGCGTAGCGCTCGGGCCAAACGAAGCAAGACACTTTTCCTTGTACTGATGAACGAGAACATCGTGAAACAACGGATTCGTGTCCTCCCATACTCTCACCACGTACTCCAGATACGTTATCACCAAATTCTTGTGACAGCGCAACAGATAATCCAGTACCTTGGGCCTTGGCAGTTGCTCGACCTCCTGGATTATCAGAGAAATTTTGCGATTCAAGGATTTTTCGACTGCGCGCAGTCGAGAAGAAAAAAAAGTGCTAAATTTTTATCTTTCGGCTGCGCGGCCAAATTTTTATCTATAGATTTTTTTTTTCTGCCAAAAGCGATTTACATTAGTCGGACCGTGCTCTGTCCGATGCAGTGAAAAAGAAAAAAAAAAAGATTTCGAAAAAATTATCAATTTACATGAAAATTGTAACCAGCAAAGTTTCATTTGAATTTTTTCACTGAAAATAAAACAACCCGACGAATTCACACTTTTGGTTGAATTCACCGAAGCGGATAATCAAGCATGTAAATTGTTTAAAATTTGGACGCATTTTTTCATTATTTAATATTTTGAGAATGATTAAGTATGAAAATTATGATGAAATTTATCCAAAACATTCATTGAGTGGATAAAAAATTATAAAAAAAAACAGTTACAAATATCGTATCAGATTTTGCGATTTAAAGACTTTTTGGCTGCGCAGCCGAAAGAATAAAAGTGCTAAATTTTTATCTATTCATTTTTTTTTCTGCTAAAAGCGATTTACATTAGTCGGTCTTTGTTAGGTTCGATGCAGTGAAAATGAAAAAAAAAGATTTCAAAAAAATTATCAATTTACATGAAAATTGAGACCCGCAAAGTTTAATTTGAATTTTTTTACTGAAAATAAAACAACCCGACGAATTCACACTTTTGGTTGAATTCACCGAAGCGGATAATCAAGCATGTAAATTTTTTTAAACTTTGACGCATTTTTTCATTATTTAATATTTTGAGGATCATTAAGTATGAAAATTATGATGAAATTTATCCAAAATATTCATTGAGCGGATAAAAAATCATAAAAAAAAAAACAGTTACAAATATCGTATCAAATTTTGCGATTTAAAGATTTTTCAGTGGTGCAGTAGAAAGAAAAAAAGTGCCAATTTTTTATCTATTCATTATTTTTTTCTGTCAAAAGCGATTTACATTAGTCGGTCCTTGTTCGATTCGATGCAGCGAAGATGAAAAAAAACAGATTTCGAAAAAATTGTCAATTTACATGAAAATTGTGACCCGCAAGGTTTCATTTGAATTTTTTTACTGAAAATAAAACAACCCGACGAATTCACACTTTTGGTTGAATTCACCGAAGCGGATAATCAAGCATGTAAATTTTTTTAAACTTTGACGCATTTTTTCATTATTTAATATTTTGAGGATCATTAAGTATGAAAATTATGATGAAATTTATCCAAAATATTCATTGAGCGGACAAAAAATGATGAAAAAAAACAGTTACAAATATAGTAGGTCATTTTTTATAAAAACAATTGACAGTAAATAATCTGTAAAAAAAAAAGCAAGTAAAAAGTATTGTTCGCGAAAGTAACGAGAGATTTCCCATAATTAATAAAAACAGTTATAATTATAATTATAATTATTATTGGCTGTTATTATTATTGTCTACGATGAGGGGAAAAAAAAAAACGGAAAATTTTTTTTTCTCGACTTGCCTGAAGATCCTCCGTGAATATGCGCAAGCCCTGTTCAGGATCCTGCTCGATGACCCAGCCGGAAAACTTGAGTATCAAATCCATGTGTTCCTTTCCCAAATGCTGAAGATACTGTATCGTGCGCTCCGTACCTCTGAGACTCGAGTCGCTCTTTCTCGATTGTTTCTCCAAAAGTTCGAGGGCCTTTCTGTGCTGTCCCTTCGTCTGATAGAGTATTATTAACTCGGGATATTTCTGATACAGCAGCAATGTTTTTTCAGCCTCAGCGAGATGACAATGATTCAGTCGCAAAAGCGGAGCGACGAGAGCGTCGTTTGTCTGAAAATTAATTCATTTACAATGTTCGCTAAATTTTTCGAATTTAAGCTTTTCTTTTTAACTCAATCATAAAATCATTCAATGTTCAATTCAATAATTAAAGAATTGAGTAAAAAAATTTATTAATGAAAAAAAAAAAAAAATTAATGAGTAATTTGATGATATTCAAGATTTTTCGTCAATTTTGGTGGATTATTTTTAAAAAAAAACTTGATTTAAAGAAAAAAATATCGAAGAAATTCGCGAAAAGATCCGCTTACTTGGAGATAACACTTGAGAAGCGTCGTGTCGATAATTTTCAATAATTGCTCGGTCGCGACGACCGTCATATTTTTCGTTCTCTCGCGATCCTTTCCCTTGTCATTTCTCGTATCCTTTTCCTTCGTATCACCGCCGCCCATCAAATTATGCCGTACCTCCGTGAGATATGCAATCAGCGCGAGAAGACCATTCTCCAAATCGCGATCCTGAAGCTTCGGCGATGACGCAGCTGGCTCGTTAATTTCATTGGCATTCGTCGATTGTGAAACAAGATCGGGAAAGAGTCGTATGACCTCGTAAGGATCGGTGCCCAATGTTTGAAATTGTTTCATCGATTCTTGAAATTTTTTATTAGCAAACAAATAATGAGCGTAGAGAGTCTGAATTTTGCAAGTCTTTTTTGCTTTTTCCTCGTCCGTTACGTCCGACAAACTCTGCGAAAATAATAAATATTATAAAATTAGATTTTTAAACGATACAATAAAATAATTTAGTCAATTATTTTTATTATTTGATTTGATTCGATTTTTTTAAGTCCCGTTCGGCAAAAATTTAAGCTCGTCGGGGCTTGTCAAAGAATTTCATATCAATTATAATTAACGCTTAACGAATCTATGATACTTTTTTCTTTTTTTTTTTTTTTCAATTACCAACCGTCAATTTTAGGGCCAATTGAAACTGATTCTGTTCCAACAGCGTTCTTATCTGTTGCCCGACGTCGATAGCGCTTACGCACCAAACCTGGCTCATCGAGGCGACATAAACTTTGCCCTGTTTGCTTCTGCACAACAAGCGAGCTTTGTTCAATTCAAGGAGCGTTTGAATGTGCAAGCATCCCTCGAGGGTATAAATCTCGAGGCTATCGTGCACGATACCCAATAAATACGGGTCATCCCAGGCTAAAATTTGAAATTTACAAAAAAAAAAAAAACGAACGAGCGAGCGATCCTTTCGGTTCACAATTGGGAGTATAAATGAAATTTTTTTAATTTCAAAATCTGGTGGTTTAGGAAAAAATATTTTTTATTTTTTTATTTGAATCAAAATTGCCGTTGATATATAAAAAATTGAAAAATATAACATTATGACGTCACACATGTTACGCTATATCTATATATATATGAAAATCCGTGAAATTAAATTGCCTATAACAGGTGAATATGTCATTTTTAACGAAAAATAAACAAATACGTCCTCATTATTTTTACTTACTCTACATTATGCGCCCCAATGATTGAAAAAAAAAAATTTATTCATACTCCTAATTGGGGGGGGGGGGGGGGGGGGGGGGGAATTTTAATTTATGGTATTTTTTTACCGGTAGAGATCGGGGAATCGGTCCATTTCACGGGATTGTGCTGTATCAATTCACCGGATGTGTCCATTATAATCGATTGGGAATCTTTACCGAGCGCAAACGAATTTTCCGACAATTTTGTTATACTCGGCTTTGGCGGTTTGCCCGTTGGGAACAGCTCTTTCGTTTTACCATCCAAATACAAAAGCGTGTAGGACAAACCGTGAAAACCTACTATCAGCGTTTCGCCGCACCTGCGAGCGAAAAATAAATATAAATTTTCACGAAATCAGCTATGAGGAACAAAAAAAATCACGTGATCAAAATGGAAAATAAAAAATTCGCCGTTTTCTCATAATTTTTTTTTTCCAACGCTTCTTACCATTAAATTATATTATTAAATGTAATATTATGATTGGGAAAGATTAAAAAAAAAAAAAAAAAAAGCTATTTACGAGAAAACAACAAATGGTTGTCGGCAAAATTTTTGTATATTTTCAATTTTCACAATAAAAACTCACCAGGCCAATTCTCTGGGCACCTCAGCCACGGAGAGTTCGTTTCTCGACTCATCGCCGAGATCTTCGAAATGATTTTTCTTCCAGTAATACAATTGCAATTTTCGTTTGACCGCTACGCACAGACGTACGACGGTATTTTTTTCCCCGGTCAAGCTCTCGGTTTGCTGAATATTCAGAGCAAACAGAGAGGCTCCTCGGGTCTTTGGTAGCTGACAAATTTGCTGAATGTTCAGGGAATTCAGATCATGAACGCATATTATGTCATCTGGAGAAGCAAGGGATCGTTAATAATAATGATAATAATAGCGATAACAATAATTTTTATCGTTATTATTGTATCTCCGAGTATTTTAAATTTTATCAATATTTTACCGGTCAAGAGAATGAGCAAATTGTAAACGGGCACGACGTCGACTTGTACTATTCTTTTTTTGCTAAAGCTCTTGCTGTATCGCAAAAGTTCGAGCTTGTGATGCTCGTTTGCTTTCGGAGGAACGTTATACATCAACAATCGACCTTCTCGTGTTCCGATAATCAAATTATCGTCTGCAACAACGTAATTCATGTAAACAATGGAAAATCGGAGCAGAAAAAAATCATTTTCGAAGACATAAACACTCAACCGTAAGCGGTCATCGACTCGATTTGAACTGTCAAATTTAGGATAGGCGATGCGTCGTAAGCGTCGTGCATCTTGTCTTTATTTATTTTTTCTTTAGCGAGAATTTTAGAATTATTATATCGGAGAAAAAAGGCGGATCATTAAAGTTATGTTTCGTTGAACACTTCCGATGACAGATCATGACAGATCAGCTGCGGGAGTGGACTAATTATGTTCCTGAAGTTAGCTAAGAATGAAGAGTTATCGAATATCGATGAATAGAATTCTCGAATCCGGTAAAATGACGGAAAAATATATCGTAATACGACGCGACGTTTTTCTTCTTTGAAATTTCGTAAGTCACAACGTTTTCGTAACCATAAAAATATGGAAAATATTAAATTGTGCATAATTAATAATAATAAACGTCTCTCACAGTTTCGTATGAGGTTTTTTTTAATTTATGACCGATCTGAAGTAAGGCGACAGCTCTCGTTGCACAACTAACCGGAAGTTGTCGCGAGTCGTATCGCGACAAACGATATAAAATTCAGCGCTGTCAAAAAAAATATAATAAAGTTATATATACGAGTTTTTAATAATAAATCAATCAAATTTCGTGAAGATAAGACGAGTATACGAGAATAATTATGAAAGAGGCGGCGGTAAAGGAAAACGAGTGCATTCACGGAAACGGTGAGGTAAGAAGAGCCGAAAAATCATTAAAAATTTTATATTGTTACGTCAATTCATGAAAGAGGTTATGTTTATGTCGAGCAGATAAAAAATGCTTCGGAGAATTAAAAAAATTACGTTTAGAAATTATTTTGGGGTAGACGTACCAGTTGTGGTCGCTTTTAAGCATTTTCAAATATTCATTTACGATTCAGAACTGAAAAAGTGATCGATATAACCTAAAAGGTACACGGAATCGAATTGTTATCATTTAAAACCTTTTCTGATCATGATAAATAAGAAATTGTCTTGTAGCTGTCATTTTCACCATTTGTGGCCACAACTGTACTACTTTTGGTCATCCGAAGTACGAGTTGTGGCCACCAAACTTATAAATGGGATACGGATGCGTTACATACGAATCGTGGAGTATTTGACGATCAGTGACGGCAGATTCGAGTTAAAAATAATTATTTATTTGCGTCATAAACATATTACTGAAGTGCTATAAGTATGCCCTATTTGTGGTCATAAGCTGGCTACAAATAGAACAATCGCATTTTGAATGTACCACTTTCGATAACCGCATATTTTTTAGGTATTTTAGCTGATATGTCAGTTTTTTGTGATTATAACCCGAAAAATGAGCTCTTACTGATCAAATATAAATTTTTGATGAGACTGAATGACTTTAGATATGAGAAACCGTAATCTTACCTGATATCATGTCAAAATATCCCCCGTCAAAATATCTCCCGTCAAAATATCCCACTGGGATATTTGGTATTGTTCGTAACATTCATATTCGATCATTATTCGTATTAGATTTCTTTCCGCTCCGGGCACTTCATATTCTTAGAATATAAAGTGACCGGAGCGGGGAGAAAGACGATGAGCGATGAGCGAGGGATTGTTCTTCGTATTATCGTGTGGTCAATAGTTTCGAAATGCGGTTAAAATTTATAGCCCGCCAGAAAAATCGTGTTAATTTTTTCGTGAAATAGAGATGACGATTATTGATTATTATCCCCGTATCATTATATTGCGTCGGCAATAAATATTTATTTTTCTTCTTGATCCGTGCGTACAATGTTTGTTCAGTAAATTTTTTTTTCTCACGGATATATTTTGTTGGGATATTTATTTTCTTACAGGAATATTTTGTCGCGGGATATTTTGTCCTGAGATCAAATTGTTATGCGTCAATTGCAAAAATTAGGATTCTTCCGAACGTAAATTTCGAGAAACGTCCTCGTAATTTGAGAAAAAAAAAAAAAAATCCTTTCATTACCAGACACCGGCGACCGAGGAATCTCTGTCGAAGCAAAAATTGCGCGGATGGCTGAATCGTCATTTGCGAATAAAAATGACGGACGGTAGGGTACTGACCGGTGCATTTTTGTGCACCGATCGCGACGCAAACGTCATACTCGGCTCTTGCGCCGAATATTTGTCCAAGGAGCATACCGAAGCGAGACCCCTGGGTCTCGTTATGGTGCCCGGACGTCACATTGTCTCGATTCATCTGGACGCTTGGTTCGACGAGGAACCGCCCACGCGAAAGAAAAGATGCTCGTCGCAGAGCGAATGAGACGAAATTGCGACGTAAAAAAAAAAAAAAAAAACCAACAAAGTAAACGAAGAAACAAAAATTTCGGGGGATAGGGAAAATTGTCTTTATTAAAATCGAATATTTCTAGTCCTCGTTTTCGTTTTTCTTTGACTCTTCGTCCGTAGCGGCTGAAAAAATATAAATTAACATGGAGAAACCGTTGTTGGGCAAAGCTCAAAGTTGGGCGAAACTGCAATATTGGGACGCATGAGAATTATAAATAGAAATTGAGAATTCGTATCGAAGCGTTGGCTCGAGAAATAATTTTATAAAAAAAAAAAAAGAAAAATTTCAACAAATCGTTCACATTATTCATTAATGAATAATCAATCGCAGAGTCGTTTTGTCGCGCCTATAATCGTAAATTTTCATAATTCGATATCGGATACGAGAAAAACAAATTTGACCAAATTTGCTATTAATTTCATTTGTAATTCCACGAAATCGCGACCCAACTTTTTCGACGATACCTCGCGACGATATTTACTTTTTTTTATACATTCTCCCTGTAGAATATTGTACTCAGCCTCGAGTATCTCGTTTCGCTTTATTTCATTGTTCATTTTGTTAAGAGCGTCGTCCATTCTCTGGGCCAAGCTCGTCGACAAATTATCCATACCGGCCATGTAAGAAGCTTCGCTCGCCGCTACAGCCATTTTTTGAACATAATCCATATACCCTACCAATTGCTAAAATAAAAATTTTCTCGCGCTAAATTAGATTTTTTGATGCCAAATTTTTCAATTAAACATTGAAAAAATGAAAAAAAAAAAAAAAAGTTTTTTAATCGATAAAAATTGAGATTTAAGAATAATAATACGGAAAAGTTATTGTTAAATGAGTTAAACAAAATGTTTATCGACCGTACATTGAAAGAAATTGTGTAAAATTAATTTTCAAACGAATATAAGAGAAAAAAAAAACATACAGTCACCGTTTGTTTTCTTTTTTGGACTTCCGATCTCGCAGCAATTATCATATCCCAGTGCGAATCGACTACCCTATAAGCCAGGGTATCTCTGATGAGACTCATGAGCAGCGCCAGGGATTGCCTGAAATATATTTGAAAAATTTTATTTAAAAATTTGTCGATAAAGTTGAAAATTTTGTGAAATTAAATTTTTAATATCTCTTTGATTTTTTTTATTACCTATACTCATTGCTCGTAGTCTCTATGGCGGTGTAAGTAATCGTAAGGGCTTGAGATACGCTGTTAACGTTATCAACGGTGGATCGCTTGATCATGCTTTCGTAAGTAAATTTTGACAAATCGGGCGCTTCCCATTGAATTTTTTCATTCGAATCGGGCAAATGTGTCTCTGAACATTTTACGAAAATCGAAGTCGTGTACTGGGAGAGAGAAATATAATTTTTATGCTAGTCTTTTGAGCACATAAATAGAGGTTATGTTGCGAAATTGCGAGTGTAGAAAACGAAATAATCGAATAAATTACCAAGATCGGACTCGTTCTTCTCAACAGTACTTTGAAAAATCGTCTTTGAGCCATTTTTGGACTTCTTCGACTAGTGACAATACATTTTTTTTTCTCATAATCTCTTCTTCCGACCAAACGAAACTTCGTTTTCGAGGTTACGCGAGAAAACTTGAAAATTTTCCGCTCATGGATGCCCAGCGCCAGTATCGCCGTAGCGAGAAAAATAAGAACTAGGATGCAAGAGAGAAATGCGGCTATGTTCACTCGATTTATATGATAATCGAATAGAAAAGTTATTTTTAATCGTCAATAATTACGTTGAATCATTGAATAACACCGGCTCGTGAACCAATTAGGCACAATTTTAATTATAAAGTCATCAATTATAAATTATTATTATTTTATCGAAAAATATCTCGATTGTCTCTACGATTCGAGACCAACTTCGGTATGCGCGCGCGCTACCCAAGTTTTTCGGAGAAAAATAAAATTTAAACATACATAAAATAGTTTCGCTAACTTCACGGTCCGCTTCTTTTTTAAAATATTGCAATTAAACTATTGATCACAGTAAACGTGTTTGTTTCAGCGCAACAATTACTAACAAACGATTGGTAAAAAAAAATTAAGTTAAAGTTTCATGGCTGACTTCATAGTTCTTTTTATACCGACGAAGCTTGCCATCTCTCTCTCTCTCGTCTCTCTCTCTCTCTCTCTCGTCGTGTTATCATGACTGCGAACATCTGAGAGGTCCTTTTTCTTCATATGGCTTTTGCCAGGAATATCTTAGCGAGTTGGCCAGTTGTGTGTGTGCGCGAGACAACCCATTGATTATTAAAAGCGGCCACGGAAGATTGTTGTTTCGTTTGTTGTGTGGGTTATATTTATATATATGTGCGCGCACGACGGATAAGAAAACGATGCATTGTCACGTTACCGAGATCGTATTTTTATTATTTTTCTCGTTAATATACCGAACGACATATCCGTGAAAACGAAACAAAAAAAAAAGCACCCTCGAAAGTGAGTGTACCAAGAGTAATGGAAAGATGGTGAGGGAGGATCGCGGTCATTGGGATGGGTTCGCAATCGCTGGAAATCCTCAGGCAAGGAGTATGGGCGAGCTTGACAGGAGGCTGGTTCTACGATCCTCGTCTCGACGTTTTCTCCAATACATTTCATCTTTACGTTTGGCTATTTTTGCTCTGTCTACCGTTCACGATATATCTGGTAAGCTGTCAATTCTCTTATTAAAAGTTCTCGTCGTCGTCGTCGTCGTTTTAATCGCAATTTTCGTAAAATATAAAAATATTGGGGGGAAAAAAGAAAAGAACGGAACACAATAACAAACGGGCGAAAAAAAAAAAAAAACTGAAACGTTTAGCCGTATGAGTCAGAGTTACTCCATCGTAATGAATCATTTTGTGGCTGCTCAAAAGGCAATCCGTTGAATAAATAAATAAACAAATTCGTGCATCGTTAAGTTGAATTTTAATAATTACGCGTATAAATATCGCAAAGCCCGAAAACACATTTCGCGCAATTGGAAATATCTCAAGCCTGCTTTGAAAATGCATGCGACTCGTGAGAAATATCGTTAAATTCGTGAAATTGGAAATTAAAATTAGTTCTGTCGTCTCAGTTTTTACCCCCTACGCTCTACGTATGGCTGGCCTATTGCGTCTCGATAATTACCCTCTTTGGAACGATAAAATGCGTAAATCACGCCCTGCACTCCGTCTACGATACGTCGGAGTGCCTGGAGGAACCCGGGCCGAGCGTCAGTCAGCAAAAATTAGAGAGCGAAAAGCGACGAGCAGCTCGTAGTAAAAGAGGCGAACAGTCGCAGGATCCCGCCGATCTAGGCATAGAACTGCAAGTACTGAACGGTGAGAAAATTTGAAAAAAAAAAAACAAAAAACAAAAAACGGAACAAAATTATAAAAAAAAATTAATAATCCTTCGTTATTATTGATAATTGAGAATTTATTTGATTTTTTTTTAAAAAACTTTTTTCAACGATAATTTATTCCTGAAATTTGGATAATCGCGTTAATTCAATTCGATCGCAAATTTTGTTCCGCAACGAAGATAAATTCTTTTCAGGAAAAACGGATACGCCACCGGTGGAATGTTCCTCCCGCAATTCGTACATCGAACCGAACGTTCAAAGCGCAGACGCGGACAGCGTAACGTCCGATTACAATCGCGAAAAGCCAAATTCGACGATAGACCTCAAAGTTGAGATACACAGGAAGAATAGCTCCGAGAGCTCGGAGGATGCCACGGCGTCCGAGGAACTGGCCGGCAAACCGACCGCGGACGACATCAAGTATATCCTCGAAGGCGATATGTTGCCGGATCTGACGCGTTTTCGTAGCACAATAAACGGTAAGTTTTCTCAAGCACGTTTTTTTAGCCCGATCGAAAAAATTTTTATTCAAGATTTCTCTGGATTTCGATTTAAAAAAAAAAATTGATCACGCCCTCAAATTAATTGTAATAAAAAAAATGCCTCGTTATTTGGTACATATTTTTTTTTTTAATTGCTTCGTCACAATTTACTCTCGAACTATCGGCAATTCTTATCTTATCCAATTTGTCCTCGATCCTTTAACAGCTAAGGTTTTTTTTAGAGCGTTTGGCAAAGTTGGTACATGGTGAATCTGAATTCACGAGTACCCAATGTGAGAAAAAACATTATTCCAGAATTTTCCTACCCTCGGAAACTACCCCCGAATTAAAAAACCACCCCAATCGCTTGCAAATATCTTAATTTCATTTCCCATCGTTCGTTTCTGCCAGAAATTGAGGAAAAGTCATTCCAGAACACGTAGTGGGATTTTTAAGAACTTATGGATCAATCAATCTTTATGAACTATTCCTAAATTGAGAGAAATTCATCCCCCGATAGATAAAATGTTACTATCTCATTTTTCGTTATTTTATCCTGATCTGAATCGAAATACGAGTTTTCCAGAACACATGAGCATATTCTGAAGGACTTGTGGATAATTTCAACCCTTATGAACGACCCTTCAGTTGGTAAAAATTCACCCGCAACGCATAAAACGTTATTACTCATTTTCTATTATTTCATCCTAATCCAAATCGGAATATGAGTATCCTGGAACACGTGAACATATTCTGAGGAACTTACGGATCATTTCGAACCTTATGAACTGCCTCTCAATTGAGAAGGGACTCACGTTCAAAAAGTACCCCGACCTTTGATTTTTAAGTGCATCACAACTTTTAAGGGTAGTTTTCGATGTTTCGTTACTGTTAGGGGTAGTTTTCGATTCAGATTTTCTTGCTACAAATTTTTCATGTGTTTTCAAAAATTTATACGAACCGAACATCAATAAAAGTGCATTTTCAGGCGCATCACCACTGCTAGGAGCGGTTTTTAATGTTTTGTTACTGTTAGGGGTAGTTTTTGATTCGGGACGTTCTTGATACACATTTTCTATGCGTTTTCGAAAATATATATGAACTGAACATCGATGGAAGTGCATTTTCGGGCCTATCACCATTTCTAGGGGTGGTTTTCGATTTTTCGTTACTGTTAGGGGTAGTTTTCCATTCGGATATTCTTGCTACAAATTTTTCATGTGTTTTCAAAAATTTATATGAACTGAACATCAATAAAAGTGCATTTTCAGGCGCATCACCACTGCGAGGGGCGGTTTTTTGATGTTTTGTTACTGTTAGGGGTAGTTTTTGATTCGGGACGTTCTTGATACACATTTTCTATGCGTTTTCGAAAATATATATGAACTGAACATCGATGGAAGTGCATTTTTGGGCGTATCGCCATTTCTAGGGGTGGTTTTCGATTTTTCGTTACTGTTAGGGGTAGTTTTCCATTCGGATTTTCTTGCTGCGAATTTTTCATGTATTTTCAAAAATTTATATGAACTGAACATCAATAAAAGTGCATTTTCAGGCGCATCACCACTGCTAGGGGCGGTTTTTAATGTTTTGTTACTGTTAGGGGTAGTTTTTGATTCGACATGTTATTGATAAACATTTTCCAAGCGTTTTCGAAAATATATATGAGCTTAACATCGATGGAAGTGCATTTTTGGGCGTATCACCATTTCCAGGGGTGGTTTTCGATGTTTCGTTACTGCCAGGGGTAGTTTTCCATTCGGATATTCTTGCTACAAATTTTTCATGTGTTGTCAAAACTATTTATCAACCGAACACCAATGAAAGTGCATCATTGGGCGTATCACCATTGCTTAGGGGTGGTTATCGATATTTTATTACCGTGTTAGGGGTGATTTTTGCTCCGGACCTTTTATTGATAAACATTTTCCAAGCGTTTTCGAAAATATATATGAGCTTAACATCGATGGAAGTGCATTTTTGGGCGTATCACCATTTCCAGGGGTGGTTTTCGATGTTTCGTTACTGCCAGGGGTAGTTTTCCATTCGGATATTCTTGCTACAAATTTTTCATGTGTTGTCAAAACTATTTATCAACCGAACACCAATGAAAGTGCATCATTGGGCGTATCACCATTGCTTAGGGGTGGTTATCGATATTTTATTACCGTGTTAGGGGTGATTTTTGCTCCGGACCTTTTTGCTACAAATTTCCGATGTCATTTCAGCGCGCATACTTGAGATCGCGACTCTAAAAAAAATGTTGCCTCAAAGCTATGCTCATTTCTCATTTTCCCGCAATTTTCGCACTTTTTGACAAGGGCGTAAAACTGAAGGGTCGCAACGCTTTCGTTCGCCGAATTTTTCATGATTAGATGCATCCTTTATCCTCAAAATTCGACCATAACGATGTCGATAGGTTCATTTTTCTGCAAGTTACGATTCTTCAAAGTAGGACGTATGTGGTTTTTTTTTTTTTTTTATTTTCTCAATAGCAATGCGACCGGAAGGTCAGCAATGCGTTGCGACAGCGAGGGAGGAGCGTCCGGGTTCGCGAAAGCTGTGCAGGCACGCGTCCGAGGAATCCCAGAGTCGTCATTCGAGGGTCACGAATCCCGGTAATCTCGGTAAAACCGGCTCCGAGAGCCGTATAAAGCAAACGAGCTCCCTGGAATTGGAGGAACAGGCCGAGGATTATCCATATTGGAAATCGAATCAGAGCGTTAGACGCTTGAATTCCAATTCAATACCCATGGAGACTCATCTGACGACGGATCATCCGCAGAGTCTCGAGTTAATATCGAAGAAGAAGGATTGCGACAAGAATAAAATGCCACCCCTGTCTCTCGAGGTATTCTCGCTAAACAAATTTTATCGTTTTCGAGGGGATTTATATTAAAAAAAAAAAAAACAAAATAAAAAATTAGTCGCTAGGTCAACTTTTGTTTTTATCTTTACGAAACGCGAGGATGGTTTTTTTTTACCTTCAGGTAATCGCTAAAAAATTGCATCAGCAGCTCGTTCATCCCCAGAGTCTCGAGACGATCGGTGCGACGAGCAAAAACGCGACGACCTCGGACGACAATAATTTGCCCCTTCATCCGCAGAGCCTCGAGACGATAAATACGAAAAAGAGCCTGCCCCAAAATACCCTCAAGCGCAATCAGCTTCAGCTGTTGCCTTATCCGAGCTACGGATCGGAGATCGTTCATCCGATCGCCGAGCAGAGCGACGAGCAATTTGCGAATGAAAATACGGGCGTTTACAGTCTTCGCGATTCCTACAGTCCTCTGTTGGCCTGCAAGCGAATCGACGAGACTTACGCGTGCTCGAATCGCGATCGAAGTCTCAGCTCCGGTGGCTTCGACGATCGATTTTCCAGGTAAATAAGTTGGAAAAAAAAAAAAAAAAAAAAAAAAAAAAAAAAAAAAAAAAAAAAAAAAAACCCCCGTCGGTTCAATCTCGGATGAGAATTTTTGCGAAATTTTGGGAACTTTACGAAAAATCGTTTATCTCGCATAGATTCAACGGTGAGATCCCGATCGACGATGACTCGGCAAATTCACGGGACGCCCTGCTCGAGGAGGAAAAATCGCCGTACAAGCGGAGATTCAGCAATGCGAGCCAGAGCAGTCGCGAGGAGCTCTCGGACGTTGAGAGGCGAAAGGAGAGATCGGCCGAGCGATGTAAAGATATCGAGGATCCCCTGAATTCGGGAAGCGTCGCGATTAACGAGAACGGCAAATGCGACGTCGAGCCATGGGCGAGCAAAAGTAAGAAAAAAAAAAAGCCCTCCGGCCATCGAGTCGAAGTAAATAGGAAAAAAAAAAAAAATTAAGCTATTTACTCGAAATTCGAAATTCGAATTATTTCGATTGCTCGAAATAATTGTAATTAAAAAAAAAAATTAAATTACAAATATTCCAAGTAATTTCTTCAAGGCAATGACAATTACAGTAATTGCAGTTGTTTTATGGGCAATTGCAATCACTCGAAGCGGTAATTGTAAATTTTTTAAAAATTACAATCACTCGAAGCGGTGATTGCAAATTTTTTTAAAAATTCGAGCAGTAATTCAAATTTATTCGTAAGTTAATTGCAATTTCTCGAAGTAATTGTAATAGCTTTGAATTTAATTACAGCCAGACTAATCATATGAGCGATAATTTTTTAACAAATTTTGCCCAACGCTCCTCGCTTTACCGTAAACTTTTATCGAAAGCGCTAACTTTCAAGGACCCGAGCCGATTTTTAAAGAAATTAAAAAAATATGCAACGAAGCCACGCTCTGACCGCGAGAAACGGTCAAACCCGAGATTTTTTCGTTACTACCCAACAAATTTGAAAAAAAAAAAAAAAAACAGAAAAAAAAAATACAAATTTCACGAAAATTCCCCACGAGATCAAACTAAAGGAATACCCAAAAACGTGACAGAGACCTTTTTTTTTTTCGAGCTCGCGATTTTTTCAAAAGTCACGAATCCCCCAACGGTACCCAATCCCCCCCCCCCCCCGGGGGCCGTTTTTTCTCTCGCTTAACTCTCCGCACGTGCCAACATCTTTTACATTCAATCTCGCTTTGTGCTGCCAGTTTTTTGGACTTTCGCACGTTCAGACGATACGGACACGTCGGAGAGTCTTCAAACAGCTAGCACGGATTGTAAGTCGTGAAAATTCGAAATTCTAGCTGAACATAAATAATAATAGTTGAATCCTCCCCCACCGTTAATGCTCGTTGGGCGAGAACCAGTGAGAAAATATTTTCGACTAGAATAGACTCGTCCCCCCCCCCCCCCCCCAAATAAAATCCTCCCCCGAAACCCCTGACATCGATTTTTTCACCCGACTGCGATAAAATGACCGTATTTCGCACCTGAAACGCGGGTCGAAAGTCATCAATTCCTGACCAGAGGGAAGAAAAGTAGATTTCCAGGCAAAAAAGTAAAATTCCGGGCAAAAAAGTAAAATTCCGTGCAAAAAAGTAAAATTCCGGGCAAAAAAGTAAATTTCCGGGCAAAAAAAGTAAATTTCCGAGCAAAAAAGTAAATTTTTCGCAAATGACTACATTCGGTCTTCTCTTCAACCACCAAACGTATTTGTTCGAAATAAAAACATCAATATATTTTTAACAAATCTTTATTATATATGTTTTTTTTATTTTTTTTTTTTTTAATAATACATAAAGCCAAGTTCGATCAAATGCACTAATTCAATTAGCGATTGAAGCGCGGTAGCTGCGAAAAAGCAATGAAAAATAGTTCGTTTTTTGAAAAAGAACACCGCATTGAAACTATATATGGATATATATACTATATATGGATATATATTATACATGTGGTAATAGGATTGCGTTATTTCTTGTCTGTTGACATCGAAACGTAATTCGCTGCTATCTACCGAATAGAAATTCAATCCTGACTACGCGAGATTTATGAAAGATTTAATTACAAATTTTTTCGATAATCGCACTATATTTCAACGCAATTTACATCGTTTTTTTTTTTTTCTGTTTAGAATATTTTTCAATTCTTGCAAATATCTAATTATAATTGAAAATAGCAATAACGATTGCCATATTATGTTTTCAGTCGATAAAACGAAAAATTTGCAGATAGACAAAGTAGGATTAGTGCGGGATCTGTTGGAACGCAACATGCTAAGCGATTTGAGCATACCTTCGGTGTTGGTTTTTCGTATTTTTTCGTCATTTTATCGTAGTCGGGGTGAAAAGAAGTATATGCCACACGGGAGGAGCGGATTTTTATCACGCACTTTCCTCCCTAGTAGCATAATGTACTAATTTCTCCCTCTAGCGGTATTTTTTTTTTTTTTTTTTTTTTTTTTTTACAGCAATGCATGAATTTTCGTCCGCAAAATTTCAGATTTTCATGCCAAAGAGCCGGACTCGGGTTCGTCGAGTACGCTGAGCATCGACAACGAAGTGAGGAAGAAACTTTTGCCCCAATCGAGCAGCGAGGTTGACAGCAAGCGTCTTCAGGGTGCAATACCGAAGCAGCAAAATCGTGGAAAAATCAGCGTCGAAGCGTCATCGACGAACGAGACGAGCGAAACGAGCTCGAGAAACGAAGCTGCGACGACAGCGACAGCGACAGCGACGACAACGACGACAACGACGACGACGACAACGACAACGACAACGAATTCTCATCGAGCAAAGCCAAAGAGAACATTGGAGAGCCGAAGAGATCGCGTACTTCGTGAAATTGTTACGTCACAGCAAACCGGCGGTTCGAACAACGAGCTTAGCACACTTTTGTCGAGTCCGGCCCCGCCGCTGCTTGCCCCCCTCCTGAAAATACCGCGTGAACCGGAAGTCGCGTGTCAGCAGACAACTTCGGATCTGCCGAATTGGCTGAACAATCGTAATCCAACGATTCCAGCTGCCCAGACGCGTCTCGGTCCAAGCCGCGTTGGTTTGCCAAGATGCACTTTGCCCGGTAGCGCCGCTCGTTTCAAGCATCACGCAACCGGACGCTCGGCGTCTCAACGTGCCGGAAAATCATCCCACGAGGACAGTCTCGTGCCGCTTACCGCCCTTTTTGGCCTTATAACGAACGGTGAGTGTCATCTCGCGACAAATCACAATGACACGAGCGAGGGTGCCGTTCATTGTTTTCGCGACGACAACGGACGCTGGCTAACTTATACGTTCGACGAGAATGGCCCGGGTATAGCTACAGCGGCGCAAATACCCCGGGGAAATAGCGAGAAACATTTGAATATATTGCTGCGACAGCAGTTAAATCAAAGCCGCAACTATACGGATGGAAATTGGGAACAACAAACGGATTCATTGAGCAACAGTTCGAGCAGTTTATCGCTAAATTCAGCTGGTTTAACGGTTATAATCGATACGCCATCGGTGATCTCGAGTCCGGCGAATAATTCCACGGGTAAAGCTCAGAATTCTTTGACGAACAATAATTCAGCGACGAATCCTGGAAATTCGAGTCAATGCGCCCGCGACAGTCTCATGAGAGATCCGTTCTTTCGTATGCTGCTCGACAGGCATCCGAGCTGGCAAACTTTGCTCGGTAGTTTCAATCTTAATCCCTATTCAACGGAAAATCACAGTCAACTTCCGGTTTTACCGTTGTCGGGTCATCATAATCATCATAATCATCATCATCCGCAGCAGCAGGAAACAGCGGATATGAGCGCTAATTTATCGTGGAATCGTTTTATCGACGGTCTCGACGGTACGACCGATCCAAAGCTCAAAAATACGAGGCATTATTACAAATGGAAAATCGGTCGTTTGCCGCACGTAAAGATACGATTCGATCGTCTGTCGCTTCTTGCTCTTCTCGATCGTAATTTAACGATCCTCGAGACGATCTTATCGACTCTACTGGCAGTTTTCGTCGCTGGTCTGGGCTTGCTCCTGCTTCAGCAGGGCTTTTATCGCGACATATTTGCTTTTATATTTTGCTTCGTAACGGCAGGTTGTCAGTACTCGTTGCTCAAATCCGTACAACCGGATGCCGCATCGCCGACCCACGGCTTCAATCGTATTATCGTATTTTCACGGCCCGTTTATTACATAATATGCGCGAGTCTCGTGCTCGCGATCAACGAGATCCTCAAGGGCTTCGGATCAACGGAATTTCGCGTTTACGGCTTTCGCATCGCCGATCGCGAATTTATAACACAGATACGTAATATTTTGCTGATATTTTTGTTAGCATTTCCCCTGGTCTTTTCCCTCGGTCTTTTTCCTCAGATAAATACATTTCTCATGTATCTGTGCGAGCATCTCGATATACATCTTTTCGGTGGCAATGCAACGACCAGTCTCGTTTCATCGTTTTACTGCTTAACGCGCAGCATTATCACCGTTATCGTACTCTATGGTTTCGCTTATGGCGCCATAACCGAGCCAAAATCATCGCAGCACATATTATTCTCAATATTCGTTGGTCTTTTGGTCGCTATATCGTATCATCTGAGTCGTTCATCGTCGGATCCGAGCGTTCTATGGGACATGGTTAAAACGAATCTTTGGCCACCGGAAATCGTGTATCTCGACAGGATGGAGGCGAAAATAATCGAGAATAACGCTAGACGCGAGACAGCTGGACAGCAGCTTACGAGGCAAACGAAGATACGTGATTCGGGAGATAAGAGAGACGTGAAGATAAAAATTGGCGAAGAATTGACGGATTCGGAGCTGATCGATCCATTGCCGAGGAAACTTCGTAAAACCGTGGAGGCAAGATTGAAAAATGATCTGATCGTATGCACGATTATCGGTATATCTGCATTTTCGATACATTGCTCGACGGTTTTTACGGCTTTGCAGCCCGAATTGAATCCAATTTTATGGGGTATAGCCGGATTTTTGGGTTTTTTGCTTCATTACGTTGTGCCGCAATTGCGAAAACAGCTGCCATGGCTATGTCTGGCGCGTCCGGTGTTGCGAAGTCACGAGCACGCGCAATTCGAGGTACGCGAACCCGTTCGTATAATGTGGTACGAGCGAGCCTACGTTTGTCTCTGCTTTCTCGAGAGAAATGTCCTTTATCCGATCGTTTTTCTCGGCGCCCTGACCGAATGCAGCCCGAGGATAATCGTGAAATTTGGCAATAGCGTCGGTGCGCTCGTGATCGTTATGTGCGGCCTAAAATCATTGCGTTCAGCCTACTCGGATCCATCGTCGCGCTATCTCGTTCTCATTTT
Organism: Rhorus exstirpatorius; assembly: GCA_963564615.1. NCBI lineage: Eukaryota > Metazoa > Arthropoda > Insecta > Hymenoptera > Ichneumonidae > Rhorus > Rhorus exstirpatorius. Next base: position 5,752,782 of record OY751313.1, read on the forward strand.
TTCCGTACTATTCTTCAGAATGGATTTTCGCGATTACAGCGAAACATTTCTCGTTGATTACTTCATCACGGGTATTGTATTCGCAAAGATTCACGAATTATTGCTAAAAATTCGTTTTATCGTTACTTATATTGCACCATGGCAGGTCACGTGGGGCAGTGCTTTTCACGCTTTTGCCCAACCATTCTCGGTGCCGCATTCGGCGATGCTTTTCCTTCAGGCTGTTATATCGGCACTTCTCGGCACACCGTTGAATCCACTCTTGGGTAGCGCTATATTCGTATCGTCGTACGTGAGACCGATAAAATTTTGGGAACGCGATTACAAGACGCGTCGGGTCGATCACAGCAATACGAGAATGTCGTCGCATCTCGAGCGTAATTTGGGCGCTGATGATAATAATTTGAATTCGATATTTTACGAGCAACTCACGAGATCGCTGCAGCACAGTCTTTGCGGTGATCTTGGGCTCGGACGCTGGGGCAACGTCGAGCAGGGTGATTGTTTTTTGCTCGCTTCGGATTATCTCAATTGTCTCGTTCATATCGTTCAATTGGGCAATGGACTCGTGACGTTTCAATTGCGGGGTCTGGAATTTCGCGGCACGTATTGCCAGCAGCGCGAGGTCGAAGCGATATCCGAGAGTATCGAGGAAAATGACAATTGTTGCTGCTGCGAGATGGGACATCTGTCGCATGTGCTGAGCATGAACGCGGCTTTTGGGCAGCGCTGGCTTGCCTGGGAGGTCGCGAGCGCCAAATACGTACTCGAGGGTTACTCGATATCCGATAATTCGGCCGTATCGATGCTACAGGTCTTTGACTTTCGCAAGGTGCTCGTTACGTATTACGTCAAGAGTATCGTTTTTTATGCGATAAAATCGTGCAAGCTCAAACAGTGGCTGGATAATACGGACATAGCTGATGCGCTCAAGCCGACGAGAAGCTTCGTCGATCTCGATCCGGTGTTCAACATGAATATCGATGAGGATTTTGACTTTCGCGCAAGCGGTATTACGAGAAGTAGCTTCTGCAATGTTTATCTCGATTGGATACAATTCTGCGCTGCCAAGTGCGACAAGGTTCGTTGTATTTGTTTTTTTGTTTTTGTTTTTCAATAATATTTGTAAAATTTGGGAATTAATAATTATTATTATTCGTGTAAATTGTGAGTAAATATTTGAGAAAACGAAATAGCGCTTTAACACCGAAGTCTTAAATAAAATGTGCAAGTCCATACTAAAAAGTGAAACTATTACGATTATTCAATACTTTTAGTCAGTTTCATATTTTCGAACGATTTTTCATATTTGTTTGTTTTTTTTCAATAATATTTATAAAATTGTAAATTGATTATTATTTTTTATTTATTTATTCTTTTCGTGTCGATTGAGACTAAATATTTGAAAAAAAATACTGCTTTACACTGAAGTCTTAAATAAAATATGCAAGTCCATACTAAAAAGTAAAACTATTACGATTGTTTAATACTTTTAGTCAGTTTCATATTTTCGAACAATTTTTCATATTTGTTTGTTTTTTTTCAATAATATTTTTAAAATGATAAATTAATTATTATTATTTCTTTTTTTAATTCTTTTCGTGTCGATTGAGACTAAATATTTGAAAAAAAATACTGCTTTACATCGAAGTCTAAATTAAAATGTGCAAATCCATACTAAAAAGTGAAACTATTACGATTATACAATAATTTCGGTCAATTTCATATTTTCAAACAGATTTTCATATTTGTTTGTTTTATTTTTCAATAATATTTATAAAATTTTAAATTTATTATTAATTTTTTTATGTATTCTTTTCGTGTCGATTGAGACTAAATATTTGAAAAAAAATACTGCTTTATACTGAAGTCTTAAATAAAATATGCAAGTCCATAATAAAAAGTAAAACTATTACGATTATTTAATATTTCATATTTCATATTTTCGACCAATTTTTCATATTTGTTTGTTTTTTTTTCAACAATATTTTTTAAATTGTAAATTGATTATTATTATTATTTATGTTTATTCTTTTCATGTCAATTGAGACTAAATATTTGAAAAAAATACTACTTTGCACTGAATTCTAAAATAAAATATGCAAGTCCATACTAAAAAGTAAAACTATTACGATTATACAATAATTTCGGTCAATTTCATATTTTCAAACATATTTTCATATTTGTTTGGTTTTTTTTTCAATAATATTTATAAAATTGTAAATTGATTATTAATTTTTTTTAAATTTATTCTTTTCGTGTCGATTGAGACTAAATATTTGAAAAAAAAATACTGCTTTACACTGAAGTCTAAAATATGCAAATCCATATTAAAAAGTAAAACTATTACGATTATTTAATACTTTCAGTCAATTTCATATTTTCGAACAATTTTTCATATTTTTTTGTTTTTTTTTCAATAATATTTTTAAAATTGTAAATAAATTATTATTATTTCTTTTGTTTATTCTTTTCGTGTCGATTGAAACTAAATATTTGAGAAAAAAATACTGCTTTATACTGAAGTCTAAAATAAAATATGCAAGTCCATAATAAAAAGTAAAACTATTACGATTATTTAATATTTAATATTTCAATTTCATATTTTCGAACAATTTTTCATATTTGTTTGTTTTTTTTTTTTTCAATAATTTTTAAAATTGTAAATTAATTATTATAATTTCTTTTATTTATTTTTTTCATGTCAATTGAGACTAAATATTTGAAAAAAATACTACTTTGCACTGAATTCTAAAATAAAATATGAAAATCCATACTAAAAAGTGAAACTATTACGATTATAGAATAATTTCGGTCAATTTCATATTTTCAAACAATTTTTCCCATTGTTTTGTTTCTTTTTTTATTTTCCAGGCGCTCGATAGATCGAGGGATTCTCCTCTGGTCTCGCTGTGCCTTGCCCTGAGCCTTCTGGGAAGACGCGTACTCGGGGCTGCCTCGCACAATACCGTCTCGAGCGTCGAATTCTTTCTCTACGGTCTTCACGCACTTTTCAAAGGTAACCACGAGATAAACGCATACTTAATTTTTTTTTCTTCCTGCTATCGAAAAAAAAAAAAAAGTTCTTTGATAACGTTTTTTTTTTTTTTTTTTTTTCCCCCAGGAGATTTTCGTATAACATCGATGAGGGACGAGTGGGTGTTGCACGACGTGGATCTGTTGCGCAGCGTCGTGGCGAAAGGCGTTAGAATGGCATTGAAACTTCATCAGGATCATTTCATGAGTCCGGAGCAGTACGAGGAGCCATCGGCGCTTTACGAGGCAATCGACAATCACGACAGGCATCTCGTGATAAGCCACGAGGCCGATCCACTCTGGAGAAACGCTGTACTGAGCGGAGCACCGAGCTTACTGGCTCTTAGGTAAATAATTATTTATCAATAATAGCTATTGTTTATTAATTTTTTTTTTTTCATAATTAATAATTAGGATCGAAAGTTTGTCTCCCTAATTTAATAATTATATTTAATATATATATATATTTTTGTTTTCAGGCACGTACTCGACGACGGTATAAACGAGTACAAAGTGATAATGCTTAACAAACGTTTTTTAAGCTTTCGGGTGATAAAAATGAATCGCGAATGCGTGAGAGGTTTGTGGGCCGGACAACAGCAGGAGCTGGTTTATCTGAGAAATCGTAATCCCGAGCGTGGCTCGATACAAAATGCCAAGCAAGCATTGCGCAATATAATAAACAGCTCGTGCGATCAACCGATCGGCTATCCGATCTACGTTTCACCGCTGACAACGAGCTACGCCGAAACGAACGAGCAACTTTCCTCGATCGTCGGTGGATCCCTCAGTCTCAACGCTATTAAGCACAATGTTCTCAAATTGTGGCGAAAGTAAGACGATATTTTTTACTATAAATTTCCAAGCAAATTACAAAATTTCATAATTTGGGGGGAAAAAAAAAACGAATTTTCAAAATTAAAAAAAAAAACGTACTTTGAGTAATTATTTTTTTTTTTTTTGCTCAGAATACGAAGAAGATGCGGCCAGGGATGTTCGTCGGGTGGAACGGGATCTCAGGATGACGGAGGATTCGGGAACGATGGCGTTTACGCAATGACCACTTATAACGTTCATTCCGGTAATTGCTTCAATTTTATTATCATTGAAACTTTGCGTAGGTTAAAAACTTGAAAAAAAAAAGATTATAATAATAATATTAACAATCAAAAATTATTATTATTTTACATCGTATGATTGACATTTTTTTTTAACTTGTAGCAGTTTTTAGAAGCTCTCCCCCAATAATTTTAAGCAGGAAGGAATAGCGAGGAAAAATTTTTACAATTATTTGTCATAATTCTCAAATTCAAACTTCGAATTATTCTTTCGCATGATCATTTCGATTTTTAATCGTTGAAAGTGATTTTTTATATTCGCGTCGAAAAATTCCAGGCTACAGTCAATCGGGTCACAACACATCGGGTTCTCAGTCGATGGATTCCGGCTGTCAGATCGGTGGCTCGACTGGACGTGGTTCTCTCGGACGGGCCAATACGGGCTCGCTCGGTGGAAATCGTGGCTCATTGGCGTCGGTTGGAAAACCAACGAGCTCGACTCTCGCGAGTCTTACCGGTCTTCTGAGCAGCAGCGATATAAAACAGGAGACGAAATGCGAGACGAGCTTTTCCGGCAAAATCGACAAGGACGAGATCTCGCAGAGGGTTCGGGTGAGTAACGAGGGAAAAAAAAACGTGCGAATTGAGAAATTTTTGACAGGGCTCGGTGATACCAACGTCAAATCCTCATTCATCTCGGCCGGTCAATTTATGCTCTCGAAATCAAAATTAAAATTTTGATGTTTCGTTTCAATGCTATTCGATAATAAATGGCATTGATAACAACGTAAAAAAAAATTATAGCAATATAATCCTGTAAGTTTTTGAAATATTAACGTTTATGTTGCAAAAAAAAAATTCTAAATTCACATTTTCCGAGCTTCAACTCGAAACGCTGTCCGAACTATTCAAGATAGAGAAAATTTCACAAAAATAATTTTGTAATTAAATTTTCTATAAAAAAGTCCGCGACAGCATGTACGAAACGGTTGCTAATTAATTTGACGATAATTGGTGGAAGAATTCAGATTCGCGGTGTTTTTTTTTTTTCATGGGGAAGTAAAATAAAAGTGTGCAAATTAGAAATTTGCATATTGATTCCTCATTATTTTTATCTTAAGGATATTTGTTAAATCCTCGCGCATCTCGGCCAGTCAATTTATTTTGTCGAAATCAGAATTAGAACTGTGAAGTTTCGTTTCAACGCTATTCGCCAGTAAATGGCATTGATAACGACGTAAAAAAAAATTATAGCAATATAATCCTGTAAGTTTTTGAAATATTAACGTTTATGTTGCAAAAAAAAAAAATTCTAAATTCACATTTTCCGAGCTTCAACTCGAAACGCTGTCCGAACTATTCGAGATAGAAAAAATTGCACACAAACAATTTTGTAGAGAATTAAATTTTCTATAAAAAAGGTCCCCGACAGTATTCATGAAAAATCAATAGCGGATGAGTGGAAGGTGTCCGAAGTGGCGTGACGAGGAAGTGTGATTTTTGTGAAATTGCAGCACAGTAGGCCTATTGGTTGTTAAATTACATATCGCCGCGTTAGCGTTGAATTAAAAATGCATAAAAATTCATGCGTCAATTGGACACAACGAGAAAGCCATTTCCGTCTAAAAAACTTTTCTTATAACTACATTCAAACAAAGCCACCTACTTGAAATAGTTTTTTTTTAAATTATTTTTACAACTTTGGACGCCTACCACGCCTAAATTATCAACTTTAGATACACGCCGCCGGGGACTTTTTTTGTAGAGAATTTAGTTACCCAGAAAATGATTTATGAGCAATTTTACCCTATTGCGTATAGTTTGAGCAGCGTTTCGAGTTGAAGCACAAAAAGTGCCAAATTTTCATTGTTTCTATTTTTCTCTCGCCAAAATGTAAAGAGGGATAATAATGCACATTTTATAAGTTATTATTTGTGCCATTTACTACGAAAATACGCTATAAAAAAAACTCCAGGATTTTATTCTGAAAAAAAAGCCTAATTCGACAATTTGAGTTCGGCAACGTTGTCCATCGCGTCTGAAATCGACAGCGTACTCCTCGTTTTTTCAGCATTTTTAAATATGTTACATTTATTATTTATAAAACTAGATCATACAATTTTTTAAAGGTGCTGAAATTTCAAGTTCGCGATTCACAGAACGATTGGAACCTGTTTTTCATGTGTGGCACGTTAAATAATGTTTTTTTTAAAACATTTAATCTCTCCACAACGAGGCTCTTAAACTCATTGAATCTTTGCACCCACGTTTTGGGGATAAAGCCCGATAAGCTGTGAAAATTTCAAATTTCCGGAAACTTGAATAATTGAGTAAATTTTACATTGATAAAAAGTTTTTTCTTTTCACTTTTATCAAGAATAAACCGGAGTTTAACGTTTAATTATTTTTGTGTTTGGGGAGGAGTTGATTTTTCAATATAAAAAGATTCGGAACGATTTATCGACTATTTTTTTGTTTTTTGTTTTATTAAGAATTTCATGTAATTTTAACGATATTTTCTCTCGTTTCAGATTATGGATCCAAATCAGGTTTACGACGCGATTAATCTCGGCAGGCGAATAGACGTTATCTGGCCGGACGAGAGAATGAGACAGCAGGGCGGTAGAACGGGATGGCAGCATTGGATACCCGAGCGCGGTATGGAGGGCTGCGTTGTTCATCGCTGGCTGCCCAATCATCGCGATCCAAATCGTCGTTCTCACGTCGACAAGGTCATACTCCTGGTGAAGATTGATGAAAAGTATGTGCCGATCGCGGAACAGGGAGTGCGAGATTTGGGCGCGGAAGTTTGAAAAAAAAAAAAAACGAAAAAAAGAATTGACGAAACTATTTTTAAGCGGGATATGGCCAAAAAGTAGTAAATTTGTAAAAAAAAAAAACTCTTTTTCCAACTTTCTCCTTTTTTTTTTCCATCCGATTAGGGTCAACGAGGAAACGATAAATAATCGTAGCACCGAGATTGCCTGATTCGTTGCAATTTTGTGATAAATAATTTTTTTTTTTTTTTTTTTGAAAAAAAATGCAATAGCGCGATTTTCATTTTATACAACTCATTCATCAATGAACTTCGAAGTTTGAATAATTTTTTCGTCTTCAATTGTCGTGCATTACGTACGAACTGTTGTAAATTTCAAAAAAAAAAATTCTTTTTCAATATCTTTACTCCGGTACATGGAAAATCTTTCGGAAAATTTAGCTGCGTAAAATTAAAATTCGATCTTTATTGCAAATTTTTTTTTTTTTTTTTCTCAATAAAATCGTCAACTTGCTCATAAATTTACCGATTACTTATCGTTTCACATGTTGCACCGATTTCATCGGAATTCATGAGAATTGCTTAAAATGGAAAGTGGCGAAAAGAAAACATTGTTTTCTTTTTTGTTTTTTTTTTTTTTTTTTTTTTTTCAAATTTACTACATTTTCCATCCTTCCCCAAATTGTGAATGCCCATTATATGACAACACTGAAGCTGCCCCAGGGACGTAGCGTCGAATTTTAGAAAATTATCGCGAGACGCTGCGATCCCTCAAGAGTATTCTCGACGCATACCAAAACGCTGTACTATATCATGTATCATAAGGAGAGTCTTAAGGGAGAAAAACGAATTCCGGGGATGGGATGCCGGATACGAAAAGTTTCCGCCTTAGCCGGCAACGTGAAAATTCCCCATTCAAATGAAGAAAAAAAAAACAAAAAAAAAAAAACAAAAAAAAAGAAATTGTAAATAACGATATACTCGTGGACCGTCGTTTTTGTTGATTGTTCGAGGGGGAAAAAAAAAAAAGACTCTGAATAGACGAGAAAAAAAGGAAACGACAGTATGTTATGTATCGCAAATCAATAATTGAATCTGCGGCGGTCAAAAATTGTACATAATTGTCATTTCGTGTTTTTCTACATTTTGTTACAAAGGATTTTTTTTTTTAACTACGCGATAGCCGCGGTAAGCTGTAGATAGCTAGACTGTACGTTTAAGCATAAGGCATAAAAAAAAACAAATATATATATATATATATATATATATTTACTATTATCCGATAATAAAACGTTCGTGGAATGTTGAAGATAGAAAGGAAAAAAAAAAAAGGGTCGAGGAAACCTTGAGAGGACATATCGATGCGGCAGTAAACGAGCATTAAAAAAAAAAAAATTTCTATCGAACTCATTCTGCGAGATAAACGCGTTTAACGGAATCTAGAATTTTATTATTAGCAGTGAGAGAAAGAGAGAGAGAGAGAGAGAGAGAAAATAATTTATTGAAACTCCATAGTCGCGAATTTGTGAGAAATTTTTTTTTTTTCTATATAATAAATCAGTAACGGAGATGAGTCTCTTGTTAATTGAAAAAAAAAAAAAAAAGTGTTTTTTGTATATTTCTTCGTGGATTCATTCATCATCAATTATTTTATAAAAATGACCTACGATATTTTGCAAGCGCGCATGCTTGGCTAAAGTGTCCGGAAGATTTTTTTTTTTCCCCTCCGATAAGAGAAAAGTTTGACTCTTGCGCTGATGTAAATAATTTTCACGAGGGAAAAGCACCGGCAGGTAAATTTCGACTCTTGTATTTTAAATCTTGCTATTATCAATGACTCGGAAGAATTTTTCGATGGATTTTTTTTTTTTATCGTGAAATATAAAAGCTGGCCCGTGAGCGGTCTTTAAAAATTTTCCAATGTCGATTATTTTACGCCGAAGAGCTTTCGCATCGATGCGAGACGCAGATTTTTTTCGAAACCGATCATATTTGATAAAATGAAAAAATCGCGCTCGTCGACCTCTTCGGAACTCAGCCGCGGAGGAGCTGTTCTCTCGCAGAAGCTATTTTTCCCCGCGGGAACCAAACTTTTTCTTCCATCGGCGAGCGAAAAACAAGAAAAAAAAAGTTCAAGACCCGACGCGTCTACCGCTGAGCCCAAAATTTAAATGATCTTTTGCATTTCATGAATAACGAAAATCTTTAAAAATAAATGGTAACGAAGAAATTTTACGCTTGCTCATTTCCGTTGTCTCGTTGGATCTATTTTTTTTTTTTTTTTAATAATTCTCCTTCGATGCGTTGAAAAAAAAAATCATGTTTTACATAATGAAATACAAATTCGATATATATTCAGTTTCCTAATTTTTATAAAATAATTGAAAGAAATTATAGAAAAAAATAAAATAAAGCGTGCTCGTTTTTTTTTTTTTTTCTCAAAATACGAGTGCTCATTTCCGATCGCGACTGTTTCTCGTTGACGATGATTGGTGTGACAAAAAAAAAAAAAAAAATATCGAGAGGGACCGAAAAATCCTGCTCGTTATCTCACCGACTCTCATCTACTTTTTTTTCTTCTTTCTTTCGTTCGTTTTTTTTTTTTTTTTTAAATTATTTTTACTCAAATCGAGCAAATTTTTATCCACACGTTACTTAGACGATAAAACACGTGTCTGTATTCTTGGAGAGATGTCGACTTTGTACATGTATTATCGCTCAACGATTTTTTGGTTTTTTTTTGTTTTTTTTTTTTTTTTTTTCGAAAAAATCGCGAGGGCACAATTTTTTTTTCTTGTTCAAGTCTCCGGCATCTCTCCGAGTTATCAGCGAGTCACAGCATTGCCTTATCACGGTGCATCGACAGACACCCGACTGATGATGAAATAAAATAATATTTTAAAAAATTTAAAAAAAACCTAGCTAGTCTGTTCAATTGCTGGCCGCAAGTACGGATTTATAATTAATTAAAGGAAATTCTCTGCGGCGTATGAATATCGAGAAAAAGAGCAAGCGCGATGAGCCATTTTTACTCATGGTATTAAAAAAAAAAAAAGTAATTATTTACTTTGACGGCTTTTCCGAATTTTGACCATTTTAAATCATTTAAAAATGGTAAATAAAATTTTTAATTTTAAATAATTACCAAAAAGTAAAAATGTATTGAAGACACAGCAGCTTCTCTGGCCTACATTTTATTTTCTCTGGCGAGTCTGTTACAAAAAAAAAAAAAAAGAGTTCCTCGATCAGAATGGATATAAAACGAACCCATTCGTATAAATCCCTTCCCAATATTCTTTTTTTTTTTTTCCCCATTCGATCGAGAATCCGCGAGTCCAGTCACAATTCGTAAAAATTCGAATCGCAGCAAAAAAAAAAAAAAATACCGTAAAAACTCGAGCGAAGCGCGGATAAACTGGAATAATTTTTTAAGGCTTAAATTTCGAGGAGAACGGAGAGAAAAAGAAGCGCCCCTTTCTGTCTCTCGTGGATGTAAAGAAAAAAAAAAGAAAAATTGTTTTTTCATATCATCCTTTTTGTTTTGTAATTATGTTATTGCGGTAGTACGTGAAATGCACTTATCGAAGGAAAGGGCGAAAAAATAAAACTAAAAAAAAAAAAAAAAGGATAGAGGAAAAAAATTGAAATGAGAAAAATCTATAATATGTTTTATCACAAAAAGTTACTATTGCAATTAATATTAATTATAATCAATATCGATAATAAATCCATGTTACTTTTTTTTTCTTATAATAGCGTCTATTTGTCCAACTAAAAAACAAAAAAAAAAACAAAAACAATAGTCAATAAAATTCACTGAGATTATATCCCTCTTCCTCATTCCTTTGAGAAAAAGTGAACGCAAGATTGGCCGATACAATGGCATTATAGAGAGCGATCGTACGTTGGTATTTCAAAAAATTCCATTTTTTTTTTTTTTTCACAACGAATTCGTACTTGCAATGATTTATATACAATTAACGTTCGAAAAGAATTTTTTTTATCAAGAGGCAACAAAAAACAAACAAAAAATGCAGTTTGAGGACTTTTCCGAATTTTCATGATTTTTTTTTTTTCCCTCATAGGGAAAGAACGTTCGAGAGACCATTGCAAACAATAATCAGTCGGGGAAGCTCGGAAAAATAATGTCCAAGTACTGCCTCATGCAATTTTTCCGGAATTTTCCCTCAAAGGTTTCCTTATGAGGAAAAAAAAAAAATCATGAAAATTCGAAAAAGTCCTCAAACTGCATAATTACAAAAAAAAAAAAAACAAAAAACGATCATCGAGTCTCTCGATAGTCCCCTAATTTTCTCGTCGAGCATTCCGTCTCGAGGAAAATTTCGATAAGTAAAAACATTTCGATAAGTAAAAAAAAAAAAAAATAAAAAAAAAAAAATTAAGCCGCAGAATGAAAAAAAAAACTATTCGTCGATCGCTCTAAGTACTTTTGTCCGCCGAATCGACGGTCCGGCCGATGGTCAATTTTTGTATTAAATTCTCTATCATTCCGGCATCGACGAGACCGATGAATTTATCAACGACGAGGCCATTGGACACCGCAATTACAGCGGGCACAGCTTTAACTTCGAACGTATGAACCAATTCGGGATTTTGCTCGACATTGACGATCGCAAGATGCAAATCCTCCATCGGTCCGATTAGCTCCTCCAATTTTGGTGTAAGTATTTTGCACGGATCGCACCATTCCGCGTGAAAATTTACGATAACCGGCACTCCGCTGTTCATAACTTTGTCCACGAATTCCGTATTGTCGTTTATCTCGAATTTCTTGTCGCTACGACCGAGCAACGATATACCGCGCGTCGTTGACTTTCCTATGTTTCTCAGACAACGAAGCATCTTTGATTCATTAAAAAAAAAAAAAAAAAAAAATCAAATAATGTCTTCGACGATGAGACCGGCGAGGGCGGGGAATGAAAAAATTTTTTCACGAAACGTGTTTATCTATCGATGGATCCAGTCGGTTATTCTACGAGGCTGCGAAGCCTCGAGCAGCTCGTACTTTACGTAGCCGAGAAATCCGATGATTGTGGAAATTATCAGCAACGAGAGGAGCATCAATCTCCAAACGAACAGACGATCGTAAGGCTGCGAGGTAAATTTTTGACGTTTGTAAATGAGCGCAAAGTTGTACGGCTCTCTCTCTCTCTCTCTCGTTACTCGAAAAAAAAAATCATTTCATTGTATTTTCTTCATAATTTGAATGATTTTTCCAGTAATTTGAGAAATTATTGAAGAAAATTATCATTACAGAATTTTTTTTTTTTTAATCTTTAAAAGGAATAAATATAAATATATTTTTTTATATCTTTTTATACTATTTTTTTTTTTTTTTTCAATTATTTTTATAGAATGCGAGAAAAAAATAATTAATGGCGAATGAATAATTAAAAAAAAAAATACACGGAATGATATTTTTCGAGTAACGATAAGCGCGCTATTTCAAAGTGAATCGTGGGGAACAGAATAGTATATGGGATTACCTTTTCTTCCCTGAATACCGGCTCTTCCGATTCCCTCGGTACTCCGACAAGAATTATCGTTACTACAACGGCTATGGCTATCGCTATCGCGCCGACTCTCTTTTCGGTTCTAAGCGATACGGCGAATACGAGCGCCGCCGCTATCCAAAGCAATAGCACGACGAACAAACCGATACCAATTCCAAAAACCAGAGTGGTCATTACCCTGCAAACGATTAATGAGGTCTAGCCGATTTTTTCGATGTTTTAGGGGGGAAAAAATAAAAAAAATTACTCCGTTTCGAAAATATCCTAAACGATTAGAAGATTCGACTGCGTTGCAAAATTAAAATATAAAAAAATTCAACTATATAGCCCGAGCAACGCAAAATATTCAGTTATAATTGTAACAATGCTGACCAATTGTTATCATTAAAACAATCGAAGAGAAAGTTTGTTTTACAAATTTCGAAAAACAAATATATTTTTCTATGTTGTGGATCGAATGATGCGATTTCTTTTTAATTTGTTAAGTTAATTCGCCAACATTCGAATATACGTTTCTTTTTTTTAATTTTTATTTCTCGGGGAGGAAATTCAAATTTGTTTAATTTTAATTTTCGTAAATTTTATCGGACGAGCAGAGTGAAAGATGAATTATTTATTTATTTATTTTTTTTTTTTTTTAAGAAAATAAAAATTGATGGAAGAAAAATTTTGATAACATCGTTGTGGCATGAGTAAAAAAAAAATTTCTTCGAGCAAAAAAGTACACAAATTTCGACATCGAACTGAACAAGGGAATTTTTTTTTTTAACGGCTTAAACCTGTCTGATAAATTTTTTTAAATAACACTTTCGAATTTTTGAGACGTTTTCAAGCGCTATGATTTATAAAACTGAACAATAAATCTATAATAAAAAATATGTATATATATTTATGTGAAAAGGAAGAAAAATAATTGCGACATAACCTAGAATTTTATCAATGAACTTCGTACCTTGAGGCTCACGCCGATAGTAGAATTAAATGATGTACGTTCTTTGATCGCTCAGTATCACAATACAAGTATGTCAGATTTTATTTACGTACACTCACGATTTGTATCAAAATCACTCGTGACTCGAAAACTTTCGGAATTCGTGAAATTTCATCGTAAATTCGGCGAACTACACACTCTACGTCTACGGTAAAGGGGTGAAAAAACCCTTCGTATTATGTATGTATATATAAAATGAGCTCAACGGAGTCACGTAAGCCACTTTTTATTTTGCATGTATACCGTTGCACGTACGCCACACGTACGTGTAACGGCACGCGATAAAACAGAAAATGCACCTTTACATATGAGAATAGCAAGAGAAAGGAGAGTGAGAGAGAGAGAGAGAAAGAGCCAGTGACGTCATCATCCTAAAGTCATATCCTTTTTTCACGAATCTTCTCACATGAATAATAATCATGCGTGAACTTTTTCTGTTATATTTATCATTAGCAATACCCGTTGACTGTGAATTGAAAAAATATTCAAAAAAATTAATTTTCGATCATTCCTCTCACTCACTGTCGGCAAAACGGGTAATATATATATAAAAAAACAACAAGATTATTTATCCGCAAAAAACATCGCTCTTATCGCCTGCGATGCTCATATCCCGATCATCTTTTCAAACCTTCGCGCCCATCTGTGTTCTCGCGCGAAATTGAAGTGTTGATATTTTATTTTCCCGAATTCCATGTTTAAAAATATACATGCCTTTCGATTTTGTCTTTTATTGCAACCCCTAATTGACCCGACAATCGTAAAAAAAAAAAACAATAGCCAATAAAAAGAATGCCCGAAAAAACAATTATATTTTAAAGCATAGAAACATTCCCAACTCACTTCACAACGGTGGGGGTGGGGATGCTGATTGTCAACAACACAAAGTTCAATGAACGATAACCTATAAACGAAAAGTTTTGTGCATCCGGATAAAACTGAAAAATAAAAATAAAATACGTTGAGCGTCTCGGCGCTCGCGCGATATACCTCTCTTTTTTCCGGCACTGTGGTGAATAAAATTTTTGCGATAAAAAAAAAAGTAACATAGGCACAAGGCTCTGTTTTGAGAGAGCGATATCATATCATATTCTCGTATCGGTCGGGGTTCAACAAGTGGTTTTTTTAGATAAAAAGGTATGTATCATATACTTGCTCTCGTGTTATTCAAGATTCGCTCGTTTCTCTCTCTTTTTTTAATGCTTTTTCGTCATATATACTCCAATTAATATATTATAGCAGTATATAGTTGCATGTCAATTCTCAAAACGTGCGGTTCTCGAGAATTTACTTCAATAAATTCCTCTGAAATTTCCGTAAATCCAATTGTCGCATCTACACTAGTCAATATAGTAAAATTTCGAGAAATGGTGAGAAACAGAATTCGAGTTGAAATGATTAAAATGATAATCAATTAAATTAAAATTAAATAATAATTAAAAATTAAAAATTTTTCTCTAATTTCATTTTGCGTTATCTAAATTCAGATCGCTAGGTCCAAAACCACTTTACTGTTGTAAAAAAAAAAAATATCCATCGCACTTGCCGAATTTATTTTAAAAAGTTAATAAAACAAATTCTATTGCACATTACGTGCGAGATTCATTAATACTTTAATTTCGTCGAAGCCATTGAATCGTGCGAAATTAATGAATTATTCGAAAAATAAATTAAAAATAATCTTCCTCGTCGATAAGGAAACCATCAACGTGTTTAAACCTCCCGAGATGTTGTTAAGAGTCTATTCTCTGGTCGTACTAGCGCTGGACCTGGTAACGCTACTATTCGGCATATGGTTTGCCATTGTTGTGGCTCTGTATCGAACGTTCAGGCCACCCACCCTGAAAAATATCAGCGGCGAAGTTGCCATGGTAGATTTTCACCGATATATTATATATATATATATATATATACTATATCAACATTAAATTATTAAATAAATTATAATCTATTAAACTTTTGATTAAAAACAAAAAAAAATTTCTCAACGAATAGATTTAATAATTTAATGTTGATTATTTTATTTGAAATACCCTATTTTTTTTTTATTCGAATTTATTCATTATTATTTTATTATATTAGTATTTATTTATTATTTTATTTGAAATATGTCTCGAAGAAATTGCTCAAACGTTTCATTGAAAATAAGAGAAAACGTAGCAGTGGTGGTATTTTATTTGCACAACTCTGTCAAGTTTTTTTTACAAAATAATATAACGTAAAACAGCAAATATATTCCTTAAACTTATTTTCTAACAATATCCTTAAAATACACATCGTGCTATCAAACGATAATCTCTTAATCTTCATTTATTCCTCTACTCCAACTCTTTCTCTTCCTCCTTAGTCATTTTTTTTTTTACAAACCTCCTCTATTTCCCTACAGTAATCGCGCATCCCTTCTTATATTTTCCCACACAGCATATTTATCATATCTCCCTTTACTGCTCATTCATCAATTTCTTCTATCCGCTCCTCTGCATTCTTGCTTGCTCTCTACCTTTTTTTTTTTACATATTAACAAAATACTCCATCGTCTCATCTTGTCCTTTACATATCCCGCGCTTCCGATTCTTTCCTCCTTTTCTTTTCCGCCCTTCCTACATCGCCACATCTTAGCCTTGCCCACATTTTTTTCTCAATAATTTATTATTTTCCTCTCGCTTCCTTAGAATTTCCTTTTTTTCAAGTTTTCTAGCCCCCCTTTTGTTCTTTTGTCTATTCTTTCCACGTCTCTTCGTTCTTCCTCATCATCGTTATCGTGTCTTCTATTTCCGTATATTTTGGAGTTTTAACTAAATTTTCATTCCCTAAAATGCCACTACTTTGTAGCTAGCTCGACGATAAAGCCGCGATCCTCCCCCTAAATTCGTCAACTGCAAACTCGACAATCGCGCACGAAAGAAATTTTCGTACGTCTCTTATTTTTTTTTTTCTCACAAGGTAGTGGGTGCTGGGCGTGGAGTGGGTAGAGAAATAGCCATCCAATTAGCCCAGCTCGGTGTATTCGTAGCTTGCGTCGATATTAATGCAGAAAATTGTTACGCGACTGAGAAGCGAGCCTCCTCTACCGTAGGACTGGCAAAAGCTTTTATTTGCGACGTAACGAACAGAGAACAGGTGGGTTTTCTCGCAGCTGCAAATATGCTAGAAAAAATAATCCCTTTAAAGAGAAAAACAAAAACAAAAAATTCAAAAAAGTACAGGAATGAAATTTTTTGCTTCCTCATTTTTTTTTCCACCGTGAAATTTTGAGAGAATTGAAAAAAAAAAAAAAAACGAGTGGACAAGCTGCAAATATGATCTAAGCTAAATCCAACGGAAGGAATGTTCAGGTAAATCATACGGTGGAGTCCATAAGAACCGAGATCGGTGATGTTACGATGGTACTTCATTGTTGCGGAGTGCCAAGCCCAAGGGCGCTGATACAAGAAGCTCCGGAAGTTCGAAAAACCATGGAAGTTTCGGTTCTCAGCCACTTTTGGGTACGTAGCCCACATTGCGACTCTAAAACTTGAAAAAAAAATTGCATAAAATTAAAAAAAGCTCTTTCACAGTTGTCTTGAATTCGCACTATTTGTTTATTCACACCATAAATTATTCGATATTAATTTTTTTCACACAAAATACTCTACCCTATTGGTAAATTATTAATTATTTCATTGCAATCTAAAAAAAAACATACATGCGTTATTATTATTAATAATATTTCCACATAAATGTATATGCAAATGCCTTAAAAATAAATTGAATGAAAAATAAATTGAATGAAAAATGGCCCATTACTTTGAGCAGTTCTTTCAATTTTTTTGTTTCCCGAAGAAATTTCTCCATTTCGATGCGAAAAATTGATTATTCAAGAAGCAAATTAACGTGATTATTTTTCCCATCAAAATTTCAGCCAATACAACTGCACCATTTGGTAATTTTTCATGTTAGCTATAAATAAAAAAAAAAACAAAATATTTTCCAATCCAGTTAACCCTCCGTCGAATTCAACGGATTGAATTCCATTGCGTCGATTGAAAAATTTTGATAAAAAATGAGTAATTTTTTAACCGTGGATTTTGTTGTCTCGCGGTGCAATTCTATTGGCCGAAATTTGGATGGAAAAATAATTCCCCCGGATATCACTCGAGCTTCAAAATTAATCGGATATTTCCCTCAAGGTTCCCTGCGAACAAACCGAGTCGTCAGGTTTAAAATTTATTCAACGACTTAAAAAAAAAATTGTTACAACGAATGATTATTTTTCTCAGCTCTTGGATGCCGTTTTTCCGGGAATGCAACGTGCCGGACGTGGTCACATTGTCGCACTGTCGTCGGTAGCCGGTCTCTCGGGTGGTACGAACAGCGGCGGCAGAGTACCAATTTCCACAGCTCAATTCGCCGTTCAGGGTTTCGCCGAGTCGCTTCGCACGGAATTTCGTCATTCGAACAGCAATATCATCATAACGCTAGTTCACGTTTATCCGTTTATCGTTGGAGCCGAAGCAGCCAAGGATATTCGTTTGAGGTGCCTCTCTCGTTATTTTTAAAAAAACCAAAAAAAAAAAACAAAAAAAATCTGACCTGACAATTTATTTGATAACATTTTTTTAATAAGATTTATCTATCTATTCTATTCTTCAGGTACACTTTTGCAAAATAATTCATAAAAAAATCATTTTTTCAAGTTCTTTGGGGAAAAAAAAATTCTCAAATTGAAGTATATTTTGTTTTTTAATTTTCCGTCACACAGAATACCGAGTTATTTTGGCACGATGCCGGCGACCGATGCAGCGAGAAAGATATTGGACGGTGTTAGGCGAAATTATGCGGAATTCAGCGTACCCGGATATTTACTTTATCTCGGCCATGTACTAAGGTGAAAATCAGAATCAAATAAAAGTTTCACCTCACCTCTCAACTCCCGGCGCTCGATGATTCGGGTCATTAATTTTCGTGATATATATTATTTTCAGAATTCTTCCGAAGAAAGCCTCCTTCATGCTTCGAGATCTACTGGACACCGGTGTGGATTTTGGTTGATATTCAACCATCATCCTTAATAGCTCCGCTATGACTCGTTCGCAATCACAAATATATATATTATTATTATTATTGTTGTTATTATTACATAGTTACACTTTATTATTATTGTTGTTATTATTACATAGTTACACTTTATTATTATTGTTGTTATTGTTACATAGTTACAATTTACATAGTTACATACTTTACATAACACAGATACTTTTATCGGACATTGCCTCATCTAGGTCCCCAAATTCTTTCCGCTTCATGCTTGTATTGCCCAAGCGCTTGCGCTTGTTCGCAATCTCTTTCCCTGCGCTAAAGTATCCTAAAATTATTAATTTACCATCAAAACTTAAAAACTGAAAGCAAAAATAATGATAGACGATTGAGTAAAGTGAAATAAAATAAAATATTGGTCCCAGAAATTTTTATGCTTTTCTTACGGTGTTTAAAAAAAAAAAACATTTGATTTTTCATGCTCCCGCCCTTCAAAACTTGAGTTTTGATGGAAAAAAAAAACATCCTCGCGAAGAGGAAGCTCTGTAGCTCGAGCGGAAGTCGCGCGCTCATTGGACGTTTATAATTATAACAGCCAATTAACGTCCGTGACGAACTTTTTGGGAGGAAAAATTTGAGACCATGGGAACTGTATTTCAAATTAAAAAAAAAATTTAATTCATTATTAACTAAGGATAGAGATCAGGCGCTATACTTTTAGTCGCGCGATTTCCACCGAAAGACGCATGCCACGCGTAAAAAGGCGTCGTTGGGATCAATCTTTACTGAAAATAAATAAATGACGCTTTGCGTTTTTTTTTTTTTTTTTTCATAAACTCAAAGCGGAAAAATTGTTAAAGGTGAATAAATTTGCTTATATACTATCGTCCCGGAAATTGATGATTTCCTAAGAGAATAAAGAACCATGGAGTACGTATTTGAGTAAAAAAAAATTATCACGAAAAAAAAATTTCACCGGATACGAATTGTTTATGACAATTAATAAACAATTTTAAATCGCAAAATTATTGTTACGAAAAAAATCCATCAGAATTTTTATTTAAAACACGATCGTATCAGAGAAAGCTGTTCAACTTGAAATTGTTTAGAATTTTGTATAAAAAATTAGAAATTTTGAATAAACAAATATTTATTTAATGCCCTTTTTTTTTTCTTCATTCGAAATGCAATCCTGATAGTCTCAAATTTTTCCTTTCAAAAAGTTCGACACAGCCGTTAATTGGCTGTTATAATTAGAAACGTCCAATTAGCGGCGGCTTTCACTTAAGCTACAGAGCTTCCTCTTCGCGAGGCTGTTTTTTTTTTCTATCAAAATCAAAGTTTTGAGAGGTGGAAGCACCAAATTTTTTTTTTTTTTCAAACACCCCAGCCTTTATATATATATTTCCATTTTTTTTTGTTCGCGTAATCAAAAATACTTCGAGTAAATTTACTCGCGTGTGCGATAAGTATTATTGACCGAGGACAAAGGACATAACACAGAAATAAGCGAACGAGATAATCGTTTTATTGAGACAATTCCATTCCTGGCTTTTCTTCTCTCGTAAATTCACAAATTCTCACAGTCGAGTATAAAAAAAAAAAAAAAAAAAAAAAACTCGTTAGTCCAAGCCGGGCGGCGCAGGCTCCGACGGTTCGACTTCCATCGGTTCTTGCTTCGGCTCCAGCATATAATCTCCCGCCGGTGCGATATCAAATTCATCGTGCATATCCATCGAAGGCTTTCCTCGTATAACGTCCATTATCGATTGAGAAATATGAGCCTTCTGCAAAGTGCAAAAATAATTTAAAAAAGAAAAAAAAAAATAGCCCATTATCCTATCAGCGTAGAAGCGAGGATAATTTTTTTTTTTTTTTTTCTCGTACCTGATTATCGGCGAACGAATCGATGTGTGCCAATAGCGGGGCTTTCAAGCCGGGCGACATTTTCATAGCGTCGGCCAACTGGGCAGTTGGCAATTGCAAGATTACCTGAAAGCTCTGGGGCTGCGTTCGTTCGCAACACTTGACGAAGCCTTCCCAGACCTTCGGCTGTTTCCACACTTGTTTGAGAATCAAGCGCTGCAATATATTCATGACGAAACCGCTGAGCCTTGGATACAGAGCGAGACTTTGTATCACGGTTCGCATGAACAAAGTTGGCAAAGGTGTCAGATCCATGAGATGTTGCATCACGACGGCGAGTGTTTCTTGGGTAAACGCTTGCTTGTCGGCGAAGCACATGGATGTTGCTGGAAAAAAAAAAGAACACAAATATGGACCGTGAATGTTGAAAAAAAAATTAATTGTCATTGTTCGTTATAAAAATGCATAATTAGTCGCTATTGCGAGAATAATGGGCAATAAATAAAATTTGGAGAATTGACCAAAATTGAAATCTCATAAGTTACAAATTCGCTCGAAACGATTGTAATAATTACTTCATTACAATTACTTCCAGTCTTTCCAATCGAATTTTCATTTTATTGCAATTACTCCAAAATTTCATCATTAAAATTCAATTTGCGAATAACTCAAGAATAATCGTAACGAAATAAAGAAATTGAGCAATTTTTAATTAAAAAAAAAAAACATTTTGGACGAAAAATATTTATTCTGACGATCTTTTTTCGAATTCAAACGATAATTTTGTTTGTTTTTTACGAATTTGTACCTTTTATGACGGTTTTCAATTCCGCCTTGTTCGTGTCGATATTATGAAGAGCAATCAGCAATTTTTTCATCATTAAAATTTAATTTTCGAAGAACTCAAGAATAATTGTAACGAAATAAAGAAATTGAGAAATTTTTAATTAAAAAAAAACATTTTGGACGAAAGATATTTATTCTGACGATCTTTTTTCGAATTCAAATGACGATAATAATTTTGTTTTTTTTTTTTTACGAATTTGTACCTTTTATGACGGTTTTCAATTCCGCCTTGTTCGAGTCGATATTATGAAGAGCAATCAGCAATTTTTTCCTCATTAAATTTCATCATTAGAATTTAATTTGCGAATAACTCAAGAATAATTGTAACGAAATAAAGAAATTGCGCAATTTTTAATAAAAAAAAAACATTTTTGACGAAAGATATGTATTCTGACGATCTTTTTTCGAATTCAAACGATGATAATTTTGTTTTTTTTTTTTTACGAATTTGTACCTTTTATGACGGTTTTCAATTCCGCCTTGTTCGAGTCGATATTATGAAGAGCAATCAGCAATTTTTTCATCATTAAAATTTTGCGAATAACTCAAGAATAATTGTAACGAAATAAAAAATTGAGCAATTTTTAATGTAAAAAAACATTTTGGCCAAAAGATAAGTATTCTGACGATCTTTTTTCGAATTCAAACGATACTTTTGTTTTTTTTTTACGAATTTGTACCTTTTATGACGGTTTTCAATTCCGCCTTGTTCGAGTCGATATTATGAAGAGCAATCAGCAATTTTTTCATCATTAAATTTCATCATTAAGATTTAATTTTCGAAGAACTCAAGAATAATTGTAACGAAATAAAGAAATTGAGCAATTTTAATTAAAAAAAAAAAACATTTTGGCCAATAGACAAGTATTCTGACGATCTTTTTTCGAATTCAAACGATAATTTTGTTTTTTTTTTTTTACGAATTTGTACCTTTTATGACGGTTTTCAATTCCGCCTTGTTCGAGTCGATATTATGAAGAGCAATCAGCAATTTTTTCCTCATTAAATTTCATCATTAAAATTTAATTTGCGAATAACTCGAGAATAATTGTAACGAAATAAAGAAATTGAGCAATTTTTAATTTAAAAAAAAAACATTTTGGCCGAAAGATAAGTATTCTGACGATCTTTTTTCGAATTCAAACGATAATTTTGTTTTTTTTTTTTACGAATTTGTACCTTTTATGACGGTTTTCAATTCCGCCTCGTTCGAGTCGATATTATGAAGAGCAATCAGCAATTTTTTCATCATTAAGATTTAATTTTCGAAGAACTCAAGAATAATCGTAACGAAATAAAGAAATTGAGCAATTTTAATTTAAAAAAAAAACATTTTGGCCAAAAGATGAGTATTCTGACGTTCTTTTTTCGAATTCAAACGATAATTTTGTTTGTTTTTTTTTTACGAATTTGTACCTTTTATGACGGTTTTCAATTCCGCCTTGTTCGAGTCGATATTATGAAGCGCGATGAGCAATTCGGCGGGTGTAAGCGGCGAGGTATGAGGACCGAGCGTGCCATCGTTATTATGATTGCCGAGCAATCGATTGAAAACTTCCTTGACGACGATAGGATTGAGTTTTATGAGTTTCGGCAATGCCGACGTAACTTCCTTCTTCGTGAGACCATTGAGCACGGGTATGAGAAATCTCACATCCGATACCCTCGTCTGATAAAGTTCACGTACTCTCGATACTAATTCCGCGCTGGGTGCATTTTTTTCCGTTAAAATGTGAATTATTCTCGTTACAAGTGTCTCAGCGCCTTTTGGACAATTTTCCACGAGAGCGAGAAGCTGTGGACTCGCCATACCCAACGAACGCACGGGAGCCTCGACGAGCCGTAGAACGATTCTCTTTACATCGGCGCCCATTGACGTGTAAACCCTCGCTAATTCGTGTATAAGCGACTGTTGCTCGGTCAGCAGAGCAAGATACAAACCCAGGCAGGCTCTCGTAGTCGATTCGCTCCAGAGATTATCGATTTTTGGCCTTCCGCGATCCTGTCCAAAAACGATTTCCGGCGGATTCGGCAGTCTCAGAAAGCCCAAATAAAGCATCGCATATTCCTCGATCAATTTGCCAAGCTCACCGCGCGAATAAAGCTCAACAACGAGACTTATCGCCGCGTCTCTTATCGCCGCTTTCTCGTGTCCCGTATGGCACAGTAAGACATTCAAAAAAATTAATTGTCTCGTCGGACGTCTTATTACCATTTCGCGCAGCAGCTGCAACGGCGCCAAACCTCGGGTCTCGTCGGACGATACGATTTTCAGTGCCTCAACGGCATCCTCGGTGATAAGCGGCGCCTCGAGATAAAGCCTCGACAAAAGTGGATCGCGATCTTTGCCCTGTATGAGATCGATCGCCGAGACAAGGGTACACAGAAGAAAATTGTACGCCTGATGTGGCGCCTCTTTGGGCTTCGAGCAAAGTGTCGTTCTTCGCTGAAAACCCTGAAGAAGAGCGTACTCCTCGTAGAGCCAACCGAGAGCAAGCTCCAAACGTGTTCTCATGTCGTCCGTGATGTAACGCAGAACGGCTTCTTTTATGTAAGGATTGAATGTAGCCGCGAGAGTCGTGAGAATCTTTGATCTAACGATCGCTACGCCACCGTGAACGGCACTTTTCTCAGCTCGTAAAATTCGCTGAACCGCCATCAGTAGCATTTTTTCCTTCGTTTCACGGGCCAATGGTTTCGTTATTTCCGACAATTTCAATGCTTTCAAACGATTTCGCGCTTTAACGAGCGACTTTTCGTGCGCCTCGAGCGAAGCTTTTGCCTCTTTCTCCTTTTCACGATCTTTCTCGCGTTTTCGCTCGCGTTTAGCTTCCGCTACCGTTATCGTTGGATTCTGAATCAAATCTTCCATCAGGGCATCGTCCTCCTTCGCGTCTTTCTTCGTTCTCTTTGCTCTCGCCTGTTTTATCTGATTGGATAATAATTTACCGATTATCTGACGCTGAACGTTTATATCGGCGGTCGCGCTTGGCTGATACTCCCGCTGAAATATCGACGTCATCGTGTCCGGGACCCAGGCCTTGGTGGATAATGATGGTCGAGGGAGGAAAAAAAAACAGCAATAATAGCAATAAATTGATAAAAAATTGTGGCTAAACGGATAGTAATTGATTGAAATTTACGAAAAAAAAAAAAATACCATGCTATCCATCACGAGCTCGGATGCAATCTCGACGCTGAGTCTCTCGGCGATGTAAGAATCCGAGAGTTCGATCAATTCGGGTTGCTTGGGCGTCGTTATCGGCGCCGGCGTCGGCTCGGGCTCCTCGATCGGCACGATCGTCTCGAGTTTCGCACGTTTCGCGGCGCTCGCCGCAGCGACCTCCTGCTGGCGTTTCTTCAAGCGACGCATGTCCTCGGGCTTCGGATATGCCTTCAGGATATCCTGATCTTTCGCGCCGAGCTGCGTCAATTGTTTCGCTATGCTCGAGGCAAATTCTATGCTCGCCGGATGCTTCATCAGACCCAGCAGCGTCAGTTTCAGTTGCTTCTGAACGCTCGTAACTTGTGAATCCGATAGCGTAGGTGGCAAATCGTTCTGCAGTTTTTGCAGAGCTTGATTGGAGAAAAAAAAAACAAAAAATTCCCCCCGACTATGTGAAATATTTTAAACGTACAAAGGGGCGACAAAAATTTTTCATTCGATGAGAATTTTTTTTCTGCGCATCGCGATGAGAAATCAGAGATCGATGAGTCTCTTTGCTTTGAGAAAAAAAAAAATGTATTGGAGTATTTAATTTAATTGGAGTACATGAGAGCGCAGTTACAAGCTTTACATAACACGGATTCTTTTATCGAACATCGACTCCGGGTCCTCATATTTTTTCCGCTTTATGCTTGCATTGCCTGAGCGCTTGCGCTTGTTCGCAACCTCTCTCCCTGCGCTAAAGTATCCGAAAATTATTAATCTGCCATTAAAACTTTAAAAACTTAAAAACTGAAAGCATACACAACGATAGACGATTGAGTAAAGTTAAATAGAATAAAATATTGATTCCAGAAATTTTTTATGCCTTTAAGGGGTTATATACAGTTGTGATGGATGAAAAAAGACATTTTTTTATTGCATATTCTTTAAGTATATACTCTCGAGAATACTCTCACAAAATTTCATAACGATCGGAGCATTAGAACCAAAGTTATAGCTACTTATAGCTATAACTTATATAATAGTTATTAAAAGTTATCAGAGCTGGGCAGTACTTCAAGTACCCAGTACTTGCGATGTACTGGAAGTACAAAGTACTTCAAAAGTACTTCAAGTATTGTACTTAAATTTTCAAGTACTTGACCTGTACTTCAAGTCTTGTACTTAAAATTTCAAGTACACGTCATGTACTTAAAGTACTTGTACTTAAATTTTCAAGTACATGACATCTACTTAAAGTACTTGTACTTTAAGTACTGGTACTTCAAGTACTTGTACTTAAAATTTCAAGTACTTTTTCAAGTACCAAGTATCAAGTACTTTTGAATACGTTTTGCTAATGGTCGCATGTATAATATGCCTTTTAATATATAATTAAGGAACGTTCCGCGTAGCGATGCCGTGAGACGAATCGAGTTAATCCTAGAATGGTAACCTTATTTTTTTTACCTATTATGGTAACCCGGGGTGACCGAACACCCCAATTTTGAAAAATTCATATCTCCGATAAAATTTAACATAAAGAGTTCAATTTGGGCTCATTCTTTGCGTTTTTTAATGCAGAATCACGTGAGCTTACGGAAATTTTGCTTGAAGTCGTAAAAGTTAGTCAAAAATGAGGTAAAAGGGTAAAAAACATGAAAAAATCGTAAAAATGACTTTTTTGATTGAATTTGCAATATCTCCGTTGATTTTTATCGAAATTGAACAAAACCAACGGCATTATAAAGTGAAAATATTAAGTTTTGAGACAGGTAGCTTGGTTTTACTCGATTTTCGAAAAAGTCTATTTATTCCGGGAATCAAAGTCTGGGAATTAAAAAAAAGTCGAAATATTGACTTTTACGGCCAAAATTGGTGTAACAACGCCAAATTATGTGAAAATCGAATGAAACCAACTCTATTTTTAAGAGGAAAGGTAATTATAAAAGATATGTAAAATATATTTTATATTTATGTTACATGTTTATATGTACTTATATTCCATTTGACACAGAGAGAGAATTCGACAAATAGTGCCATGAGAGATTGAGCATTGACTTTTATTTATAATTCTTCGTTTAAATATTTCGGTTCAAATCTGCCTAGCCTGAGTGAATCGCGCAATGTGAAAATATGTGTTGATACAAAAAGTACTCGAATCAAAATCAAATGAGTTTAAAGACTACGTAACAAATCAAAAATAAGTACTAAAACTCACGAGATGTCCGTGAAATCTTGAAAAGCATTTGATACTTGATTTTTGACGTACTTCAAGTACTTTTACTTCAAGTACCTGGTACTTCAAGTACTCAATACTTCAAGTACCTGGCACCTTAAGTACTTCAAGTACTCAGTACTTCAAGTACTTGGGGAACCTTGAGTACTTCAAGTATTTACGGTACTTAGTACTTGTAATACAAGAGTACTTCAAATACTTAGAGTACTTCGTACTTGAAGTACTTTCCGGACTTTGCCCAGCTCTGAAAGTTATAGCTATTTATAGCTATAACTATTTATAGCTCGTCGACAGCAACAAATCCATGTTTCGGAGGCTGCAAATGATGCAGAAGGACTACTATATGGCCCTTGATGACCATGTATTGAGACGACTCGATGTAAGTTGAAATATATTTACTTGAAATATGAAAGAAACAAACTTGAAACTTTAAACGCGATTATCTCAGAATCTTGTTTTTTTCGAAATTACCTTTGCCGTGGAGACGATTACTAAAAAACTATTAATCCGATCAACACCAAATTTATACCACTTATATTTATTATGATAATAGCTAGTCGCCGAACGAAGGATTTTCAATTTTTTTGAAAAATTTTTTTTTTTTTAGAGCAAAAAATCGAAAATGTTATACATTGAAAAAGTACATTTTTTGTTACAACCGTCGCCATTTTTTTTTTTTTTTTTATCAAAATTTTTACAAATCCTTCGTTCAGCGACTGGACAATACAATATACTAACGGAATTTTTTTGAATTTTTGATTTCGGATGAACCGTTCTCAAGATACGATGTCCACCGCCAGTCACGTCGAAAAAAAGTCGTTCCTGAAATTCGCCTATAACTTTTTTATTATTTAATATTTTTTGATGAAAAAATTTCAACAAGTTCTTAGAAACATGTAATATTCGACGTTGACGAAAGATTTTGAATAAATATTTTTTATGGTGTCAAAAAAAAAAAATCGAGAAAATTTCATCTTTTTGCGCGGTACAACTGTATATAACCCCTTAAGCGTGAGAATCTCCGATATTTCGTTAATATTTTGTATATAAATGTTTTAAAATCTCTTCGTTTCCAAATTGTTTCCAAATCCTTCGTAGCTTCGAAGGCTTTGCACAATCGATAGTGCTCCAATTTTTTTGAACAGCTCTTTTGCGGGATATGACTTATCTTTTCCTAGAATTATTTCAAGAGCTCGCTTTTGTGAAACAAGAATGGATTTCGTAACATTATTACAAGCAACGCTCCACGCTGCTGTTCCGTGCGTTGGCGATTGATTGAAAGAGCGCTAAATATACTTTGGTTACTTTTTCTCTGCTTAAGATATCATTAAGTTTTTTTTGAAAGTCAAAGGGCGGCTCCTCGGTTTCTTTGCAAAATACCGGAAATGCTCTTTCCCAACGAAATTTCATTGTCAATTATTATCCCCAGATATTTTATTGCAGTGGCCTGGCATTTTTTTTTTTTTTCCTGTCCGCATCGACTTCTAGGGTGAGTGGATCCAAGTCAGGCGTAATTTCGTTAAACCATTTTTTCGTACTTTGCAAAATCTCTCCCTGCTACTTCTTCCAGCCTTTTCCAATTTTCTATTCCTCGTTTATATTTTTGATAAAATAAATTTTCATTCTCGGTGTGAAAATAAATTATAAAAAAAAAATAAACAAATATTGCTTTTTTTTTCTAGTAAAAACATTCTCGTATTGAACATTAATGTTATTTTGAAAGAAAAATATATGCATGCGGTAATGTTGGAATTTGTGAAATTGATGGCGAGCGAGACGGTGTCGTTGCTCGAACTTGCTCGGCTTACCTTGTATGACACCCGGCATGAATTGCGGCCTCGTTTTGGCGATGAGGGCCAGAGAACCCATGCAGGTCATCAAATTGAGACTACTGACGTGAGGCGAGCCGTGAAATTTAATCAACAAATTCATCACGTGATTCGCTTCTTCCTCGAGTTTTCGACGCCGAGCAATTTTCAGGGTAAGGGGCACATCCTCGAGGGAAAAATCATCGGGTTTCTTTGGTGTATCGGGATCGGGATATGTTTGCAGAAGGACAACGCCTTCGAGAAATTTTACGGCTTGCGTTCGAATTCTAAAAAAAAAAAAAAAAAAATGGCAGCGGGGAATTTTTTAGCATCGAATCTTCGAGCGATAAAAAAAAAAAAAAAGTTGGTAAATATCGAAAGGATTGTTTTTTTTTTTTTTTTCAGTACCCGTCGTTGTCGCTGTCTATCATATTGATAATTTGTACTTTGAGGCTGCTCAGTTGACCCCAGGCGGTCTCCATCTCGGTAGTGACTATCGCGACGCTCGCTATCCATTTCAGGGCCGATCTGAGAATTCTACCGCTGGCTCTGAGAGCCCGTTTGGCCACTACGGGAGCATCGTCGCCCACCAATCTCGATAATGTTTGCATTGTTCGCGGTATAGTTTCGGGATGCTTGACCCTGTTCGAAAGATTCGAGTAGTTGGGAAAAATTGTGATGTTGACAATTTGCATCGTTGGAATGCAACGAGATAGATTTGAAAAAAAAACAAAAAAAAAATCATTTCCGGTATTGTCTCGAAGTCGAAAATCGTTTAAACCTTTTTTTTTTCCGCAGCCTGAGGCCTAAATATGCCAGAAAAGCGTCAGCGATACCGGAAATGATTTTATTTTAAATTTAAAAAGACCCATTTTCGTTGCATTACAACTATGCAAATTTCAACACGAAAAATTGATGGGACTTTGAAAAATTGGTAATAAATGAAAAATAATTTCCGTCCTGCGTCGATTTACTTTCTTAGGAATCGGCTTATTTTTGAAAAGCTTGAAATTCCATTGAAAACCATTAAAAAATATGTATTTTTGAAAAAAAAAAATGATTGGTAATTGTCTAATTTGGTTACTTTTCTGAATTTTCGAGGAATTTTTTTGTTTCTCGACAAAATCCTGCATTTCGACACTAAAAATCATAATCGGCATGAAAAAATTGAATAAATAAATAAATAAATTTGACCTTTGGTATATCATTTTCCGAATTTTTGCGTTTTTTTTTGGCAAAACTGTTTATTTCAGCACCAACAATGATAATCAGGTGGGGGAGCTCGAAAGATATATGGAAAAATAACCAAACTAGACAATTGCTCAAGATTCGGAATCGTTAACTTCAATTTAATTTAAAAAATATATCAACATACCCAGCCTCTTCGATAAATCCGGTTACTAGTTTTCTAACTTCCGAATTTCTGTCCAAAGAAAATTGTAATACTTCATCGAGATATAAATCCAACAGATGAGAATCTTTGTTGAGCAAAAATTCCTGAACTTTGGACAAATTGGTGAGTTTTACAGTTTCGCTGACACTGACGGTGGATTCGTTTAGCCATTCAACAATCTGAAATTGTGATGCAAAAAAAAAAAAAGCTGTAGAGTGCATAGATTTTCGTAATTACCGATTTGCACGAACGCGAGATAGAAATTGTTAAAAAAAAATTTTTCGAAACGCTGAGAAATATATTGTGAAAATTCGTACTTGAGAGCTCGATGATTCCGGAATGACCGGTGTGAAATCCGAGGCTTCATCGGTCATCGGTTCATCGGTTTCCGGCTCCGATCTCCGATGTAAGCGAGGATCCATCGTGTCGGTTGTCGAATAAAACACTACTCGATAATCGTGCGAAATTTATCATAAAATTTTACCGAAATTCTATCGATAAGAAAAAAAAAAAAAAATTACGAGTCGGGCAATCTCTCGTATAACCTCTAAAACGTCAGTTCGTACTGTGCTGCACTATACATGATTCAAATTCAGTGAATCTCGTGCAATATCTTCGACATTCGAAGCGAAGGATAGCCTAATTGCATTTACGATATGCTAAACATGTGTTTCTTTCAATTAATCGACGCTCGTATCGTATTCTTTTTTATGAAAACCGAGATACCAAAAGCTGCGTAGCTGCGACGAACGAGCGCCATTTTGGTGCACAGAGAGGGAAGAACGCCGGGTTTGTGATTCGATAGATTCGATATTTTCTATCGATTCTCACAGCTCGATCATTGAATCGATTTTTCGATTGAAAGATCGATTTCATTTCATTTTTTTTTTTAATATCGAAGTATCAAATCGAACGATATTATTCGAGATATATCTCGAATTAGCTAGAGCAGCAGCAGGGTTTCCTCTTCCACAGGTGACGGGGCTTATACGTGTCACAATTCACAATTTCCCTTCGGATTGCTCGGTTCACAACGTCATAATTTATCTTTGACGACTCATTTAATTTCTTGCGGTGAATCACAAAAATAAGGTAAATAATACGTGAGTTATTGTTTTATGACAGCTATCGATAAGCATACGCATGTTCATGAATAAATAATTACGCCAACTGCAAGGTATATAATATTTTGACAACATTATAACGAGTGAGGAAAGCGTGTAGAATAAAATAACAGATTGTTCCCATATATTGGCTCAAAAATCATACTCTTATCATACAAATTTTTTTTACTATAAAAATAATAATAACGAAAAAAAAATTATAATTTACAGTAGAAAAATAAAGATGGATAGAAAAATATATCATATTTTTTTCTTCTGCCATTGAGGAGTAAATAAACAAATATATTTTACGACCAAAATTTTATTATATTTTCACGTATCTTTGCATAAATGTGTTTGCATATTTTTTTTTTTTGTCGCATCGAAAATTGGAGGAATTGAAAATTTTATTTTCATTTCTTCTTCGCAGTTTTAGCGATGCGTCAATTAAAGGGTAAGACGAAAGAGACAAACAAGCAGAAGAAGGAGCGCAAAAAGGAATTTATGGAGAACAAGCAGCGAGTCTTCACCGTTGTTCTACCGACTATAGCGGCGATATTTGTTCTCATCGCCGCCTACGTTTACGTCAAGACCCGTCCAAAGGCTATCGACTTTTAAGATTTGAAGAAAAAAAAAAAAAAAGAGAACACATTCCTGGCGCTTTGTTCCTGGATTTTAATCGTTGCCAATGCGATTATGATTATCGAGATGAGATATATGGGAGAAAACAAAAATATTTGAAAAATCCTAATCCACTATAATGAGAGAGAGAGAAAAAAAATGAATTTTTTGTAACAAAAATCGTGTACGATCATGTATTTATCTACCATATGGAATATTACGTATCAGTCGTTCGATTATATCGTCCATCGCAATGTTTCTTCTTTTTTTTTTGTCTTTCTCTTTTCCACATTCGCAAAAGTCAGTTTTGTCGCGTGGACTACAGTTTTTAATCAAAACTTATCCGCTATCGAGCTTTAAAGTTGCAAGATAAGGAAGCAGATAAATATTGTATTAAATTATTAAAAAAAAAAAAATTATTTTTCACAGGACGTTCTTCTTTTCTTTCCACTGATCCCTTGAGTGCTTCTTCCGTGTAACATGGATATTCGCACGCTTTAGTCTAAATTATAACTTTATACTATGAAAAAAAAGAATATTTAAAAAAAAAATGGGTAGCATGGCTGTGCGCTCTTTTAAAATTTTTTCGTTTCTCACAATCGCTTTATCAGCGAATTTATTATTTTTTTTATACGGAAATGTTATTTAAATGTTTAAGGGGGTGAGATCTAAAAATTCAGAATAAATAAAAAAAAAAAAATCGAGATTGTCGAAATGCTTGTCCAATGATATGAAAAAAAATATTCGGATCAATGTTTATCATTTTAATACGTACAAAAAAAATTGTGGCTATATTAGATAGTGCCATTTTTACAATTTTTCTCATTAATTTTGAAAATAGTGGACCTCTTGCAATATTTCATGTTTAGATAATAAAAATACATTTCCTTAAGGATTATAAATCCTTTCAACAATAAATATTTTTTTTATTATGATATACTATATTTGTACTATTGAAAAATAAAAATCGATGCGTGTTTCAATAAATATTATGCGAGTGAACAAACTTTTCGTTAGTCTACAAAAAAAAACGATTTTTATTCAAAATCAATAATAAGAATTAAAAAAAAAACAACACAGTTCTTCGATTTTCATTATTTATTCCGTAACAAAGGAAGAAAAAAAAAGCTCTATATGAAGATATACCCGAAGGTAAAATTGCAAAATCCATTTCATCCCTTGTGATCGGCGAGTATACACGTTAATATGCACTTATTATATATATTCTTTGCGACGCTGCTGATTATGCGCAATAGATATGTGTCTACGTGTATATATAACGAGAGAGGAGTAGCAGGGAAAATGTTGCTTTTCCCCGGGACGTGTTCGATGCTTTCTCGATACTCGAGCTACGTACTCGCTAAGCATCAGTTCGATATCGCGGACGTCAAAAAGGGAGTTAGGCGCGCGCGCCATCTCTATATATATAATATAGATTCATATCTAATATTTCGACGATTGTCTTCGTTTCCCGTGTGGGCTCGCATCGTCAATACAGAGTGGGTAGAGTTCCTGTGTTTCGTTGAAAATCGACGTGAAAAAGGAATAGGTCAGGGATGAATATCGATTGGGACGTTCATGCTCATACGGTTTTTTCTTCATGATCTTCATTATCGGGTCTCTGTGGGTAATGGTTTCATTTACTACGGGGCTGAGGGACGCGAAAAAAAATTACGATGAAGAAACGAAGACTCGACTCGATCGCGAGGATATCGATTATCGGATGAACGGCGACGACGACGACGAAAACAACAACAACAACAACAACAGGGAAAATACAGACAGGAGATAAAGGAAGAAATAGGAGCGAGGTTAAAGGGTCCATGGCCCGGGACCGGTTTCACCATAATTGGTGGTGGCTCCTGATGGTCTTTATCCTCGTTTCCGGATGCTGGATTAACGTTGTCGTCGTCGTCGTCGCCGCCGCCGCCGCCATCACCGATCGTTATCAACCTCATCATCCTTCATCCGTTATAAAGCGTTCTTCCTTCTCGTTTTCCTCGTCCTCGAGCACGATGACACTCGGGGCCGATGTTGTTGTTTTTTTGGGCGATAATTGCGACGATCAATCGGACATGACGGAGATTCAAGAATTTCTCGCTACGTACAGTGCCAAACTTTCCATCAGCATGCTAAAACGATCACGTGAGTCATACACACTTATTATGTCAATCTCTCTCTCTTTCTATATTTTGCTCTTAGCGAGGCTATATACGTTATAGGCTTTGGATCGATATCGCGTGTCCTTTTCTTTCCTTCTCGCATATGTTTCGTCTATACGCGCGTGCTCTGCTCAGAGTTTCCCGCGAAAATCCTCGCACTTTTTCATTGGTTCGACATATTATATATATGTATATATATAGCTTATATATAGAAATAAAAGTAAGAAAATTTCCTCCATGTTTTGAATATCCCTGAAGCCTTATTGTTAGGACTTGAAATTATAATTGCTCCCTCATAAAGAGGAAGCTTTGTGATGGCGAAAAAAAAATTTCGAGATTTTAATGCCATAGTTTTCAAAATGTCCCAAAAGATCGCGAGAAATCATTCAGAAAACTACTGAAGCAATCGTGAGCAAACTTTGCACACAACTTGACCATATAATAAGAACCCCTTTGCTTATTAAAATTGTTGGCTAATCTATATCGAGTGTCCCCCATTTTATATGATTTTGAATCTTTCCAAAAATGTCTGCAATTCCTCTCTCATAAATTTTCATTTTTTGGCTCAAATTTTTTAACGCATATATGAATTAGGAAACAAGGATGCTTGGTATTGAATTTTTCAGTAAGAATAAATCACTCTAGGGATTCAAATTTGAAAATTTTTAGAATTTTCCAAAAAAAATTCTATCAGTCCTAACTTCCGCAAATTTTTTGCTACCGGGCCAAAATTTTGTACAAGGTTGCAGGACAAGAGTGCATATGACCTTGAATTTCACACGAATTGATTGAGGGGTTCAAATAAAAAAAAAAGAAATTGAACTAAGCAAATCTGTAATCGCTTTAATTTTGCGCAAATTTTGAAATATCAGGCTTAATTCGGAGCTCATTTTCGACAAAATTAATATTTTAAATGATAATTGGCATTAAATTTTGGATAAAATTAGTCAAAAAAAAATTCGGGTTTTATTCGATCATTTAATTTTTCAAATTTTATTGAATAATTTGTGTTCGTGCGTGTATTATTATTGAATGCAGAAAAAATTTGTGCAAATTAGCAATTCGTACATTGCTTCCCTCATAATTTCATTTCACTCGCAAAGCTTTTCCTTTATATGAGAAAGCGAAAATTTAAAAATTCGCTTGCTCATAGAAGAAAGCTTTTTGCGAGCTAGATAAAATGATGAGGAAGCGATGAGCAAATTTATAATTTGCACGCTTTTTTTTTTCTGAATTCTCATAATATTGTTTTTATTTTCGATATTTTGGACTATTATAGTATAATTATTCAAAAATCTCTTTCGAATAATTTTTTTTCTATAAAATTTTCACTACGTGTTTCATATCTCTTGAATTTACGATCGTTGAATAAGATAAGAGAGCGCGAAGCACCACAGCCTACCGACCCCTCGCTGATATGCGTTATACCAATTTTTCCAATTCAACGATTTTTCTCCCTCGTGTTTATTAAGTATATATATATATACGCGCGTGTATACAGAAGGGCGGGGGAGGGGAGCGGATAAATAGGTCAAAGCTTTTTTTTTTTTTAAATTGGAACTTTTTTCCCAATTTCATGTTTCAATCTCGCAGTCACATGCGAGAGCAAGTCCTGGGGTCTCGGGGTGCTAGTTCAGGCCCTCGGACAGGCAACCACGAAGGCTCTCATCGCTGCGCTCGATCCGAATACGTGCGAGGTCGCTGCTAGACTCGCTCATCTCTGGGACAAACCTCTTCTTACCTGGACCTGTCCATTGGTTAGTCGAAATTAGAAGAAAAATTTTTTTTTTTAAGCCAGCAAGATAGTACGACTAATCAATAATCGAGTATTGCTCGATGAGTAATTAAAAAAAAAAAATCGAGCAGGGGTTGGATGAGAAAGAAAAACGCTCATCGTCGCTTACAGCGGCCAAGCGGAAGATGCACACGAGGGGTGTTCAATCGTGCGAAAAACATTTTGTCGATATATATATATATATAAATATATATATATATATTAATATATATATATATATTAATAAATAATATATAATATATATATATATATAATATATATAATATAGACTATAATAAAATAAAATGATGACAAAAAATAATACTATTAATAATTATTATTATCGCTGATAATAAATTGTTATTAAAAAATAATAATAGTTGTTATTAACAATGATGATTATATTAATAACAATTTACTATTATTGATAGTATTATTTTTTGTTAATAATTATTATTAATAGTATTAATAATTACTATTAATTAACTATTATAATTATTAATAGTATTAATAATTACTATTAATAATTATTATTAATAGTATTATTTTTTGTCGTATAATTGCAGAGATTTATCCAAGAGAGTAAATTGTCATCGACAATCAGACTTTCGCCATCAGTACCGGCAGTCGCGCAGGCACTCGCCGAAATATTTCTTCACTTTCGATGGAAAACCGTCGCGATCGTCGGTACCGGTAGATACAAAAGAAGAAAAAAATCTAAAATTAATATATTAATAATAATAATAATAATAATAATAATGAAAACGATGCGATCGTCGTTTGATTCGCAGATCACGAGCCGTGGCCGAGTCTGGATCGATCGGTAGTCGGTGCACTGCGTAGTATCGGCATAGTCCCCAGGCATCATGCCGTGATACCTCATCGGGGCACGAGCAAACAGATTCATGGAACGTTGAGGCTTTTGCACGCGGTTCCCTGCAGAGGTAAGTTGACAATTTTATTTTTTTATTTTTTTTTTCAGGCAAGTTAATTTTATTTTTGGGAATTTTTTTATTTGCCAAAATTGGGGAACACGAAAATTCTGTCAGGGTGTTGATTATTCGGGGGTAGTTGGCTGAGCACGGGATCGAAATTTCAGCGAAAAATATTTGAAAATCGTTGTAGACCGGGAAAAAGTAGTTTAGATCCGTGCAGAACAAATTTAGATTTGCCTAGATCTTGATTAGATCTACCTGGTTCTGCAATTCGATTTATATGGATCTTAATTTGATCTTACTTAGATCTCCGTTGCATCTATACTCAAATATAAGTAAACTTACTGAGATTTGAATGGATTAACGGAGATCTAACAAAGACAAATGTTCGAATATAATATTGGATCGACTCGAATGTACATAAATATACCGTTGTATACGTAAATCAAGATCTACGATTTTCCAAAATTTAGATCTACGGTAGATCAAATTTTGTCCAAGAAATAATTACGCAAGTCTAAACGATTTTTTACCCGCTGCTATTAATTCTACCATTAGCATCGATTTTCATTGAGCCCTTTTTATATTGAGAACGAAGCCTCGATGGTTCGGGTAGCTGAGATTCAAGTAACTAACAAAGAAAAATGTTCGAATATATATTGGATCGACTCGAATGTACATAAACCTACCGTTATATACGTAAATCAAGATCTACGATTTTACAAAATTTAGATCTATGGTAGATCAAATTTGGTCCAAGAAATAATTACGCAAGTTCAAACGATTTTTACCCGCTGCTGTTAATTCTACCATTAGCATCGATTTTTATTGAGCCCTTTTCATATTGAGAAAAGAGCCTCGATGATTCGGGTAGCTGAGATTCAAGTAGATTAACGGAGATCTAACAAAGAAAAATTTTCGAATATATATATTGGATCGACTCGAATGTACATAAATCTACCATTGTATACGTAAATCAAGATCTACGATTTTACAAAATTTAGATCTACGGTAGATCAAATTTTGTCCAAGAAATAATTACGCAAATCCAAACGATTTTTTCGCGCCGCTGTTAATTCTACCATTAGCACCGATTTTCATTGAGCCCTTTTTATATTGAGAAAGAGCCTAGATGGTTCGGGTAGCTGAGATTCAAGTAGATTAACGGAGATCTAACAAAGAAAAATTTTCGAATATATATATTGGATCGACTCGAATGTACATAAATCTACCATTGTATACGTAAATCAAGATCTACGATTTTACAAAATTTAGATCTACGGTAGATCAAATTTTGTCCAAGAAATAATTACGCAAGTTCAAACGATTTTTACCCGCTGCTGTTAATTCTACCATTAGCACCGATTTTCATTGAGCCCTTTTTATATTGAGAAAGAGCCTAGATGGTTCGGGTAGCTGAGATTCAAGTAACTAACAAAGAAAAATGTTCGAATGTAATATTGGATCGACTCGAATGTACATAAATCTACCGTTATATACGTAAATCAAGATCTACGATTTTACAAAATTTAGATCTACGGTAGATCAAATTTGGTCCAAGAAATAATTACGCAAAAGTTCAAACGATTTTTTACCCGCCGCTGTTAATTCTACCATTAGCATCCATTTTCATTGAGCCCTTTTTATAACCCTACTGAAAATATTGAGATGATATCTGATAAAAGATCTCAGATGAATTCTGATGTGAGTCTACGCGAGATCTCATCATATTGGCCCAAATGAGATCTCACCAAAGAATTTGAACTGAGACGTATGGTCATAAAATCTCATGTGCGATCTTGCAGCAGATCTCAAATCGTATCTCATATGGCAAAATTTTTATGAAATTTTGTCTTTTATTGTTCCTGCATTGAAAACAAATAACAATATCCAAATTGTCCAAAATTTTCTTCGATTTTCGATTTGAAATCCTAATTCAAAATCACGAGATCCGATATGAGATCTGTTGCAAGATCGCATATGCGATTTTATGACCGCACGCGTCTCAGTTCAAATTCGTCAGTGAGATATCTCATTTGGGCCAACATGAGATCTCGCGTAGAACTCACGTCAGAATTCATCTGACATATCTTTTATCAGATCTCATCTCAATATTTTCAACGAGCAGAAAAGAGGCCTCGATGCTTCGGGGTAGCTGAATATATATTTCGATAAGCTCACCGTCGAAAATCTGAGGACAGAAAAAAAAAAAGAAAATTTGCCTCTTTTCAAAGTGATCGTGCTCTGCCTTCCGGTCGACGACGAGGAATTTGCAAAACGCGCTATCGTACAAGTCCACGCGAGGAATTCGATCGTTCTGCTGATCCATCCGGAAGCCCCGAATCTCTTTTTGCCGGCTTCGATCGAGCCTTCCCCGAAAATCGTAAAATCGAGATCTTCCCTGCGCAATAATCGCACGATGATACCCGGATCGGAACGAAAATTCAATGAAAAGCGTTTTCCAGCCACGATGGGTTCGGAATTTGCTCTACCGAGAAATCTTCTTGTCGTCGTACCGTTCGATCAACGGTATGCAAAGCTATCAATCGACAATCATCCGAAGCTCGAAATTGTGTCTCAAAATTTTTTTTTTTTTTTTTTATGAAACAAATTGCACAGATACGATCTCGAGAGAATCTACAATGGGACACAGATTTACGTTGTGCCAAACGTTCTCGAACGTTTGAACGAATCCCTGAATATATTGACCCGCGATAATTCGTCTCTCGATACGAACAACAACAAAATGTACAGCTATGGGGTATTGGCTTGGCGGACATTAAGCTGGAAGCCGATTCTTCAGGTAATCGAGCACGAGGAACGTTTGCTGATTCGGGTACTGTCGGACAATAATAATCTTGCTGATGAGCAGAGCACGGATGTTATATGCGAGGATGACAACGACTGTACCGGTACGTTGTAATAAAGTTTTTTGTTTTTTTAATTAATCAAATCGATAGAGACCTCTTATCAGGATAAATTAATTTTAAGTGCCCAAATTTTAGGGAAAAAAAAAAAACGAATCAAGCAAAAGTGACGATTTTAATTAATTTCTTCGGCTCTCATCCCCCAAAATTACAGATTATAGTAGAGTAGGCTGGACTAGTTATCACACATTTTTTTTTGAAGATTTTTTGTATTTTTCAAATTTAATATTTATATAATTAAACATTAATTAAACAATTTATAAGGGAAGGTCTCAAACTGCATTTTATTGCATGAAAGTGATATATAAACTTGGCTGAACAAAAATATTCGGTAAATCCAGTGCGCTGCAAATGTAAGAAAGTTATTACAAGTTTCTATATATTCAATTAAGTAAACTAAAATGTCAAAAAAATCTTATCATTTTTTGCCTAAAACTACTTCTTGCGTAGGTATTTATCGTCAAGTTGGCTGTGTTGGGATAATTTTTTTACTCATTACTCGTGAATTTATAATAAAATTTCAACCGATTCGCAAACTACCCATGAAATATATACTTACTTATTATATTGGAATTCTGGGGCTGTGAAAACTTGCCCCGTGAAATTTGGGACTTGCCCCAGCGTCATTTTTTTTTTTTTACTTCCAACAGGCTTGCTCAGCCTCCATGTTTGAGATATTTTTGCTAAAAGCCCTTTAAGATAATAATAATGCTCAATTTTGTTAAAAAAAGGCGCTCAATTTCTATTACGTGAGAACCAAAGAGCATAAAATTTCCCTTATCGTAGAAGAAAATGTTTAATTCGATCTCTGTGATCAGAACACAACTGATGCGGTCGCAGAGCACACACTCAAAATACGAAAAGAGTTTTGGCATACTTCTAAGTATGTGACCAATGCTCTTCGGTCTATACATACTTTGTGACAATTTGCCCCGTGTGACGACTAGCCCGGGTCTACTCTACCTGAAAAAAACGACTGACGAAAAGAGATCATTGAATAACTTTTGAATCATGCAAAAAACCTGGAAGAGCGACCTTTTAATATATCTCGAAAAATTACGGAAAAAAAAATTCAACAATGTAGATTACGTTGTACCGAAGAAATTTTATATCTGTAACTTTGACATACGAGCCAAGAGCTTCGGTGATAATCGGGAAAAACGAGAAGAAAAGCGCTTCTCTCCCAGAAATCCCCCCCGATGATACAGCCGACAGAGAAAATTTATATATAATTCGCGTATCATTA
Source organism: Rhorus exstirpatorius (assembly GCA_963564615.1). Classification (NCBI taxonomy): domain Eukaryota; kingdom Metazoa; phylum Arthropoda; class Insecta; order Hymenoptera; family Ichneumonidae; genus Rhorus; species Rhorus exstirpatorius. Next base: position 5,793,261 of record OY751313.1, read on the forward strand.
ATTACAGCTGACTTAATTCCTCTACGAGCTGCACACATAATCACGATCGTTCTGGGTTCTCTGCTCTTTGCTCTAATGGCTCTCGTAACCGTCGCACTTATTCGGTAATTTAATTCCTTTCGTCTTTCTCTCTCGTTTTACATTCACGTTGACTCTTCATTCGATCCGGAGCCTTCCTTGACTTTTTTTTTTTTTTTTTGCTTCCCAGGAGGCATCTGTTGAGCAAACGAATGTCAAAAGGTCCATACAAAATAATACTCACGGCTACGGACTTTGTATTCCCTCAAATGCCGGATTCTCGAAGGGTGAGCAATTTTAGGATGATTTACTCGCTTCCTTGTATGTTTTTGTTGTTTTTTTTTTTCAACATTTCCAGAAAAGTTTTGAGTAATTATTGCTGAGGCTGGAATTTATGCTCCAGGTGGACGAGGGGATAGAGGCGATGCTGTGCTGTTGGCTGCATCAGTTGCAGGAATTCGGCGGACCGGAAGTTGAGAAACCGGATCTGTTGCAGGGAAGCGTCGGTTCATTGAAGAATCATCGCGGAATTCGGGCTAGTCAGGGTAGTCTCGTGAGGCACACGATATTCAAGGATCCACGAGCTAGATACAACGTGAGAACCTTTTGTCTGTTCAGGCTTTTTTTTTTTTTTTTTTTTTTAATTTGCAATAGCCAAAATTGGATCTATAAATTTTGTAAACGTGGATTGATTCACAGGGTGATCTCGTTCAGCTCAAGGAACTACCGTCCCAGGGTACCTTCGAGCTCAAGAGCAAAGCAATGGACGTTTTGGTTACGGTAAGTTTTGAAAGGCATCATAATTCGCATCTATAATGTATACTTTGTTATTATAAATTTTTTTTCGTCAAATATTTCACATAGATTCATGGTCTTAGACATGAGAATCTGAATCCTTTGATCGGTTGCCTGACCGAGCCGAGCAGGCCCTGTTTGGTCACCGAATACTGCTCGAGAGGATCTCTCGAGGATGTGCTCGTCCAGGATGAGATCAAACTCGATTGGTCCTTTCGGCTGTCCCTACTCACGGATCTCGTCAGGGTATGACAATCTTTTTCATTCATCTTTATTAATCATAAGCCCTTTTTTGTTTTTTGTTTTTTTTTTTAAATTAATTATAAATGTATCGCGATTATTCAGGGCATAAAGTATCTTCACAGCAGTCCAATTCGTGTTCATGGTTACTTGACCTCGAGAAATTGCGTTATCGACGCGCGCTGGGTCCTCAAAGTAACCGATTACGGATTGCCGGCCTTCTACGAGGCACAGAATTTAGTGCCACCTTCCAAAACTGCTCGTGGTAAGCTTTTTTGCGAAATCGATGAACAATTTACTCATCAAATCATTGTACTCCGTCGGAAGCTCAAAAATTTTATGTAAAAACAGCAAAAAAAAAAAAGAACGAAAAACTTGCACATTTTTTTCTCGTTTTTTTTTTCGATCAATAAATGACTCTGGAATTGCTGGAAATTAAAAAATCTAAATAAAAAACGGTAGAATCAAATTTTTGTGAGATGCGCTGGCTTGAGATGGCAATTAATCGAGTTTAGTGAAATAAAGGCTTATTGAAATTAATTGAGAAATGGAAATTCTGGGAAAATTATTAAAAAAGAGCTCAAACGAAGGGCATAAAGTTATGGCTGTTTGAAATTTCGATATTTTCGAGTATTTTTTTTTTCCCAAAAAGTGGCGAAAGAAGTGAAATTTCCCTTTCTCCGTATTTTTTTTTTTACCTCAAAGTCTCCGTTCGACGGTAATTTTCCGCTGATTACGAATCACAAACGAATTTTTCACGCAAACTTAAAAATTCACTGTCAAAATGTAACAAAAAAAAAAAAAAAAAGGGGCGAGGGAGCGAGGTCTCCGAGCCAAAAAAAAAAAATCCTCTGATAGCCCGGAAACCCCAAAATGACCTCGCCTCTCGTCGTGCAGATCTCTTGTGGACCGCTCCGGAGCTCCTGAGGCATCCTCAGCTTCGAAAGAGAGGCACCCAGCCCGCCGACGTTTACAGCTTTGGCATAATAATGCAAGAGGTCGTAGTTCGCGGAGAGCCCTTTTGCATGCTGGCACTCTCGCCCGAAGGTTCGTTCCTCATTATTATATATTATATATATATATATATATATATATATATATATATATATATATATATATATATATAATATTATATATATATATATATATAATAAGCCCATAAATTTTTTAAATACGCAATGTTACATATTTACACGAGACGTTAAAACACGCGCGATTCGTACGTATCGCCCGCACAGATATAATCGAGAAAGTTAAGAAACCGCCGCCCCTGATCAGGCCATCGGTTAGCAAAGGTGCAGCACCGCCGGAAGCCATCAATATAATGCGTCAGTGCTGGGCGGAAGCTGCCGACATGAGACCCGATTTCAATGCTGTTCATGATCTTTTCAAAAAATTGAATCACGGAAGGTAAACAGGCTCGAGTATACATGTGCATATATATATTAAGGTCTATAAAAAAAAAATTTCAATTTTCCAACGGGCTGTAACAGCTGAAATAGTTTAGGTAGAAAAAAAATTATGTCAAAAGATGAGAATTTTTGGTTCAGTGGAAGATCCGTCGTATTCGATTTTTCATTTTTTTTCCCCCCCTTTTTATGGAATTTATGATGAACAATTGCTGGTAAAAAATTTTTTTTGCGCTCACAACTGCCAGAGGATCGGTTTGTGTCTTAAATAAGATGCTCTTAAAATTTTATCATTCCAATTCCTGTTTAAATTGGGTCACAAACGAATTTTTACTTTATTATTTCCCTATTTTTCAAAACTATCGTTCATAATAAGTGAAAAAAAAAACCGTTTGCGTTACGGGTATCACTTTAAAAATCGAATAGAAAAGAATAAAAAAAAATGAATTTAATTCTAAATATGAAATTCGAGTAATATCATGCTTTTATGTGTTTTGATTGAATAATAATCAGAAAATTCTTTGGCCTCTATTAAATATTTACCGAAGCGTTAAAATTCTAAGAGCATCTTATAAAAAAAATTTACCAGCACCGATTTATCATAAATTTGATAAAAAGAACAAAAAAAATGAAAAATCAAATGCGGCAGATCTTCCACCCTACCTAAAATTCTCATATTTCGATATAATTTTTTTGTCTACTTGAACCAATTATATCCGGTGTGGCCCCGTTGGAGAATCGATTTTTTTTAAAACGTCCCTTATAAATGTACCGATCCTGTTGAAAATTGCCGATCGCGGCTTTTTTTTTTTCTTTCTTTCAGAAAAGTCAATTTTGTCGATACCATGTTCCAAATGCTGGAAAAGTATTCCAACAATTTGGAGGAGCTGATACGCGAGCGGACGGAGCAGCTCGACATGGAAAAGAAGAAAACTGAGCAGCTATTGAATCGAATGCTGCCAAGGTGACTTTCGTTATTATTATTATTATTATTATTTTAATTATTATCATTGCTGTTGGATATTTAAAAAAAAAAAAAAATCTAGATCAACGAAACAATTTTTTGCAATTTAGTTCGGTTGCGGAAAAGCTGAAGCTCGGAATGCCCGTCGATCCCGAAGAATTCGCCGAAGTTACGATTTATTTCTCCGATATCGTCGGATTTACGACGATATCGGCATACTCGACCCCATTTCAGGTCGTCGATCTTCTCAACGATCTTTACACGTGTTTCGACGCTACGATAAACGCATACACGGTATACAAAGTCGAGACTATAGGCGACGCATACATGGTGGTCGGTGGTTGTCCCGTAAGGATACCCGATCATGCATCACAAATAGCGACAATGGCCCTCGATCTGTTGCATCAGAGCGGAAAATTCAAGCTAAAACACTTGCCGAAGACCCAGCTCAGACTGAGAATAGGACTTCACACGGGTGAGTTTTCATTATTCAAGAAAAATCGATGAAAATTCAAGAATAAAGGAATTAATTTTTAAAAAAAGTTCAAGATTTCGTGTAATTTTTAATATCTCGCTGAGATATCATCATTAATTTAGCGTTAATTGCACTTTTCGTGGGAAAAAATGAAATCTTACACGCAGGGCCTTGCTGTGCCGGGGTCGTTGGACTAACAATGCCGAGATACTGTCTCTTCGGTGATACGGTAAACACGGCCTCGAGAATGGAGTCAACCGGTGCACCGTGGCGTATTCATCTGAGCCAGGCAACCTGGGATCGTTTGAACGAGGTTGGCGGCTATCACATCGAGTATCGTGGCAAAACGGACGTCAAGGGAAAAGGAAAAATGCCGACCTACTGGCTACTCGGGAAGCAAGGGTTTGACAAAGATCTACCGACACCTCCGTCGCTCGGGTGAGCTTTACACGTATTTTCTATCAAACCCCTTTTATCCTCATTAACATATATATACACACACACACGATGGATAATTCACGCACGCTTAGTTATACTCTGATACGAATATAGCGCAAAGTTCCCTCTATCGATCCATTAAACAATATATGGGACATTCCACGTCAACTCAGCCACCCCGTTTTTTTTTATTGTCTCGAAAAAATTATTCAGTATGGGCATTTCAAAGAACAATATATCCATGACATTTTACCAAAATTTCATCCCCCCCCCCCCCCCCCCCCACTATTGTTGGTTCTCGATATAATGATTAATGAAGTCTCAATTTTGTAAAAATCATAACTTCGTAACTACTGATCGGATTTAAACGATTAAAAAAAGAATATTTTTTATTTTTTTTTCCTCTTTTCGAAAGAAAAATATGTCATCATCGGATAAAAGCTCATTAGACATTTTTCGGAATAAATTAACAAAAAAACAATTTTTCCCTCTTCACTGATGCCTTGTTCCATTTTGAAAAAATCCTGCGGAGTTGTGTATTGCCTCCCTCTATCAGAAAAAAAAAAATACTGAGTAGAATTCCGATTGGCCCTTTCGTGGAAAAAAAAATCGAAAAATTTTCCCGAAAACTGTCTAATGAACTTTTCTCCAATGACGGCATATTTTTTTTCAAAAAGGGTAAAAAAAAATAAAAAAGATTCGTTTTTTAATCGTGAAAATCCGATCAGCCGTTACGAAGTTATGATTTTTACAAAATTGAGAATTTATTAATCATTATATCGAGAACCAACAATAGTGGGGGGGGGGGGGGGGGGGGATGAAATTTTGGTAAAATGTCATGGATATATTGTACTTTGAAATGTCTATACTGAATAATTTTTTCGAGACAAAAAAAACGGGGTGGCTGATGAGTTAACGTGGAATACGACACGTCAACGCAGCCACGTCAACTCAGCCACCCCGTTTTTTTTTTTGGTCTCGAAAAAATTATTCAGTATGGGCATTTCAAAGTACAATATATCCATGAAATTTTACCAAAATTTCGTCCCCCCACTGTTGTTGGTTCTCGAGATAATGATTAATAAATTCTCAATTTTGTGAAAATCATAACTTCGTAACGGCTGATCGGATTTTAACGACTAAAAAAACGAATCTTTTTTATTTTTTTTCGCCCTTTTTGAAAAAAAATATGCCGTCATTGGAGAAAAGTTCATTAGACAGTTTTCGGGAAAATTTTTCGATTTTTTTTTTTTTTTTTTCCACGAAAGGGCCAATCGGAATTTTACTCAGTATTTTTTTTTTCTGATAGAGGGAGGCAATACACAACTCCGCAGGATTTTTTCAAAATGGAACAAGGCATCAGTGAAGAGGGAAAAATTGTTTTTTTGTTAATTTATTCCGAAAAATGTCTAATGAGCTTTTATCCGATGATGACATATTTTTTTTTCGAAAAGTGCAAAAAAAATAAAAAAAGATTCTTTTTTTAATCGTTTAAATCCGATCAGTAGTTACGAAGTTATGATTTTTACAAAATTGAGACTTCATTAATCATTATCTCGAGAACCAAAAATAGTGGGGGGATGAAATTTTGGTAAAATATCATGGATATATTGTCGTTTTAAATGCCCATGCTGAATAATTTTTTCGAGACAATAAAAAAAACGGGGGATGGCTGAGTTGACGTGGAATGCGACATATATATATATATATATATATATATATGAAGAATTACGCGGTACTTGGCTGTATAAAGAAAAAAAAACTATCGCTTATGTAACTCTAGTTGTGTTATAATTTGTTTTTGACTTTGGGAGTGAAAAAAAGGTTTTATTCTTGGGTATAAATTATATATTAAGGTGGTCCTTATTTGGGATTGAAAAAAAAAATTTCGATGGATCCCCAGATCGGCTCCAAATATATTTTTTAAAAATCTTCCGAGGACAAAGCTTTTTTTTCTCTTTCATTTGAATAATATGGGTTTTTTTTGTGGTCCCACTTTCTATATTTTTTTTTTTATTATCTCGTTCTATAGGCGCTAAAAAGTTTTGGTATTTGGCACATCCCTCGAATATATTCTATTGTATAACTCTGAAAAGAACCGGAATTCTTTTGCATATTTTGTTATTACGCTCTCAACTATCATATTTGATATTAAAAATCATTTTCGAGGTATGTCACGATTTATTCCTGCTGCGCGTATTTTTTTTTTTTTTATATTCCATATAACAAAAACTGCTAGTTTTACCTACTTTTGAAAAAAGTAATACAGCAATATCACAAAATAACGTGGGAAGAAAATGACCGCTATATTTTCACCTACTGAAAGTACGCCGTTTTTTATTTTGAAAACTTAAATATGTAAACGATTTCTCAAATAATTATGCAACTTTTCAGTCTAAATTGAACGTGGTCCGAGCCGAGCTTCGATTTTTATTGCATAATTTTCGTTCAGGGTTATTAATTTTTCGTTGGTTTTTTTTTCGCATAATTTAGCTAGCAAGAAACAAAAAAGAGACTTCAAAAGTCATATTTTTTCTATCAGCTTTCTCATTATTAACACTATCACCTTTCTCATTATTAACACTATCACCTTTCCTCATTATACTGATTGTGAACAAAACTGTTGTTCAAACTTAATGAAGTCTCTTTTTTATTTATTGTTTCTGAATGTCATTTTCTGAGTAATTTGAATGGGCTTTCCTGACTGAATGAAGATAAAGATCGAAAAATCCTCCTAGGGATTTGTTTAATACATAAAAATCAGTAAAAAAGAAATATATTTTAGACAAATTCCAAATATCACCGTCTATGACCTCTCATTTTTTTTGTGAAATTCTCCATATATAGTAAAGGAACTAGAATGTTTATGAATGAATTTTTCTGCCACTCTTGTCGCAAAAAAAAATCCCGATTCAAGACAATAAGGCACCCTGACTGAAGGTTTTTCTTAAAAAAAAAATAATTACTCGTTGAAAACCCGAAAATTTCTCCGCCTTCATCCGGAAATAAATTTCGCTTGTCGTACGGACATTCAGAGTATTAATTTTTCTATCCGTGTCGTCTATTTCCCAAATCACTATACAAAATCCGTCAATATTTGTTGATTTATTTATATACTCCTGACGATAGAACGTTATTTTTATTTTGTATATTATACTGAGAACCGAAAATCACTAAAGTATTGTTCTAAAAATACGTTGAGAATAAATCCTTTGATATACCTCGAAAATAATTATAAAGACGTATAATCATAAAAGATGCAAAAGAGACTTCCGGTTCTTGTTAGAGGATTGCATACAATATATTAGAACGTATTTTAGCATATTTTTGCATTATTAGCTAATAATTTTCGTAATTTTTACGCTATTAGACAAAACGTAAACGGATCTCGAAAGCGAATATTAGTTCATAGATATATTTTAGTTAAAAATAATAATTTGTCAGATTTAAGGCGAAAAAGTGCACAAAATGTACCACGTCACACACATATATATATATATATATATATATATATATATATATATATATATATATATATATATATATATATATGAGTGCGAGAGAGCTAGCAGAGAGCTGGATAACAAATCCTTAAAGGTAATTTCTCCAAAACGGCACGACTGTTCGAGATAAAATTGTACCCTGCCGCATTTTGCCATCCTGCCAGCAGTGGCTGCCCTAATTTCATCACGAACGGTTGTGCAATCTCGGAGAAAGTAAAATTCGCGTTTTCGAGGTGCGATCGCCAAGCGCGTTTTCGATCGCACTTTTTTTTCGAGGTTATGTCGATGTTTTGCTCTGTAGAAATTTAAAAAAAATCTGTGACTCATATTGTTCGTTTTATCATGCCGCGCGTATCCCGGATCTACAGAGAGGATCATGGGTAATTGTCAAATCGAATTCTGCTACATGTAAATCGCTTAAAAAAAAAACAAAACAAAACACCGGGGGAGTTTATCGAAAAAAAAAACCCCTCAAATGACAAAATTCCAATTTACAGACTAGAGGAGAGCCTGATACGCGGAAATTTTCCAAACGCCAATGTCTCGCCAACGAAAAGCGAGGATAATAATCAGCAGCATCAGCAGCAGCAGGAAACGTTGGACGAGCGAGCGATCTCGATCGAGCAGGATGAGAGTTCCGGCGATTGCAGCTATCCGATTAGCGCAACGTCGTGTTGCGTCGCCGATGCTGAGCGAGTTTCGTCACCGTCGCATACGACGATAAACGGGAAATCCATGAAGAGACAGGAAGTCGCGGTATCCGTTCACGGTGATGAGACCTGCGCGCCGATAATTTGCTCGACGAAAACGAGCGAAACGACGAGCGCTACTGCCGGTACGATAGAAATTTTTCGCGATATCGTCAATAATACATCGGATCAGCGTGGCACCGTTGGTTGTTCCGCGGTATCAGCGAAAAGCACCCCTCGCTCCGATAATAATCAAGGAAGCCTGATGGGAATTACGCCGGTAACGGCGAGCGAAGTCGCCGCGGCTCTTCTCGGCGCTGGCTCTGCATCCTCAACGTCCTCGCTGACGTCCATGCAAAGCGGCACCTCGGCATTTCGCACCAGGCACAGAAGACTCGCCGCGGCCGGCGGTGGCAGCATCATCGGCGAAGACGATCTCAGCACGCCTTACAATCATTACAGATGTCTGTCACCCAATGAGCACAATTTAGCGTCAACGGGTAAGCTCTCTTTCTCTTCTCGCTCATCCTCAAACGCGATAATATAACGACGAAAAGGGGTCTTGGCGGGAGAGTTGAACTTTTGGCAAAATCCGAATAGCCATCTATCGGACGTAAATTGTACTCGCTTTGTAATTCTTTTTTCCTTCGATCGTCGCGTGGTCATATCTCGATCGATGAAAGAGAAAAAAAAACAACGAAATTATGTCGATTTACGACGGACTTTCGCAATGAATGCGAAAAATAAGTGCGATCAGCCAGGCCTCGATTTTTGTCGTAGTTAGTTTTTCAATCAAATTTAATTCGCGTAGATCGAAATTTTTGAAAAATCGTAGATCTACCTAGATCTACGTTTTAGTTACACTCGAGTCTCGGTAGATTTACTTACAAGGAAGATATCCCAGGTCGATCTCTCCGATTTTGATCTAGTTCATATAGGTTGTAGTGCATCGACATATATATATATATATATATATATATATATATATATGTGTGTGTGTGTGTATATATATATATATTAGGGTGTGCGGAAAAAAAACAATTTTTTTTTCGGTTGCATCCACCAAAAAAAGTTGAAGTAAGGTAAAAAAAGAAGAATCCTAAAACGGGAGGTCAAAAAAAAATTATTTCGAACGGCGCATTGCATTTGAATATTTTCCATAAGAATAACACAGGAAAATATTGGGATTTCTGAATGTGGTAGTGCAACTCGTCAGAAAAAAATCACACAAAGATGTCATTAACATATTCTCATGGAGAATCGAATTCCCTACAAAAAAAGTTCTTACGAAAAATTAGCTCGGAACAACCGTTCAAGTGGAATATAACGCGAATGAATATAGTGGAAATAACGCTGTCTGAAATTGAATTGATGGGAAAAAAAATAATTCAAAAGGCTGTAAAAATCGAATTTTTCGCTTTACGAAAAAACTTTTTGGGGGTTTTTTGTAGAGAATGTTCTGCTCTAACATACTTGCATGAAATTGTTCTCAAAATATTTCTCTTATACAAAAAAAAATCAAGTACAACAAGAAATATAAAAGAAACGACGTTCATCATTGATCGTGTTTAGAAAAGCTTTATTCAATGAATTTGGTTTAATAAGATAGAATAGGTTTTTTTTACATTATAGTACTTAATAATCATCGTTTCTTTTTTTAAGAGTCTGTTTGTTGCAATTAGGGTATTTCTATCGATAATTTTGCACTATGCCCATTAAATATTGTAGCTGCTCTTCGTTTTTTGTTAATGAACCGTTATATGCTTCTATTAAAGCGACGTTGTTAGAGCAGAACATTCTTTACAAAAAAACCCCCGAAAAGTTTTTTCGTAAAGCGAAAAATTCGATTTTTACAGCCTTTTGAATTATTTTTTTTTCCTATCAATTCAATTTCAGACAGCGTTATTTCCACTATATTTATTCGCGTTATATTCCACTTGAACGGTTGTTCCGAGCTAATTTTTCGTAAGAACTTTTTTTGTAGGGAATTCGATTCTCCATGAGAATTGTTAATGACATCATTGTGTGATTTTTTTCTGACGAGTTGCACTACCACATTCAGAAATCCCAATATTTTCCTGTGTTATTCTTATGGAAAATATTCAAATGCAATGCGCCGTTCGAAATAATTTTTTTTTGACCTCCCGTTTTAGGATTCTTCTTTTTTTACCTTACTTCAACTTTTTTTGGTGGATGCAACCGAAAAAAAAAATTGTTTTTTTTTCCGCACACCCTAATATATATATATATATATATATATATATATATATATATAAATTATATATATGTTATATATAATTGATGTTAAGAACCTCCTTAAAGGGTTTTATGGCCGATAAAAAAAAAAAAATATATATATATATATATATATATATATATATAAATTATATATATGTTATATATATATATATATTTATCGGCCATAAAACCTTTTAAGGAGGTTCTTAACATCAATTTGGTGCGGCAAGGGGAACGTGATGGCGCGGGCGACGCGCGGGGCAGGTTGCGTTCGGCATATGTTTCACCAAGCCATTACTCGCGCTCAATTCTGTTTACAAGTATATTTCACAATCGGAACGGTGAAAAACGTTCTTTATAGGGCTAATTATATCTATGAAGGTCTAATCTGTCGTTTAAGCGGTTCTTCGGGGAAATGTTAACGTTTTTTCACTCCTAAAATAATAATCTCCGATCATAACTTCGAATACTTCTCCCATAAGAGCCCATGTATGAGCGGCATATTTAATGTTTTTTTTTCTCCTCAACTACGCGGTCAAAAAATCTGAAATAATTACGGTGTATTCCTAGTACCAGCACAAACGTCCCCTCAAATTTGAGAATTATTCTTACCGTTTTTTCTCTGGGTTAAGAACCTCCTTAAGGGGCTACAGAGCTCCCTCTTCGCGAGGATGTTTTTTTTTTCTATCAAAACTCAAGTTTTGAGGGGTGGGAGGATGAAAAATAAATTTTTTTTTTTAAACACCCTAATATTCCCATTGATATTTATAACTAACGGAGATCTAGGTAAATCAACGAATTTACAAAATTTAGATCTACGTAGATCTAAAAAAAATAACCACGTAGCTATGAATCCCAACTATGTAGATCTAAATTTGATTTTCGTAGAACTGTTTTTTTTTCCCCCCGGGGACATTGTTCGATTCGGTGGATAACAACAATGAGCCTTGGGCCATACAGCTATATAAATCTATTACCGTAAAAAACAAACACAGGAAAAGTATCATCCAGCGGTCGATTTCTGAGGAGGCAATTCAGCCTCGATCGAGCCGACGAGCCGCCATTGGTCATCTCCTCGATAATTTCGGAGCAACAATCGAGCGGCTGGTCTGTTCCTCGATTGTGCAAGCAAAACAGCGCCGGCGCGGCAAACGATTTGGAAAGAATCGAAGAGATTCCCACCGCCTCGTCGTCGGTTGGTTCTGCCGTTCAGCCGATATTACGACGCCGTGATCAGCAATCGGGTTATCGACATGCAGCATCCATGTCTCTCTCGGTCGAATCACTCACGCTTCGTTGAGAATAATTACAATACAGGTATATATACAATATATATGTATCGAAACGGTTCCTTTGAAGAAAAAAAAAACAATACGAAAAATCCTCTACGACGTACCTTTGACGATAATGAAAAGAAATAATTACAACCTTCCAAGATTCAATCAAAGTTAAAATATCATAAACTTTTACGATGCCAAACTACCTCCCTATAAGTATAAAAAAAAAAATATATATATATATATGTGTATATATATATCATCGGTATATATTAGAGTCTATATGGAAAACGGTGAACAAACGAAACCACGTAATTCTCTCATTGTATATCTATTTATATAGATCAGAAATTCATCCCCGCCCGAATATATATATGCGAATCAAGAAAATATGCGATATATATATATATTACTACACACTGCTGGACAGTTGTATTTTTTTCAACCCGCATACCCAAAAAAAAAAAGACACACATGGCGTATGTATATGGTAGGGTAGTCCTTACTCAGGCTTTTTTTTCCAAATTTGAATGGTCTCAGCGCCCAAATCGATTTAAAATAAATAAAAAAAAATCCCTGAATTTTTCAGATTTTTATTTTGATGATTGACCCTGGCCAGCGAGGTCAAAGTTTCCCGTAAGAATAACATATGGGGCTTTTAGGATTTACCGTATAAAATTCGAAAGCACGAATATTATTCAGCCGAAAAATCTTAAATTTTCGAAACTTCGTCTACATTGATGCAGCTATATGAAAAAAAAAATTGAAAACGCGGTTTTCAACGATTTTTTTAGTTATTATAATTGATAAAGAAAATATTTCTCAGCTTAATAGTTCAAAATTCTCTGAAACTAGTCCGCAATGATGTCAGTTGGTTTTTTATCCAATGAAGTTCGTGAATTATCGAATTACAATGCAATATAACGCTCATATTTTTATATAACGCTCGTATGTTGCGGAGAAATTTTTTTTTTGAATGCCATAATCAGAAAAGAATTAAAAAAAAAATCGCAATATTTATGGTCTCAAATTACCGTATATGGAAGTTTGGATACCATAAGGTAAATTTTTTTTCCATTAAAAACTCATTTTCAAATTATTGAGTTGAGAAATATTTTTTTTATCAATACTATCAGGAAAGAACCCTCAAAAAACGTGATTGTTGAGAAAAAAATGCCGAGTAGACGTGGAACCCATATAAAATTTTTAAAAATTGGATTTTTAATGTTCTTTTCATGAACTGGAATTATTGCAGACCAGTTTCCGAGAATTTTGAACTATTAAGCTGAGAAATATTTTTTTTATCAATTATTATAAAAAAAAAAAAATCGTCGTAAACCGTGTTTTTGAGAAAAAATCTGTTCAGCATGAAATAACGCATATAAAACTCAAAAAAATATTGTTATAAACTTTTTTTTTCATGTAGCTGAATCAATGCAAAAAAAGTTCCGAAAATTTTAGATTTTTCGGCTGAAAAATATTGATGCTTTCGAGTTTTATACAATAATTCTTAAAAACCCCGTATTATCATTATGGGAAACTTTGACCTCGCTGGCCAGGGTCAATCATCAAAATAAAAATCTGAAAAAATTCAGGTATTTTTTAAAAATTTATTTGGAACCGATTTCGAGGGGTGAACCATTAAAATTTGAAAAAAAGCCTAAATAAGGACTACCCTAGTACAGACATATATGCGTATATAAATATTGCAATGATGCTTGACTCGATATGACTATCATGACGTACCTGCGTATAGGAATTATTATATTTGAAAAATTATAACGTTCCGTTTATATATTATTTATATTATTATTATTTTTGTTGTTGCTGTGAAGAAAAATTTGGGTCAGTCTCGCGAATATATTATATATGCATAAATGTATACATATTAGGGTGATGCAAATAAAATCGATATTTTTTTTTCCTATTGGGTTTAATAGCCGTTGGTACTTGTCAAAAAAGTAACTCTCTCCAAATTTGAGCTTTAAAAAAAAATTGTTTAGAGCTCGCTCAAATGACTTAAATATTTTAGGGTGATACAAGTAAAATCGATATTTTTTTTTTCGATTGGGTTTGATAGCTGTTAGTACTTGTCAAAAAAGTAATTCTCCCAAAATTTGAGCTTTAAAAAAAATTTTCTAGAGTTCGCTCAAATGACTTTAATATTTTTTTTTCGATTTTGACTAACGATCGTGATATAAAAATTTCGAATTTTCCTGTGTCACGACAAAAAATATAAGTATTCGATGTCAATGATGTCAATTTGATGAAGTACCAACAGCTATCAAACCCAATCAAAAAAATTAAATATCTAAATATTAAAGTCATTTGAACGACCTCTCAAAAAATTTTTTTAAAGCTCAAATTTGAAGAGAGTTACTTTTTTGACAAGTTTTTTTGACAAGATCGGGTTTGACAGCTGTCAAAACCAATCGAAAAAAAAAAAATATCGATTTTATTTGCATCACCCTAATGCATATGCAGGTGTGATAGGAATTAATCATAAAAATTGTGAATACCTTTTCTATATCGGCCTAAATAATAATGTCGCGTATCGCGGTAGTCAGTATAATTATCATGGCTGTATAGTTTGATGATTATGAATATACTACGTATAAGACTGTTTAGATCTGTCCCCTTTATCGGCGATATAATGTACATAATTATATCTCAAATTTGTAATTTTCAATCCTTGGTCATTAGTAATTGTATTATAATTCGATGAGCAATTGACCTCTAGCTACTGCCATTCGTATCAGTCAAATTTCAAGCGATCGATCGAAACTCACCATTTTTTCTTGATTTTTTTTTTCTTCGAGATTTAAATATTCGTATCTACAAAAAGATCTTGGGGGAAAAAAATGATGTATAGTATTTTTATTATATACATATTTTTTTAAAGATTTTCTTTTTTTCTATTCTTGCGAATAAAAAAAAAATCGAATGAAAATACATCTTGATGGATTCCGTCATAACTCGATCGATTGTTTTTTTTTTTTTTTTTTTTTTTTTTTTTTTTTTTATTAATCGCTACAGATGATTTTTTTTTCTTTCGCGTTAAGAATTCAGGAGGCAGTAAAATTTAGCCTTTATCGTTGTAAATTAAATGATACAAATTTGAGAAAATGAATTTTAAGATTTAACGCCAATTTGACTACTGCGAAGCGCAATAGTTTCCTCTAGTTCGTCTTCGACGTAAAACTAGCGATTATCGAGATAAAATTATGATTCCCTCCCGATGTACTTTTTTTTATATTTATATTTACTTTTCATTCGTTTGAGCAAAATATTTTTAGCGGTATATATATCGTCGTTGCAAGATTTTCAAAGTTTTGAAATTTAGAAATTTTTAATTTTTCGAAAAATGGCCCTGCGATGTATAAAAAAAAAAAATTAAGGTAACCTCGGAATATCAAGTTGAGACTCGAAATCAGCGGCTTGAGATAATTCATGACAATCATCCAACGATAATTATTGCTGCAGATTTTTCATTTGTTTTAAATGATTTTTTTTTTTTTTTTTCAATTTTGACTAAAAGTAATTGAAACTTTGAATAATTAGGCAAAGTATTATGAGTATAAACAAAAATGAGCCTGGCGAGCATAAAAAAATTTACGTGATTACAAAATTTGCATAATTATTTGAAAAATCAGAGTCAATTTTTACGAGGACTTTGAGGGGAAAAATTTCGAGCTACCTTAAAAATTTAGAGAAAAAAAAATCTCCCATACGTTGAGTCTATTTGAATGAATTATTTTTTAGATGAACGTTGAGCCCTCTTGTTTGCTCGTTCTCGTTAAAATCGACTGATAAATCAATAAAATATATTAAATATACGTAACATTCATCCATCGCGCAGTTACGAACGTCCAAAAGCTCCACCGTATGAAAAAAAAACTAACTCTGCAAAAATTTATCATTCAAAAACAATTAATGCTATTTTCTTCAGATTTTTCTACCCAATCCCCCTTTTTCGAGATAATCAAATTCGAAATTCAATCAATTTTAGTTTTTTTTTTCAAACACCTTTATCTCGCGAAAAAAAAGAAACTAACTGAGAAAAAGTTGTAATTTTTAATGAATTTTTAGAATAATTTTTTAAAGAATTTTCAGGAATATCAAAAATTCGAGTTTTTATGCAAAATATAATTTTTTCCCTCGCTCTCATATTTCATTTTGCTCCAAATTTTACAGAATATTTTCTGATTTCGGTTGCCAGGAGAAATATTTCAAAAAAATAATAATAAATTGCTCGAGACGTAAAATTTTTCGTTCGGACTGTTCGAAATTGCGTGTGATGCCTCGCGTGTACCCCTCTCGCTCGACTGTAGTAAAAAAAAACAAAAAAAAAAAGGATGTATATTCTTCGTGTGAATGCTGTGTTATAGAAATATATATTAGAAATTGAAAATACAATAATGCGCGAGCATCGCACAGCGCGGACGAGATATATTTATAAATATTTACATGTTGTTGAACGGTCAATGTTTAGAAGTAAAAAAAAAAATGTGTTGTTATATTGATACTTGTATGTGCGTGTATATATATTAATCGACCGATATCACCGGTTTATTTTTTAAAAGGTAAAAAAACAAAAAAAAACAAAAAAAGTTACCGCCCTTGAGTACAGGTATAAAAATGACGAAAGCTCCTCGCGCGATTTTCCAATCTTGTTTATCGTATGTTGCACCAATGATTACTATTATCATTCATTGTTTCATTGATGGATTGAATATCTCATTATTTTTAATTGCACAATCAAAAAAAATATTGCAGGCTTTGAATGGTTTTCCTCCCTCACATCTATAGACTCACACCGGGGGGGGGGTGGTTAATTTTTTATTTTCTTTATTTTTATCGTATTGGCCAAACGAAAAATTGATACCCGGATGAAAAGGGGGGAAAAAAATATGATTAAAATTTTTTGAAAGTAATTTTATCCTTTCGCGGTTGGATATATATATTTTTATAACAATTTAACAACTCGATAGCATATTCGGTTGGAATATTCTAAAAAAAATTAGTAGTTCGATGTTTTTATTATTTTTGTTTTTTAAACATGCTCAAAAAAATTGTTTCTAATTTTATTTAATTAAAAAAAAATATATATAAAAAATAAACCACCCCGATATGCATGTCTACTTTTTCACACTCGTTTCCCAATTTTTTTTCACAGCAAAAAAATCAATCATGTCAATTAACGCATCACGATGTATCAACAAACGCATAAACGAAAAATTATATTCAACATACGCATATGGTTTTTTTATTCAAATGCAATTTTACCAATACTCTTGCGTATGAAAAATTATCGATTTATAAAATCGCGATTGAATATCCGTTATTTGAAGCGAAAAAAAAAAGGAGCATAATTGTTACAATAATTATAATTACGCGACTACTACTGTTGTTGAGAAATTTATAATTAACGACACTATTTACACGATATAAAGCGACAAAAGAAAAAGTAGCGAGAGGAGATAAAAAAAAAATAATATAATGAAAACAAATCGTCTGTGTTACTGAGAAAGCTCGAATAAAATTTTACGGATGGATGTTAAATGTTGAAAAAAAAAAAAAAAATAACAGAAATTACTGTATAGAATATTATATATTCCCCGGAAATTGGGTATTTGTATCTTCTAGACGCTCTGTTGTTGTATACATATATGATGTATTTATTAAGTACGACGACACAGCATCAGCAATAAAAATAAAGATAATAAAAATAAATGAAAAATTCTCGCTGAAAAATTTCAACGTACGTTTTACACACGGTAGGATTGAAAAATTTTGAGACTTGGACGCAAAATGACTCATCGATACTGGGAGTGCTGGTATGTAATTGACAATTTTTAGCACGTTTCTCACCTCTGCTCCTCTCTCGCTAAACGAAATCCAAATATATATAAAAAAAAAAATTCCAGTCTCTGCCCGACTGTTTTACGAGGAATACATTTATGTATTTTACTTTCGTCAGCTGCGATTTCATTCGTTGATTGTGACGTCATATCGCGGAGAACTTATGATTTTTGAGGTTAGGATACTTCGACTTGAGATAACTCTTTCAAATATCCGGTGAACCCAATTAATTTTTTGTCAAAAGAAAAGAAAAAACGAAACATTCATGTCTAACGAACACGCGATACTTGTTCTTTTATCTCGATCTTTCCTCAAAGTGAATGAATTATCGAGCCAAACACGGGAATCGAGATCTGCTCGTGTCACACAAGGACTCGTATGAAATTTTTTTAAATTTTCTTTCTGACATAACATGGTAAATGGAGCTTGAAATTTCTCTGATGATATATGTTCGTGAATAAAACTCGAATGTATTGAAAATAGAGATGACAAACCGTTGTGAACCGTTCTCACGCAACTGCTTTTTCTATTTTAACGGTCGTGTGTAGGAAGGTCAATTTCGCCTGGAATTCTTCTCATATACCACGAGTAGTATTATATACATATATTTTCTTCTGTTTCGTCGAGTAGCAGCACGAAATTGTTTTATTGGTAGTATGTATTATTGCGATATATAGTCAGCTCTTATACCTCTCTTATATATTTATACCTTCTTTTTTCGTTTGTTTGGAATGTTTCACAATAATGGGCCTCGGACGCGTCTCTCTTTCTCGTGAATTTCGACAATGCGATAGGAATACAAATTACGTAGACATTTGGGTTTCTTTTTTTTTACCCCAAAACCCATCGTGACATTTGACGATGATTTTGAATAATGTCAGAGCAGGTGTCCGAACGAATCGTAGAATTTGAAAAAAGTACGTTATTTCTACCCTTATAATTTGCTATACAGGATCTCAGGAAAAATGAGGGATATGCACATGAGATGAGGTAAAATAAAAATTCGAGCACACGATTTTTTTGTAAAAAACTTTTTTTTAACGACGAAGATAAACATGTTTACAGTGAACAATGAATTTTCACACGTATTGTTATTATTAACATGAGGTAATAAGCGATATGGCTAGAGTCCCAAGTTGAATTAAGACACTTTTTGTATATCGCGCGATAATGTACAACGACCTTTTAGCTTCTCTCGAGGATTCTCGTTGCGACGAAAATCAATTTACCAGCTACTGCTCCTATGGGAATTTACGGAAACCGTTTCATATTGTCTGATGTCACAGAAATATATTTACGAATTTACCGTGACTCTAACCCTCTCTGTTTTCGTGATAATTTATAAACGGTTTATTGACGTGCACATAGAGAGCTTACCCATAAGCCGATGAAGGTTCAGCTTGTGATGACCACGATTGGTCGAAATCTGAATGACTCTTGAATACCGGTCTCTCCACTATTCTCTCAATGTAGACTGGTTTTTCCACGTATTCAATGTACTTGACCGCTGGCGGTGGTGCTGAGTACACGTGATGGACTTCCGGTCCGCCGTGATAATATCCTGCTTTATATCTACGAATAAGAATATATATATATATACATATATATATGTACATATAAAAAACATGTCATGAACGGGAAGAGAAATTCGAATGAAGAGAAAAACTTGCTACTATTTCTTGCAATCACAGCTCTAAAGCGCCCTCTCTCTTCCCCCGTTGCGAGTTTATAGAGAAAGTTTACGCGTTTTTTCTTTGAGACACAGTTTCTTCGCATTACATATATCCGGTGTAATTGCGTTTTACGAATTTGTCAAAAAATTCTGCTAAAATCTGCAAACGTACCCTTTGAAAGCCCCAAGACCAAAACCAAGAAGACCGGCACCCAGTAATTTTTTCTTTAGAAATAGAGTTCTTTTTGGCCTAGCGTGCTCTCCCTCCGTGGAATCGCCTACTTCCGCCGTTACCAATGTAGATGGCTCTGCGCCATTGGCATTGTGACTAATTTCCGCAAATGCGCACAAGACCGAGCAACAGAGGACAAAGCCGGCCATCAACATCGTGTAGCGATTCATCTGTGCCAAAAATTGATATTTAATAAGTCACACAATCGTGCGCGTTTACCAGTGGTTTACTAAAGTTTCCAATCTCAAAGGTGCCATCGACGATAGTGAAAGAAAATTAATTTTTTTAACAGTTTTATCTTTTGAAAAATCGAAAAATAGCAAAATTTTAAACGGCTCTGCAACTGAGCCCAACGTTTGACGGATGGCAAAACTTGATTGGTGTATGAGAATGCCGTTTGAGTTGTCCCGAATATCTTCATGTCAAATTCATATAAACACAAAACGAACATCACGCATGTTTTCATTACGATTATTAAAAAAAAAAAAAAAACTATCCTCACCTTGGCAATCGAGGAGGTATTATGAGAACGAGAATAAAAGTGAAAATCGACGCGTACAACTGTACTAGTAGCAGATAGCCGGTAAGTTTAATGTGTGACATCGATAGAGCGTTGATTCGTTTTTATATAGCACCGCGAGACGGATACCAGAGCGATTCTCTCCCATGTTTAACCCTACTTGCGTCCGTGATGTGTAACATATCAACATGAATCGAATGGGAGGGGGGGGGGAGGGATTCTCGCACGCGTCGCGCATTCACCTCGTGTAAAAAAAAAGATAAACGATTTACTATAATCACGGCCCCAGCGATCCTAATCCACGATGTACATTACACACGAGCAGGAAGAATACATATATAGGAACGTGCCAGACTTTATGAATTACGGATGCAGCTCACGGACGCATTAGTGAAATTTTCATTTGATATACGTAACAACGATCGTCTGCGAATTTTCGATGCCATCACGCTTTATAATCCCTACCGGTAGCACGAAGAAGCGCGTGGTCATATGTTATGTCGATATATGTATATATATTTTAGTGTATACATAGAGAAAAGTAGGTGAAAATTTGAAGCATATATGTCATTCAAGTTTCTGTATACATTCCCTCGAAGAAATTAATCGCATTCGATAATCCATTTTATTCGATATAGTGATAAGCTGTATTTTTCATTTTTTTAAATGAGGTTAAAGAAAATAGGGATCCGAATTTAGATCGCTATACAGTAAAAAAAAAAACAGTTTAAAATTCCCGCCGAATCTTCTGGCTTCTCGACGTAATGCCTTTTTGCGAAAGCGGCCTTTTTTTGTTTCTATTTACCGAAGGGGACTCAAAATTTTCATGTCAAACACGTATGTCGTCTGTGTGAACCTATACCGATAGTTGTCACACAGGAGAATGGTCAATGTTTCCCCGTCTAGGATATATTTCGAGAAAGAGAGAGAAAAAAATAGGTCAAGCGAGCATTCTTTGTTTTTCCATTAACGAAAAAGATGAGGAACGCGCGCGCGAGAGAGAGAGAGAGAGAGAGAGAGAGAGAGACGATATGCGCATGACCGATGAAAGTGAGATATGTTGTAAGAGCATCGCGACAAGCGTATGGGTCCCATCTCTGTCGTCTGATGAAGCACACACGCGTGGGGAAAGCGTGCGGTATATTCTCACCCGGTGTACACGTGTATGAAATAAAAATTAAGGGAGAGAGAGAGAGATGACGTATCTATTACGAAAAAAAAACCTGTTTGAGAAACTATTGAGTGCCCCCTAAAAAAAACATTTACGACACTTGAAAAGATGGTTCTGGTGAAAAGTATTGGTATAGAAATCTCTGATACTTTTTCTTCATAACTATTGTAGATGTCAAACGAACAAAGAAAAATGTATATGGGATAACATAAAGTCGTCATATTTCGCCAGTACGCGAATTTTTCGTTCATTTGTGGATCCCAATCCTAGCGATCTCTATTAATATTTTGCAGTCGAAGTTCAATAGTACAACTCTTCGAATAAGCAGAACTACGTAAATGGTTATTTTTCCTATCGTTCTATAGGTTCAATGGTAACTCTTTTGGGAGTTTTAAGTAGAAAAAAGTAGCAGGTATACTGTTGCTCCGATAAATTTGGTACTTTGAACATGATAATAAGTATTCGGATTAAATAAAAACTCTATTTCAAGAATTTTACTATTAAGCGAATGATATCAATTTTATGGTCGATATAAAATTATTGAAAGTTTTATAATTTATAAATTTATAAATATTATTGATGTTGAATACCAATTTTCAGAACAAAGACTATTCAAATAGTTATTATTAATATCAGTATTTTTGTACTATTTTTGTTCAATATAAAAACTATTCGTCGTAAGAATTGCCAATAGTGACAGTTTCTCTTAGAAAAAAAGTTAATGAAATTGACTCTCAATGGATACTTATTATCATGTTCAAAGTACCAAATTTATCGGAGCAACAGTACAACCTGCTACTTTTGACTACTTACAACTCCCAAGAATTACAGAAAAAGAACAATTTACGTATAGAATAGACGTTCGGATGACTGGTATGACCCGCAGAAGCCTCCTTAAGGGGGACTTTGTCCTTGGAGTGCCATTTTTCAG
This sequence comes from Rhorus exstirpatorius, assembly GCA_963564615.1. Lineage (NCBI taxonomy): Eukaryota > Metazoa > Arthropoda > Insecta > Hymenoptera > Ichneumonidae > Rhorus > Rhorus exstirpatorius. The sequence continues at coordinate 5,815,695 of OY751313.1, forward strand.
GTGTTTACATTTTTTTTTTTAAAGGAAACGAGTAGAGTTTTTTCAGTGCGGTTTTTTTCTTGCTTTTATTCATGATATACAGAACAATAAAAAAAAAATTTTTTGAAAAAAAAACCAAAATGGCGGCCGTTGCAGCTCCGCGAAAACAAGTCCTCAAATCGCGGGAGGTAAACGGCTGCCATCACTGCCCCCTTTTTGTTGATCTGAAACACAAATTCAAAGCATATTATCAATCTGTGACCCTTTGGTCATGGAATGACGGATGGCTTTTTCGTTTAGTGCAAATTTCGAAAAATGGCGGCAATTAAAAAAAAATCGATTTTTCGCGTTTTTTTTCGCATAAAAAGATAAATAATAAATGCAAAAATGTATCTATCGAAAAAACGATCCGTCATTCCGTGAAGACATATTTTCTGAGTATGCTCTCCAAATTTCATGTCGATATATGTTAATTACAGCGGTCAGGAGGATGGCAGCCATTTTTAAAAACGTGTTTTCGAGAAAAACGCGTTTAAAGTTTTGTAATGTGTTTATACACAAATGTGTTTATACACAAATGTGTTTATAATTACCGCTAATCGGCAATGCCTGGTCCATAGAGGCATCCCTCCTCTTCTAGCTGCTCATGTTGAGCCGCTAACATCTTTTGAAAATTTCAAGGACAAAGTCCCCCTTAACTACACCGGTCATAGTAACACCGGAATTAGAGAGAGCGCCGTGTAAACAATGGCTGTAAACAAACTGGCATAATATATTGCGCATGCGCGTGGCCTTTTTATTCTGCCATAGCGCATGCGCAAAAGCTTATGCCAAACTGCTTATTATGGCTTATGGAGTTTTGTGTCCTACGGCCTTTATTCTCGAATTTACACCGCGCGCAACGAGCGATATTCAATGATAGCTCTGCTTTTCCGAACGTCACATCCGTCGCAACACCTCGAGCAAAGCTCTCATTGAATTGGTTCATCGCTCATCGCGCGCGGTGTGAATTAGGCATTATCTCTTTCGATTATCGCGCGTTCCCGCCGTTTCGGCGCGCATGCGCCTTAACGTGGAAGCTTCTCGAACCTTCGAGAAACTTCCCGCGACCCAGTAGCGGGATTCCGTAAAGCCCAAAGCATATAAAATTCCAGAAGCCATAAACAAACTGGCATAATACATTGCGCATGCGCGGCCTTTTCATTTTGCCATAGCGCATGCGCATGGCCTTTTTATTCTGCTATTGCGCATGCGCGTGGCCTTTTTATTCTGCCACAGCGCATGCGCAAAAGCTCATGCCTTGTGGAGCTTCGTGTGCTCGACTCTCTAGAGACGATTACAGAATCCCGCTAGAGGGACGTATCGCTTTTTAAAAAAATCGCGCTTTAAAAAAAAAAAATTTATCCGCTTAACCCGAGTCTTATAGCGGATAATATTATATTATATATTATATATTATATATAGGCCCCGAGGAAAAAATATTCATATCCTGGTGGGTATTTTTCCTTTTAAGTAAATAATTGTCGATTTTTCTGCCAATAAATGCAGATGAGCCTTGGCAATTATTGTCATGACGACTTAAAGATCAAAAAGAGTCATATTGGAGAAGAAAAAAATCGAGTTAACGATTCAGGAATATGTCCTGCATAAAATTTCGAAGGATTTAAACGAGAATGCAGATCGATTTTTGAATTCTTTTTCTTTTTGTTTCTCGATCTGCCTCAGAAATGAAAGATGCAACTTCGGTATGCATTATTGTTCGTTGTGCTAGCGGGCCTCACGGTGCACGGTGCGCCGACTGATCGCGATGAGAAAATCGAGAAGGTTATCGAGGGCGAGGAATCGACTCCGGTCGTTCGCGATAAGAGGGGTCTTTTACTCGCCAAAAAGGCACGACTGTTGAGAGTGTCGGCGGAGCATTTTTAGGCACGAAAGCGCTTGCTCTGGGCGGTGCTGTGGTCGGCGCAAAAGCTTTTTTAGGTTGCAGACTTTATCATGCTAAATCGCGAGTTTTCGTAATTATTGTCATCGTTGTGTCATCATATTATATCATATTATCTCTTCAATGACCATTTTAACGGTAATCGCGATCCTGATCATCGCGATAATGTCGATATTCATGACCATCATCACGAAGATTATCATAATCATCATGATGAAAGCGATGCTCATCCTCATTTTCATCATTCTAACGATCATCACGAAAATGATGCTGATAATCATAATTATCACCATCATCATAATCATAATCGTCTTCATGATGGAAGTGCTCATCATTTTCTTCAATATTATCATAATCATGTTGAAATTTCTTTTGATCATCATGATGATCATAATCATCGTGATGAAAGCGATGCTCATCCTCATTTCCATCATTCTAACGATCATCACGAAAATGATGCTGATAATCATAATCATCAACATCATCATCATCATAATCGTCTCCATGATGAAAGTGGGGATGTTCATCATCATCTTCTTTAATATTATCATAGTCATGTTGAAGTTTCTTTTCTCTACGTTTCGCGTGGTTCGACGTGTAATCGTGGAAAAGTCGAAAGAATTAGTCAAACCTCGAAATCCAAGTAAAATAAATGGTGTATGTATATATATATCAAACTTTTATTAACGCGGTAAAATAATAATTATAGAAAACGAATAAACGCGATTTAATACGATAATGCACCTATAACTCGGTCAAAGGATGATTCAATCAGACAAGATTTTAACACGTCCAAACACGTCTACGAGGCAACGGGCAACGCCCTAAATGTCTCGAATAAATATCTCGACTGAATCACGTCCTGATTCCTTGACGACAATCGACGAACTGGACCGAACAAGGGGGGGACGAGCAGGGCCATGACCATGGGCAGGGCATGACACTCGTATACTCATCCCCTCCACTTATTATTTGCCAGAGTATGTTGAGAGTGCCAATTGTAGGAAAACAAAAAAAAAAAATTCCGGTCCCCAGTCCCTATGGTGGCAGTACTGAGTTCGTCGCCATGTTAATTCCCACCCGCGTCAATTCAATTTGGCCGAACGATATCAAAACTTTTTGATATTTTTTTTTTCGGCAAATCGATTGTCGATAATTGTCGTATTAATTAGAACATTTTTCGGATTTTCGTTTTTGAGATATAATGAAAAAAAATGTTGGTGTTAAGTTGGCCGATTTTTTTTTTTTTTTAATTTAACCATTATTACTTTTCTATGAGTCATATTTGAAGCGCGATCGATTGTCGGTCGCGAATATCATAATTAATTTATACTTTTCATGTCAATCAAATCATTCTCCTAACACGTTTTCGGAGTCAAATCTTCGTCATGATTCCTCGGACTGCATAGCTGGCGATGTAGCGACCGACGATTGATCTCTGGCAATGCGTTCTAGTCATCTTCGAGTATTATCTCTTTGTCTTCGATATTGGAGATGTGTAGAATCGCAGCTTCCGGTCTTCGAGATAAGCACCCTGTTTCATGCCCAGTTGTTATCCATAGTTGGATAGCTACTTCCGTATATTTTTTTTATAGTCCTGTCCATGAGTGGAAATTTTTCTTTTCGTTGTCTATACTTGTTGCAGAGTGCAGTTTGCCCACTGCGCTACATTTATTTCGCAAGGTCTTTATTCTCTTTGTATAGGAACACTTTGGCTAGTCAGAATACAAGAATTTCGATTTAAATCTTCAATGCAAAATTCACAGAAAACTTGTAGTAAAAAAGTATTGTATAAGAAGAATTTACTTCATAAGTGCGAGTATATATTTTCTGCCCAACAGTTTCAAATGGAAAATTCTATCCTTGGGCAGCGCAGAGAAAAGCAAATTGGAAAGCTAATTATTTCTCTCGTAGTGTAATCTGAACTTTACGACAGGTTAAAAATGGAAAAAAATAATTGCATTGATTGATTGATTAATTTATTTATGCCTTGAATATTTCTTGAGGCAAATGTAGATACAAGCAGTAATAATATCAATTTTACAAATTGGTGAATATGTCAAACTCAGCCACTCCATTTTTTTTGTTGTCTTTGGTTTCGAAAAAAATTTCAGTATGGGAATTTTGAAGGACAATATATCCATGATATTTCACCAAAATTTCATCCCCCCACTGGTTCTCGAGATAATGATTAATGAATTCTCAATTTTTTAAAAATCATAACTTCGTAACTGCAGATCGGATTGAAACAATGAAAAAAAGAATATTTTTTATTTTTTTTGCCCTTTTAAAAAGAAAAAAAAAATATGCCGTCATCGAAGAAAAGCTCATTAGACAGTTTTCGGAGTAATTATTCGTTTTTTTTTTCTACGAAAGGGCCACCGGGAATTCCACTCACTATTTGTTTAAAAATAAAAACTATCAACAGTGAATATCGTACTTCCATAGTAATGACTATTGAAATTGAATGATAATTTGTTCCGCCAAAAATTTTTTTTCCCCCTGATGGGATACCAGAGGGATAGGAATGTATGCGAGGAGTGGGAAAAATGTCAGGGTATAAAGAAAAAAAAAATATATATATATATATACATATTCAATGAACACTTCAATAAGTTATATGTGAATGAAAAGTGATACAAAATTTTACAATAATTCGACAATAAATACTTGAATAGCGCCAATAATGCTACGGTAGATTTTTCAGTCAAGCTGTATGTAAAGCCCGCGGGATAATGATACCAGAGGTGTGATGTCGATTTATCATATTCGTCCTCGTTTGTCAGGCGTGTTCATCGTCATTTCAATTTTAATAGGAAAAAATTTACCACCTGTTAGTCCTGAAAAGTGAAATGAAGAAAATTACCGAATTAATTTGATTATGCGGGAGATGCGCTAAAGATGAAGGGTTTTTTTTTTTTATATGACCAGCAATGACATACCCATAACCGGACGATCCTGCTGACGGTGCGGCATACAAGGGCTGGGAATAATGATATCCGCTTCCGCTGCCACCGATGTTCCAGCTATTACCGTAGGTATCCCTGTGTCCATTATTGTTGAAGGCATCGTTACCATAGCTTACGGAGCCATCAGAGCCATAGCCTCCAGAACCATAGCCTCCGGTACCATAGCCACCGGAACCATAACCACCGGAACCATAGCTTCCAGAACCATAACCTCCAGAACCATAACCTCCAGAACCATAGCTTCCAGGACCATAGCTTCCAGGACCATAGCTTCCAGAACCATAGCTTCCAGGACCATAGCTTACAGGACCATAGCTTCCAGGACGATAACCTCCAGAACTATAGATTCCAGGACCATAACTTCCAGAACCGTAACCTACATAACCATGTCCTCCAATGTAACCTCCAAGGCCTCCACTGTAACCTCCATGGCCTCCGCTGTAACCTCCATGCCCTCCATGGTATCCTCCGTTGTAGCCTCCACCGTAGCCTCCACCATAGCCTCCACCGTAACCTCCGCCGTAGTGTCTGCAAATTATTGCATCAACGCTCAGGATAAATCATTTTATTGAAATTTTTGTTAATTAAAATCTTGAATCAACGATATGCAATAGTAATAATAGTTATTATTATTATTAATTTTTTTTTATTGAGAATTATTATGATTACAATGATTATTCTGTTGAATGCCGATGATGATAAAGATGATGATTGTGTTAATTCACAAATAACGTTCGAATATTCCCGCGTGAAATATCTGGCAGTCTGGCCACCGTGAGAGATAAAAAAAAAAGGTCGCGTTATGAAGCTTGTGCGCCTGCGCACGACTGGCGGAGACGCGAGCGGATCATTCAGTGGAGGGGATCGATAGTGATCGATCGAGTCAGTTCGTCAGTTGCAGTGATCGCAGTCAAAGACCCGAGACGAAATTTAGGGCGTTGCCTCATCGTAGAACGTGTTGAATCTTGTATAATTGCATCAGCCTTCGGTCGACGTTATACGTACACATTATCGTTCTATTAAACCGCGTTTATTCGTTTTCCGTAAATATTCGAATTTTTTTTCCGTTAATTAAGGTTTTGACATATATATAGCCATTTATTTTACTTGCAATTCGAGGTTTGAGTATAATTCTTTCGACTTTTCCGCGTGCCGCGCAATTACACGACGAATCACGCGAGACGTATAGAGAAAAAGAAATTTCAAGATGATTATGATAATATTGACGATGATGATGATGATGGGCATGATCATCACTTTCATCATCAAGATGACGATTATGATCATGGTGATGATGATTATCCCGATTATCAGCGTCATCGTGATCGCGATAATCATCATCAGGATCGTGATGATCGTTACGCTGCTGATGGTGATGATGAAAATAATTATGAAAATATACTCACGATTTACCATGATAAAGTCCGCCACCTAAAAGAGCTTTCGCACCGACCACAGCGCCGCCCAGTGCAAGCGCTTTCGTGCCTAACAATGCTCCGCCGACACCCAACAATAGTGCCTTTTTGGCGAGTAAAAGACCCCTCTTATCGCGAACGACCGGCGTCGATTCATCGCCCTCGATAACCTCGATTTTCTCATCATCGCGATCAGTCGGTGCACCCTGAGCCGCGATAACGGCTAGCGCAACGAACAATAATGCATACCGAAGCCGCATCTTTCGTCTCTGAGGCAGATCGAGAAACAAAAAGAAAAAGAATTCAAAAATCGATCTGCATTCTCGTTTAAATCATTCGAAATTTTATGCAGGACATATTCCTGAATCGTTTCGATTTTTTTTTCTTCTTCAACGACTCTTTTTGATCTTTAAGTCGTTATGACAATTGCCAAGGCTCATCTGCATTTATTGACAGGAAAAATCGACAATTATTTACTTAAAAGGAAAAATATCCATCGGGATATCAATATTTTTTCCTCGGGGCCTATAATATTATCCGCTATAAGACTCGGGTTAAGCGGATAAATTTTTTTTTTTTTAAAGCGCGATTTTTTTAAAAAGCGATACGTCCCTCTAGCGGGATTCCGTAATCGTCTCTAGAGAGTCGAGCACACGAAGCTCCACAAGCCATAAGCAGACTGGCATAAGCTTTTGCGCATGCGCTGTGGCAGAATAAAAAGGCCATGCGCATGCGCTATGGCAAAATGAAAAGGCCGCGCATGCGCAATATATTATGCCAGTTTGTTTATGGCTTCTGGAATTTTATATGCTTTGGGCTTTACGGAATCCCGCTACTGGGTCGCGGGAAGTTTCTCGAAGGTTCGAGAAGCTTCTACGTTGAGGCGCATGCGCCCCGAAACGGCGGGAATCGAAAGATATAATGCCTAATTCACACCGCGCGTGATGAGCGATGAACGATACCCAATGACAGCTCTGCTCGAGGGGTTGCGACGGATGTGACGTTCGGAAAAGCAGAGCTCTCATTGGATATCGCTCGTCGCGCGCGGTGTAAATCCAGCATTAAGTATTTCGAGAATAAAGGCCGTAGAACACAAAACTCCACAAGCCATAAGCAGACTGGCATAAGTTTTTGCGCATGCGCTATGGCAGAATAAAAGAACAAAAATTAAGTCGAAAGAAAAGAATATAATTATCTATATATATATATGGGGCATTCCACGTCAAACCAACCCGTCATCGGCCTGACCCCCTGGGATTGTAATGTCCAAATGGATTTTTTGGTTTGTTTTGGTCAAAAATGATACCTCTAATTTTTCGAAATTTTTCCGCCATGTTTTAAAGGTGTGGTGACCTCATATATCCTTATCGACACGAAGATAAACATTTGTAAAATCGATGACACTTCTTGTAAAATCGGGGACTCGAAAACACATCTTATTGTCATAATTCGAAAATGGGATGAGAATAATGCTAAATATTTTTTTTTTGTTTTTCAAAAAAAAAATTTGTTAGTCATTTTAGATGGTGGTTTTTAATAGCAAAAAATAAAATATAAAGAAACTTCGTCTTGGTAAAATTCGATTTTACCGACGTGTTTTCGAGTTCCCGATTTTATAAAAAAGTTTCATCCATTTAAAAAATGTCCATTCTCGTGTCGAGGATATTTTGAGGGCGCCACACCCTTACAAAATGGCGGAAAAATTTCGAAAAATTAGAGGTATAATTTTTGACCAAAATAAACCGAAAAATCCATTGGACATCAGAATCCCAGGGGGTCAGGCCGTTGACGGGTTGGTTGGACGTGGAATGCTCCATATATAATTATTTCGAATTGCTCGCACGTATTATCGGCTCTCGCGGATTCTGGGCCCGACGATGTATGTACATTGGTGCCGTTTCGAAAGTTTTGAAATTTCGTCGAAAATCCGTGTGTATCGATACAAAAGCAACAACGAACAATAGGCTTTCTACAAAATAAGTTTAACCGGAGTGTGCTTATTCCATATATATATACATAATTGTATATATTCTCTGACGCAATTCACGCACGAGACTGATTAAAATTCTCAAATTTGAGGAATTTATTAATTTTTTTAATTAAAAAAAAAAACAAAAAATTCAATCCCCTTAACTCCGGTAAATACACACCGATGAAAAATCGTACTTCAAGATTCGAAAAAAATTTTCCAACAATTTCACAAGCCGGAGAAAATTTAATGAAATAAATAATTATATATATAATATACACAACATAACGTCGCGCGTCAATGTAACTCGCACTTTTCTATTTTCTAACCAATATACCTCGAGGAACGCGGAGAGAACACGAATGATGATATCTCTTGAACGAAGATGACTTTTATAGGATACACGGAGTTTTACGCAAATATATCCCACCGTCGGTGAAAAAAAAGCCGCACCTATAATTTGGAAGATCCCGAGGTCACCGAGCCCTTGGGCTATTCGTATACATTACCGATCTCGTGTGTGCCGTGTACGTTGACATCGCGTCTCCAAAGCGCGCGCGGACAGGTACACACTTTGGGACGAGCAAAAGATGCTGATGAATGCGGGGAAACTCCCGCTCTCGAGTCCCAATAACGACCACGTTTTTAGGAAGATAAATGTTGAATTATATATATGTGTGTGTGTGTGTGTGTGTGTGTGTGTGTGTGTGTGTGTGTGTGTGTGTGTGTGTGTGTGTGTGACCGACCTTGAACTCACAGATTTCCATATATGCACCTGCAGACTACACGTGTAAAAAATCCTTTCGCTCATCATCCTCAATATATATATATTATATATTATAAAGATACATCGCCGCTGCCGCCGCCGCTGTTTCAGAAATCGAGGATTACCCAGAATCCCCCAGGAATTTCTGGAAACCCCCACAGATTACCCAGAACCGCCCAGGAATTCCTGAAAATCCCCATAGATTTCCCAGAATCCTCCAGGAATTATATATATATGACACTTGAAATAAATTTTCGAGTGTTACATATTAGTCTGTAAAGGAGCAATTTTTCTAGCCCACTTCAGAACAACTTGATTTTATAATATTAGCCATATAGAGCCATTGTCATTAATCGGAAATATGGGGGGTTGGCGCGCGAAGGGTGCAGGGTATACATAATATATAAATACGTAAGTATATGTATATAGTAATTATATATAAATACATATTAATAATAATGGCTCAGTATTATTATTAATAATAGATATATATATATATTGGATGAGCTCTTATTATAATAATGTCTGCTATTTTGATTATTATAGCTCTATGTATATAGAAAACGAGCTTCGATTGTAAAAAAAAAAATAATAAAAGATTATACATGATATATTAGAGAATATATTATTATAGGTGTAATTAAAAAAAAAAACTTTGATCATTGATTATTTCGAATAGTCAGTATTTAATATAGAATTTGTGAATACAAAAATTGTTCGCAATAAAGAAATCTAGCTCGTTAAATTTATTAATTCGTAATTTTTTGTAGACCCCTCGAGGGATCGTCAAGATTCTTAAATTGGTACACATTTCGCGGTGATCCTTTGATCGTTAATTATTCTGAAAATCTACCTCGCTTTTTGATTTATTTATTTTTTCGTAATTTTTATGAATCCCTCAAGGGATTCGAGATGCTGTTGTATTGAAAGTTAAGCGTTTCTGTGGCCCCTTGAAGCGATCTGTAAAAATTACGAAAAAACATTCAACAGAATAAATTTCATCGTAGCGAACAACTTTTGTATTCATTTTTCTGATGTACGATCCAACAGTTTTAGAAATAATTAATAAAGTGTGGTCGTAAAAAATTTCCGTTTTGGAATTAAAAACATCAAGTGATGTAATTTATTTTTTATTTTTTTTCTTTGAAAAATATGAGGAAAAATATAGCTATTTTTATTTTATTTTTCATGACATTTTCGTTAAATATACGCTTGAAAATAGTCTGTCGCATAATTTCTACGATTACGGAAATCGGATCTCTCGATTGGTCCATCATCTCGTGTGTGGCATTGATCAAACGTCCAACGCCATTACGAGGTCAAGTTAAAAATTATTCATTCTCCAGAAACAGTCGAAATACCTTTGCTCCGAGGTGAGAAAGTATTTAAAAAAAAAAAAAAAAAAAAAAAAAACAAACTCATTCACCTTCTGCGCAGTGAATTAAGAAAAATTACATCAGTATAGAATTTAGCATAATTCTTGTTAGAAGATGAAAACTGTGGGATAGAAAAAAAAAAATTGGACAAGCCTCAAAAAATTGGAAACCGTACGATTATTTAAAAATCCATTATTCACTTGCTCCAGAAAAGTTCAATATTGATCATTTTTTCCCAATAATATATCTAAATTATTACTACTACCCATTATTTTTGTTTCAATGACATTGCTGACTAAATTTATCTGATAAAATTAATTTTTCTTTATTATCATTTAAAATATTTCAAGATTTTCATGAAAATGGGTCAGGGTGTTAAAAAAAAAAAAAATAGCCTCAAGTAATTGATTGAATAAGTTTGGAGTGAGTTGAAGAGAAATGGAAGAAAAACTTCAACGGTGTATGCTATATGTAAATGTCTATGGTGAAAACGTAGCTATATATCGCTTCGGGATGAAGGGGAATCTCTGGTTATATGCTCGAGGACATATGCATATTTTTTTTTTAATTTATTTTGAGCATGAGTTTTCTCGAAGCAAAACGTTCAAGTGTATTTTTTCTGCATACACTAAGAGTTGATATAGCATATTAGCCCTTTAATTTTCACCTACTCTCATCACTTTCAATATCTCATATATTATTCAGCATTTTAATGCACGTTTTTTTTTTTTCCTCAAAATTTTCAAAAAGCCCGGAGTTTCAATATTCGAGACTCTTAAATGTTTTCCGATCTCGGGAAATATTTGTTAAGAATTTTTTTTTCTCGTCTGGGCATCGTTTAATAATTTTAAAAAAATTGGACAATCCTATATATATATATATATATATATTTATCAATATTATATCCCTCGCTGAGCCTCGCTGAACAATTCAGGAAATAATGACAAATTATTATACTCGTTCGCGATCCATACCAATGATTATTTGCCATGTCTCTCTCGGATCACCGAGATACCCCCCGCCGCCGCGAGCTTGGAATCCGCGTGACAAAATTTCCCATGAACCAAGGAATTACGTAAAATCACGAATCTCTTTTTATTGACTGAGAGCAGTCTCGTCGAGTTTCCTCAATATATACAAGAGAAAAAAAAAAAAAAAAATCGTCATGCTCTCAAACGTTCTTTTTGACCATATCGGGTGCACATATTATAGTAAAAGACAGTTGACGCTATAGAGAATTCGAAGAAATAAAAGAAGAAAAAAAATATATACATCCGCTGTCAGACTGGGTAGGGACAGCACAGGAGTCTCGTCGTGAGAATAATAATTAACATAGGCAAGAATCGTGTGGAATTTGTGAAGAAAAAAAAAGAAAAAAAGAAAAAAAAGAAAGAAAAAATTTTGAAGAAATGCCGTTAAAGCAGGTGAGTCACTTGGCGAGAGATGGAAATTAATTATGATTCAACCGGTAACCCGAGATTTCGATATCACAAAAATTTTGCATAATCATATCCGCGTGCTTTGGCCACGCACGAGGAAAGAATTACAGCAATAATAATAATATGCTTAGCGGATGTGATGTAAAATAAATGTCAGCGCTATCATTTTTGAGGGGGGGGGGGATTCAATAATTTATTTTATTTCTCTAAAAAAAAAAAACAAAATTTTTTTTTTAACTACAGTCAAAAAAGCGAAGAGGGGTCGATGGCGAGGCGGCGAAGGAAAGACGAATTTCATTGAAGAAGGAAGAACTTGGGCGAGAAATAAATTACGGTATTCTGAATACAGAACGTAATATTCGTTCCTCGGAAGAAATGATGACGAAGGTGAAAATGCCAATATTTCGGGAGGAAGTCGAGGTGGCCTGGCGTACTTTTGATCGCTCATTCGACGCCAAGGATCACGAGTAATTCATTGTTCCAAGGGTCTTTACGCATCAACTTGCCAATAAAAATGAAAATAATAGTAACAAAAAATAGAATCTCGACCGTCATACTGCAATATTTTTTTCCCAAAAAAAAAAATTAATTCACGCTCTTCGAGACTCGTATGAACCGTGCATTAATTTTTTTTGTTTCAGACCCACCAAAACTTATGATTGTAAAAAACGAAAAAGTTCGATCGACTCTCTGTTGAATTAGCGTAAAATTAAATTCAAATAAATAATGCAAATCATTTTCATGATTCGCTAACGTTTCAAACAGGTCGAGAATGATCGTCGATGCTGTGGAAATAGCGAGAGACGGATATGAGCAAAATTTCGCGTCTCATGCCGGGGCAATAGATCATTTTGTAAATATTTATCGAACGAGACTCGACGATCATGAGAAGCGTTATCGCGAAAATCTCGAGGAGCTCGTGATGATTTTCATGAAGGATCATAAAGGAATTGAGGAACGCGATGAAGATGATGAATTGTCGATCGGAACTATCATATTCAGTACCAAGCAATATTTCGAGGAATCCTCGAATGACGCTCGTGGCATTGCAATTGGTACACGACGATATTTTACGACGAATAGATTTTTCCCCTAGCCGTGATTCTCCGGAAATGTAAAATGGCAAAAATATCGGTGGAGGGCCTCGTTAGAATAATTGAAAAAAAATAATAAAAAAAATCTTTACCCAATAATTAGCCGAAAACTCGAAATTTTCTTTTGTCCATAGCCAAAGTGGACGTTCTCAAGGAGAGCAACGAAAACTCGAGGCGCCTTTTAGCGACTATACTCGAGAGCGAGATGTCCGATCGTTGGAAAGAATTACGAGAAATTCTCGAGAATTACGAAAACTGTTAGTTTTTTTTTTCTTTTTCTTTTTTTTTTTTTTTCACCTCGCCTCATTAATGGCAAAATCGCTGATGCATATTCATGAAGCGAGATGTGTAATATTCACGTGTAGCAACGAAGCAACGTAGACAGGCTTACGAGACGATTAAGGCCAAAGACGATCGTGAACGAAATATCATAGATCGTCAAATATCAACGACCGCGATTCTCTCCGAGACGATTCGCAAGTTGAAGGATAAAATTGGCCATTTTGGTACAGCGGCGAATGAGAGAATAGCTGAGATAACAGCGGAGCAAAAATTCTTTCACGATTCCTTCCGTATGGCCAAAGAACGATTTCTCTCAGGTATATTTTTCTTTATTCTTCTTCTTTTCGTTTTTTGGCATCATATTTGAAAATAAATATAATGCGCGAATGAATTTGAGACAGAGGAAAGAATGGACAAGGCTCGACTCGTATTTCTTACCAGAGAGTATAAAAAAACGTTCGATCGTATGAGAGAGCTTGTGCGAAAAGCCGAAAAAATTTTGCTAATTATGCACGAATGCGGCAAGTACGAGACCGAGGATGAGAAAATATTGCAGCCTACGTTTCTGAACGATAATTCTTTGGACAACGATGAGAACGAGGTAACGTCATCGGAGATGTAAATTCTCGCATTATTCTCGAAAAAACTCGAAATTTTTCCTCGCATCATGCATTGTAAATATAATTATAATATACTTACAATTATAATATTAATAATAATTATTATTATTATTAATATCAATAATGTACAGTAGATATTGGTATTATATTAATTATATTATATGGAAAACGAGTATATAATCGTGAATTCACAAAAATCTTTAAGGGGGAACTACATCTCAGGTCTTGATTTAAGAAGTATATTGCAAAAATAGTGGTGAGATTGGGGTGGGAATGATAGCTTCGGTAGAAATGCTTGAATCATTTGCTTACGAAATGCCTCATTGACGTTTTTCAAATAAACATAGTTGTGCTTGTAAGAGGAAATTTAGCGAGTCATTGCGAAAAGCTTGCGCGCGCAGGATATCTTTAGAACCGTTGAACCGATCTGGATGAAATTTTGCACAAAAATTGCTGAAGTAATCCACTTTGAAGCGATAAGCCGGAAAACTTGATCCATTGATTTTTTTTTTTCACGATATAGCATATTATGCACCGGTAAAGATCAAAATATCAAGAAAAAAATATTTAATTCCTCTGCCAATCGGTCAATTCTCAATTAAATTGAAAAATGGTTGATAATTTTTATTCAGCGCATTCTTTCAACTTGGGGGTTAAAACTTCAGCTCAATCGGATAAGTTTGTCTTGAGAAATTCTGCGCTCAAACTTTTCGCAGTGACTTACTAACTTCCTTCTATTACAGCTGTACTGCGTTTAGTTGAAAAACAAAACGTCAATGATGCATTTTGTAGGTAACGAGCCATCAAGCTTTCTAACGAAAGTATCATTTTCACCCCAAACCCCATCCCTATTGGCTTGGAGACATATGTGTCTCCAAAGGAAAATAACTTTTTCTTTGTAAGATATGCATTGGGAGGAGATATTTTCGGGAGAAAAAATATATTTGTCGGGCTTCCTCGAATGGGCTACTTGTAAATAAAGTCAAAAAATCATAGTATAGCTATAACGGGGAAGTTAGTGAGTCACTGGATCAAGATTTTGTACAAAAATTGCTGAAGTATATTATGCACCAATAAAAATCAAAATATCAAGCAACAAATATTTAATCCTCTGCCAATTGGCCAATTCTCAGTGAAATTCAAAACTGGCTCATCATTTTCATTCGCCACATTCTTTCAATATGCGATTAAAATTTCAGCTCAATCGGATTAGTCTGTTTTGAGAAATTCTGCGCTCAAACTTTTCGCAGTGACTTACTAACTTCCTTCTATTACAGCTGTACTGCGTTTAGTTGGAAAAAAAAAAAACGTCAATGATGCATTTTGTAGATAATGAGCCAAGCTTTCTACCGAAAGTATCATTTTCATCCCCAAATCGATCACTATTGTTGCAATAGACCTCTAAAGTAAAGGACTCGGAGACGTATGTGCCCCCAAAAGAGAATAATTTTTTTTTTTTTGTAGGATATGCATTGGGCAGGGGATATTTTCGGGAGAGAATATATTATATTTTGTCGGGCTGCCCCGAATTGGCTTTAGGCATTTATTGTAAAGAGTCAGTTAGAGCGTAATCCGAGGTCTCTGGAATATTCATACCTCGATAAGATGTGCCAATTTTTATATCCCGGAAATCACGGAATCGTGATTTCCGGTTACACAGATTCTAGGAAATGATTTCCGCGGTTTGGAGCCGACGTTCTGGCGACGAGTCGGAGCCGCGCGGATAATCACGACCGAGCTCGCACTCGAGAGAACGAGACTGTGCCAAGAATCGTTATACTTGCGAGAATCATTGCGTCGATATCTCGACGATCATGAATAAGGTAATTAGGAGTATGAATGAAATTTTTTTTTTTTCAATTATTGGGGCGCATAATGTGTAGTAAGTAAAAATAATGAGGAAGTATTTGTTTATTTTTCGTTAAAAATGACAGATGCATCTGTTACAGGCAATTTAATTTCACGGATTTTGATATATATATAGATATAGCTTGACATGTGTGACGTCATAATGTTATATTTTTCAATTTGTTATATTAACGGCAATTTTGATTCGAATAAAAAAATAAAAAATACGTACCAAATATTTTTTCCCAAACTACCGGATTTTGAAATAAAAAAAATTTCATTTATACGCCCAATTCGTTAATTCTCATATCTACATTCGAAATCCCATTTTACAGGATTCAAGAGTTTTACAGGTCCCCTCTTTCGGGGTACAAAACTGAAAAAAAAAAAAAAAAATAATACAAATATACCGAATTTTACGTTTTTTTTTTAATTCCTCGCATTCCTCAAGGAATTCCCTCTTTCGAGGTACAAGACTGAAAAAAAAATAATACAAATATACTGAATTTTATTTTTTTTTTTGTTTTTTTATTCCTCACATACATCACTCGATCGTTACATAATCCTACCGGCTATGTCGTATTGTCTAGAAATGATTCTTAAACGTTATTTCCTTTTCTTTTTTTCTCACGTAAAAACTGGGGGGGGGGGGGGGGGGATTCGAATTTGTAGGGTATTCTAGTCTAGAAATTTGAAAAAAATCGATTTTTTTCTTCAAAATCGACATTTATATACATTTGTATAAATAAAATTGTGTATATTTTTCTTACAAACCGCGCGAGACGCCGTGAATTTTTTTTTTCTGCATGTATCAGCCATGCCGAATGTAAATCTTCATTTTTTGTTCTCCAAACATGAACAACTGTGCAAAATTGCGAAACGGAATGTGTTGTGGTTAGTTTGTATATAAAAAAAAAAAAATCGCTCTTGAAAATCCTTTCCGGAACTAGAATATCTCCTGTGGACGTTATATTTTTTTTTTCCCCCTTTCTTCTCATAAGCATAAAATACGGGGAAGGGGGAGTACGAGTTAAACTCGGGTGTTAAAAAAAAAAAAAAAAAAAAAATCGGTAGTTATTAGCGCGATAGCTTGTGACTGTGGGCTATTTGCGATAGTAATTTGCTGCCCGCTAGGAACGTCACGGCGCCAAGGCCGAGAAGATATCGCAGTGTTACGAACATGTCGAGCCTGAGCCAGAATATTCCAAAGAGAACAAAGATACCTGCGAACGAACGAGTGAAGAAAAAAAGGTTTTTTTTTATTTTATTAATTTAAATTTAATAATTAATTTAAATTAATTGAATAAAGCAGACTCGATCAATTTTTTTAATTAATCGAGTCTGCTTCGCTCTTTGGGACATTTTTTAAAATATTTTTTGCCGAAATTAAATTTTTTTTTGGCAGTGTCGTGAAAGATTGGGCTGCAAACGTGACGAGTTTCGTGCGTTACGTTTGTGAAAAATTCACAATTTTTTTATATGCGCCCGATTGAAAACGAATCGAACGAGCTTTATCCGTATCGTCCGTCAAGCATCGGGCGTGAAATATCGGTTTTTTTTTTTTTTTTTTTTCATTTTTTCAAAATTCGCAATATTCATTGGATATTTATGAGAAAACTGTATACGTATAATAAAAAAAATCGCGATTAAGATCATAATTCATCAATTTTCCATAAATTATTTTGTTTCGTTTTTTTTTTTTTACATTTTTATTAATCTCACGAGTGTTTTTAGAAATCCCAACTTAAAAATGACATACATTGCGTAAAACTTTCTCAGCTTTCTGAAAAAAAAAAAAAATATGGAAAACTTTTTTGAACTTTGGGCAATGGCGAAAAAACGACTTTTCTAATTATAATCTTGATTTTGAGTCTTCTACGCGTATATTAATTAGGCTATATTTTTTTTCGGAAAGTTGAGATTTTTTTTACCAAAAAATATAGAATTGGTTTCTTTTTTTTTCAAATTCAAACCGCCAAAATTGAATGAAAAAAATTTCAAATGAAAGAATTCGATACCCAACGGTAGCTAAAAAAAAATGGAGGAAAAAATCTGAAAAAATTATGCCACGTGTTTTTCAACACAGACACCAAGCTGTGTAACTTACAAAAAGATCCCCGATAGTGAACCCCAAACTTGGCCGATAATTAATTTTTTTACTCATATGTATATTAAAAAAAAAAAAATCGCGATTAAGATCATAATTAATAAGATCAATTTTCCATAAATTATTTCGTTTCGTTTTTTTTTTTTTTTTCTTAAAAATTCGAAATATCGTATGAATATTTGGATATTCGTGAAAATAACTGTATACGTATAATAAAAAAATCGCGATTAAGATCATAATTCATGAGATCAATTTTCCATAAATTATGTCGTTCCGTTTTTTGAGAAACTAAGAAAAAAATATTTTTCCAGGAATATTTTGAGAATAAATGGAAATTACGGTATACCATAGAATTCACGAAACTATTGTTATTATTCGTTTACTCACTCGCTAAGCCAAGATGAAAGACAATGGCGCTGGGAGAAAATGGAAATTTGGAAATGTTGACACGAAGTTTTGCCCAGAGAAACAGCAATACGAGAATCGGCGAGAGACAGAGACCGGTAAATAAATTTGAGACGAATACCGGTGGTCTTTTCTCGGGTTCGCGGAACATGTGCTGGAAAAATTAAAAAAAAAACAAAAATTATATATATAATATATATAATATATATAATATATATAATATATATTATAATTTTTAAACCATAATAACTTATATATATATAATATATATATAATATATATATATTATATATAATATATATAATATATATATATAATATATATATAATATATATTATAGATATAGATATATATAAGTTATTATGGTTTATATATTTATAAATATATTTATATATAATATAAGTGATATATATATAACGATTAATCGTTTCGCGTATATTAATTGTGCAATGTCGAACACGATCCTCGATGATCCATCGATCGAAGCGATGAAACTTCAAGAGGATCGTGTCAGCGATTAATTTGCCAGTGTTTTGGAGATGATCGATCCATAGAACGGACCTCGGCCACTAACGAGCACTGGCTCTTTAAAATTTCGACTGATTGTACGATTTTTTTTTCCCCTTCTTTCTATTTACCTTAATTTCCGGTTTTGGCGTGTAAGTATTGGGCTTCTGCTTGTACGCCAACGATTTGCCAGCGGTGGAAACTTCCGAGCCCGATGACTCGGGAAACTTGAGGCTAGCGGTCGCGAGTGTCCAGGCAAAGGAATTTCCGAGGGTTGCATCACCCACGATCACCTCGATATTGTAATCACCGCTCTGATGTCCGAATGTTTGAGCTGCGCTTCCTAGGGCCTGTAATGAGAATTTTTTTTTTCCCCCCCCATTGACAAATTGAGCTGTTTCAACGAAATCGAGAAAAAAAAAAAATCGAAGTCAAAGGAATCTGCGTACCATATCGAATTTGTAAACGTGAGAAGCGTCCGGCTCGGCCACGAATATAATCTCGCGACCTTGTTTCGCGCTCGGAGTCTCCGATACCGAGTACAAACGCACGAATGCTTGATGAACTCGCATCGGCTTGTCGGTGGCCGAATCGCGCAGCAAGAATCTCATTACGAGCTTCTGCTGCGAATCTGCCTCGATTTTTTCGGCCAATTTTTGCGGATAAACGACCCTGCGGAGACAAAGGCGACGTTTAACGACGGGGCTTCAACTTTGGATTACCGACGATTGGGAGTATGAATGAAATTTTTTTTTTTTTCAATCATCGGGGCGCATAATGTAGAGTAAGTAAAAATAATGAGGACTTATTTTTTATTTTTCGTTAAAAATGACAGATGCACCTGTTATAGGCAATTTAATTTCACGGATTTTGATATATATATAGATATAGCGTAACATGTGTGACGTCATAATGTTATATTTTTCGATTTGTTATATTAACGGCAATTTTCATTCAAATAAAAAAATAAAAAATACGTACTAAACATTTTTTCCTAAACTACCAGATTTTGAAATAAAAAAATTTCATTTATACTCCCAATTGGACTTTTGTGGCCTTTATTGACCAAGTTCCACGCATTCAACTCTTACAGTCATACATTTTTCTACTCAATATTTTGGCCTGAAATTTTTTACTCTGGGGGTTTTTGGGGTCGCTGATCACGAATTCAAAAGCCAGAATTTTATAATTCCTTAATCCAAAATGGCGGATTCAATATGGTAGAAAAAAACAAAAAAAAATGTATAAAAAACAAAAAAAATGTATAAAAAACAAACAAAAAAGTAGAAAAAACAAGTTCCGTTTTGGCTAATCAAAGTTTCATTTCTTAAAATTGTTCATCCGCCATCTTGGATTTAGGAATTATGAAATTCTAGCTTTAAATTCGTGATCGGCGACCCCAAAAACCCCTGAATATCCATTTTTTCGCCGAATTGGTTTTATATCAGAGCTCTGAGGTAATTATTTGTAAGATGGGACCGTAGCGGTCCCACTGTGACTGAAAGGGTTAAGGAGAGCAAGCTACTTTGGATGGTTAAAAAAAAATCCATTCAATCTTTTATTTCATAAATCGTTGGCAAAGTATCTCAAGAATGCATCGTGAAAATTTCAAAATGGTATTTCGGAATCGCTGAATAATCGGGTAAGACACTTTATCGCTTCATTAATCACATTTGACTTTCGAATTTTTCGTTTGTGAAACTGAGACGTTTCTCGAAATGATATTTTTTCAATTTGCCGGAATCATAACTCGAAAAATTGATGATCGATCGTCTTCAAAATTTAAACACGTTTACGTAATATAATTTATTTAATTATGAACCTAAAGTTGAAAAGATTGGATTTTTTAAAACATATGAAAAATTCCGTAAAAAAAAGTATGCTCTAAAAATCGATAATTTTTTTTTCCAAAAACGTTCGAATTGCGAGCTGCGCAATTCCCGCAAATCGACAACGAGAATGAGGACATACGCCAAGGGACTCGGGGGATTATAGATTAATTAATGCATGAAATAAGTTGAAAAAATTACCAGAGATTTATGGAAATATGAATAAATTATTGTCAGAGTTTGGGAAATTTTCGTGGTTTTTTTTTTTGCATTAAAAAAAAAAATCCCAAAAATCACCCAATTTTCGGTCTCCTCAAATTCGATTATTGCGAAAAATTAGAAAAAAAAAAAAACGAAGATGATTCAAGGAAAAAAGGGTAAATTTTTTTTCTTTTTTACAAATTCATTTATCGTTCAGTCACAAATAAATATGAAAATCTCAGTACTAACTTGACGAGCTTGGGTTGCATGGTTTGATCGGCATCGCCCGTACCGATCTCGAGATAATTGACTCGCACATCGGAGAGAACCTTCACCGTAACGACATTGGATACACTTCCGGCCGATATGGCAATTTTGTAAAAGCCACGATTCGGCTTTATTTCCATGAGATTCATCGTGAACAGAGTCCTGAAAGATCGATAAAAAAATTAAAAAAAAAAAAAAATCTACATGTATCAGATCGAGTTGATCATAAAATGTGCGTCTAGCTCGAGGCGTAAATCGAATCGGACGAGCGATAATGAGATTGCGATATCGAGCACGACAATTTTCTCTGCCCCAAGCGTATAACTGGAGTCACAGATTTGATATGAAATCAGCAAATAATTGGGGACTATGGTTTGAAAAAAAAAAAAAAAAAAAAAAAAAAAAAAAATATAATAAAAATAAAAAGTTGAATTATGAGCTTACTTGTCCTTTGGAGAAGGTTCGAAGTTTCGTTTGCTTATCACCACGACATCGTCGTCCATTCTCGTCGCCGAATTGGCAACGATCGTCGGACTCTTCGGCAGAGGTCTGCCGAGAATATCGCAAACTTTTACGCTGACGAGAGACTGCTGAGACGAAACGATCGTTCCACCTTCGGCGAGGGCGATGCAGATTGGCTTGTTGAGCTCGTTATTGGCGAGAGTCGTGAGGGACGAGAGAAGCTTGACAACGCCTTTCGGTGTTTGAACGGATAGACGGGAGAGAAGATAATTCGACAATTTGACGATTTGCTGACCCGTTACGGGTGGATTTTTCTTCATGGACGCCGAGAGCTTGGCAATTCCATCGACCACGAGACCTTTACGATGGGAATAAAAAAAATTACCGTTTCATCGCGTTTGAGGGAAAAATCGTTTTTTTTATGCATATTTTTTTTTATTTATTAATTTGTCAGAATTGATATGTTTCTACACTGGTCATCCAGAAGAACGAAAGTTTGTTGAACATCATTCGAGTTTTGCGGGGAAAGAGGGATATGGATCCGGGGAAAATGTCCCTGACGTATTTAAGGATGTTTCTCCGTTACATCGATATAGTGTCACCGACTTGAAATTTTTTCAGTGTTTATCCCCAAAATGTGTGTGTGCAAATGTTAAATGAGATTTGGAGCCTCGTTTTTGAGATATTAAATGTTTAAAAAAAAAAACATTTAACATGAGTTCTTATGGCCACACATGAAAAAAAGGTTCTAATCGTTCTGTAATTCGCGAACTTGAAATGCCAGGATCTTTAAAAAATTGTATGACCCAGTTCTATATATAATGAAACCGTGTAAGAAATTTCACCTTGATTAGGAGCATTTTCGGTGAGGAATTAAATGTAACATTTAAAAATGCTGAAAAAAGAGGGGTGCGCCGTCGATTTCAGACGCGACGGACAACGTTGCCGAACTCAACTTGTCGAATTAGGCTTTTTTTTTCAGAATAAAATCCTGGAGTTTTTTTTAGCGTCTTTTCATAGGAAATGGGATAAATAATAACTTATAAAATGTGCATTATTATCCCTCTCGTATATTTTGGCAAGGGAAAAATAGAAACAATGAAAATTTGGCACTTTTTGTGCTTCAACTCGAAACGCTGCTCAAACTATACGTAATAGAGTAAAATTGCTCATAAATAATTTTCTAGGTAACTTAATTCTCTACAAAAAAAGTCCCCGGTGGCATGTATCTAAAGTTGATAATTTAGGCGTGGGAGGCGTCCAAAGTTGTAAAAATAATTTAAAAAAAAACCATTTCAAGTAGGTGGCTTTGTTTGAATTTCGTTATGAATAAAGTTTTTTTAGGTGGCAATGGCTTTCTCGTTGTGTCCAGTGGACGTATGGATTTCTATACCTTTTTAATTCAACGTTAACGCGGTGATATGTAATTTAACAACCCATGGGTCTACTATTTTGCGATTTCACAAAAATCACACTTTCTCGTCACGTCACTTCGGACACCTCCCACTCATCCACTACTGATTTTTCATGAATACTGTCGGGGACCTTTTTTATAGAAAATTTAATTCTCTACAAAATTGTTCTTGTGTAATTTTCTCTATCTTGAATAGTTCGGACACCGTTTCGAGTTGAAGCTCGGAAAATGTGAATTTAGAATTTTTTTTTTGCAACATAAACGTTAATATTTCAAAAACTTACAGGAGTATATTGCTATAATTTTTTTTTTACATTTTTATCAATGCCATTTACTGGCGAATAGCGTTGAAACGAAACTTCACAGTTCTAATTCTGATTTCGACAAAATAAATTGACTGGCCGAGATGCGCGAGGATTTAACAAATATCCTTAAGATAAAAATAATGAGGAATCAATATGCAAATTTCTAATTTCCACACTTTTATTTTACTTTCCCGTGAAAAAAAAAACACCGCGAATCTGAATTCTTCCACCAATTATCGTCAAATTAATTAGCAACCGTTTCGTACATGCTGTCGCGGACTTTTTTATAAAAAATTTAATTACAAAATTATTTTTGCGCAATTTTCTCTATCTCAAATAGTTCGGACAGCGTTTCGAGTTGAAGCTCGGAAAACGTGAATTTTGAGTTTTTTTTTTTTGCAACATAAACGTTAATATTTCAAAAACTTGTAGGAGTATATTGCTTAGGGTGTTTGAAAAAAAAGTTCGATTTTTCATGCTCCCACCCCTCAAAACTTGAATTTTGATAGAAAAAAACATCCTCGCGAAGAGGGAGCTCTGTAGCTCAAGCGGAAGCCGCCGCTCATTGAACGTTTCTAATTATAACAGCCAATTAACGTCTATGATGAACTTTTTGCAAAAATTCGTTATGAAACAGAGAAAAATCCTTAAGGATGTTTATGGGTATTTTTTTTTTCAATATTTTGAAGATCGTCGAATAATTCAATGATATTTTCGGGAAATTTTCGAGGATAAACAAGAATTTAAGGACATTATTGGCTTACTCGTGACCGGAAGTCCGCCCTCGAATTGCAAAATTTGTCCGTTGACCTCGTCAGCCTGAACGATAGCGTCTTCGATTTTCCCGAGAGCGAAACTACCGGCGGGTCCCAACAGCGACGCGATGTGAAAAGTGTATCCCAGGCTAACAAAGTAGGAAGAAAAAAAAAAAAAAAAAAAAACGAAATATTAGACCCATAAAATTCGAAAAGTACGAATACGAATGTATTTTCTTTCTCAAACGAATTACTTTGAGAGACTGTCGTCTTTTTTCAGCGCCGCTTGAACGGCTTTCACGAGTTTCGTCGTCAGAGGCTCCGAGAGTTTTTTCGACAATGACGTCAGAGCCGAAACGGCGTGATACAAGTCCGGAATCGTCGAAGTCTCCGTCTCGATCACTCTCGTCAGAGTCTGCGACGAGCGACAAAAGAAAAAAACGCGAGTGTAAAAAAAAAACGTTATTTCTCGCTTGAATTTTTTTTTTTTTTCAAAAAATTCATTCTACCTTGGCCAACGCGGCTGTTGGTAAAGCTGGACAAGATCCGAGAGTCTTCCATGCCGAAACGATGTAATAAAGACTCTCGGGACTCTGATTCGAATTGTCGCTAGACGATCTGACGAGATATTCGCAGATATCCTGAAAAAATTTATTAATTTTTTTTTTTTTTCCCACCGTACACGATCGAAGAACGATCCGGCGGAGCGAGAATCGACGGATCGTCTTCAGTAAGACTAATCAATGGAATCATTTTATGATAATCAACATTTGCAATTTTCATCATTCGACGATCGTAAAAAGCTACAAAAAACAGGGAGGAAAAAAAACGTAATATCGAAAAATCACTGCTCACCGCTGATTTGGGAATGGGCTCTTGGAGCAATCGATAGCCGATCACAGCGTGATACGTCGATTCAACGTCCGTAAGCCCAAAACCCGGTTCGATAACATTTTTCAATCGTAATTTGTCGGACTCCTTCAGATAAGAGCTCGTCGAGGTAGGGGCGTCTTGCGCGGCCAGCGCGATGTGTAAAATCGCCGCTCCGGCGACGAGCAAACAAACTGCGGCGAATTTATATTCTCAGATCGGCGCAATGTTGCAAGAAAATTATCAATACCGGATCGAACGAGTATTTTTTTTTTAATTTTAAACTCTAATTTCACTGGAATTGATTTTTTTTTCGAAAGAAATTACGCATTTCCGGTGCAATCAAGAATTCGACGCCATTTTGATTTTTTGTTTAACATTTTAAACGAGGCCCGTGTATAACCCCTTTAATTCGCGTGTAACAGCGATCGATGGCAAGTCAAATTTGTAACATAATTCGCAGTGTAAAATCAATTATACATCGGTTCGAGATGGATTTTCGTTAATTTTTTTTTTCGAGCAAATGACGTGAAAAATTGCTGTTCGAAGAGCCGAAAGTTAAAAGGGCCGCTTTCCGAGACGCCACGAGGTTACTACAAAACGCTTTGCGTATCGCAAAATTATAACGAAGAGCACGATTATGTTTTTCATTTCAATATAAATGATACTCACCGGAATTCATTGTATTCTCCCTCTTTCTCTTTGGTTTCGAGGGCCTTGGCAACGCACCGTAGGCCTTCATTCTCCAGAAAATAATTACACGTAAGCCGGTCACCACGTCGGCCTCCCAAGCAAGATGGCTCTTGGTCTTTCCCCATTGCGCGTGTCAAGAAAAATGGACGATAAACCGTACAGGAAATCGCTGGCATGCGAAAAATTTTCACGCATGCGCGTTAACGGTAGCCCTCTACTTCCGGTAAGAGTTAGCGGGAGGGGGCTGTACAGTCACGAGCAAAAAGGTATGTTCGCAATACTTGCAACTTTTCACAAGCTCAATTACCAGATTTTTAAATTAAAACTGAATAAATAAATGCCATTTAATAGATTTCAACGAACTACGGTTATATATCTTGGTCCGTTGGAATTTTTTTTGTGCTACTTTTTCAACGTTTTACATTCTTGTTTGGAATTTACGGGATTGGATAGGAATTTGCGGGAAAAAAATGATAGAGCCAATCACTAAATTCCACAAGAATTGTCTTGACTCTTCCACTCGAATCTGACACTCTACTTCCGGTCGCCAATTTGAACTTCTCGGCATTTTATCCCCAAGCAAACATTACCACACATATTATTAGATCGGATTGAATTTTCATCAATGAACTACGTTAAGATTTATGAATATATATTTTATGTATTGTACATATACAAAACAAAGAAAATTGATACGTGCATATCATAACAAGATTCCACTTTTTCTTTTTCTCTTCATTTTATAAATTTGTTACTATATGGATATGCGCTCGAAGAAAATTTTATATAAACAATATTATAATGCCTGCGTTTTTGTTTTTCTTCTTTTTCACGAACGTCATTTCTTCGCGTTTACTTCAATTGTTGCTCCATTTTTTTTCCTTTCGTAAAATCAAACTAATTGTCGCCTATGAAAATTGTGCAAGAATCCTAATCCACAGCGCCGTTTGAAACAAAAAAAAAAAGGAAAAAAAAAAAAGATATACATACTATAGTCTATATATATATAACGCTTACGCTCGGTGTCATTTTTTCTCCCTTTTTGCACAATGGAATATATGTCAATGGCAATTATTTCTTTTTTTTTTTGCTGTTCACGTACTTCCTGTTATATTGTTATTTTTTTATAAAGAAAAAAAAGATGGCCATTGTTTTCTTCTCCTTCCCGGACAGCAATAATGTAGAGACTGGAAGCGAGCCTGTGAGAAAGGAAGCTATTTGTACACATGTGGGTACTTCTTCGGTTTATCTTGCCTCGATTGACAAAAAGAGACGATGATAAAATAAAAATCATACATGAAACTCCACGTTGGAGCACGAGTCTTTGCAAAATATCAGCACAAACATTGTCCCTCGTTCGATATATATATATATATATATATATATTAGGGTGGTCCTTATTTAGGCTTTTTTTTCAAATTTTAATGCTCTCATCCCCCAAATCGGTTCCAAATAAATCTCTGAATTTTTTCAGATTTTTATTTTGATGATTGAACCAGGCCAGCGAGGTCAAAGTTTCCCATAAGGATAACATGGGGTTTTTAGGGATTACTGTATATAACATGCAGCTACATGAAAAAAAAATTGATAACGCTATTTTTTTGTTTTTTTTTTTTCAAAAACTATAAAAATAGTTTAAATTTCTCTGAAACTAGTCTGCAATGATGCCAGTTCATGAAAAAAAAAAATTTTTAACACTATTTTTACAAATTTTATGAGTTGTTTCGCGTCTACTCGGCATTTTTCCTCGAAAATCACGGTTCGAGGGCTTTTTCCTGATAATATTAATAAAAAAATATTAACTCAATATTGAAAAAAAATTTAACTTATGATATCCAAACTTCCACATACGCTATTTGAGATCAGATGAACATCTTACATTAGTCCTCTTTTTTTCACTGTAAGATATGAGCGTTAGCGTTTCCATTGTAATTCGATAATTCACGAACTTTATTGCATAAAAAACCAACTTATACCTGAAAAACCGTGATTTCCGAGAAAGAATCCATACAAAGTTTGTAAAACAAGTGTTTAAAAAATTTTTTTTCACGAACTGGCATCACTGCAGACCACTTTTCGTGAATTTTGAACTATTAAGCAGAAAAACAATTTTTTTTTATCAATCATAAATAAAAAAATCGTTGAAAACCGTATTTTTGAGGAAAAAAAAATCTGTTCAGCATGAAATAACGCATATAAAACTTTTTTTTTTATACAGCTGCATCAATGTAGATTAAGTTTCGAAAATTTTTGATTTTTCGGCTGAAAAATAATCGCGCTTTCGAATTTTGTACGGATAAATCCTAAAAAATTCATGTTATTCTTACGGGGAAACTTTGACCTCGCTGGCCAGGATCAATCATCGAAATAAAAATCGGAAAAAAATTCAAGGACTTTTTTTTTTTTTTTTAAATTTATTTGTAACCGATTTTGGCGATGAGACCATTAAAATTTTAAAAATCCTAACTAAGTACTATCCTAATATTTATACATAGATTCCAATTTTTTTTCGATTCATCGGAACGGCCACGCTTAACAATAAACAGTGAATCTTCGGTTAAATCTACGTTAAAAACATTGCAGACTGTTTTTTTTTTTTTTCCCCCTAAACGTTTTTTTTTCCTTCACAATTCTCGACGCTCTCGTGTTCACATTCGATTTCCTCTAGACACTAACGCGATGAGTTCCTATTGTACTTGCGATTATCCCATGAGCGAAAAAAAAAAAAAAAAAAAAAAAAGACGTTGGATTTTTCATATTTTTCCTCGCATTAAGCACAAGATCGGGGGCTGAAGCGACGAGGACAGACTGCGAGCGAGAAAGGCCTGTGTCGCGAGAGAGATTATCAGTGATAAGTTTCACGCGAATGAGAGCATCTCGCTGTTTGTTTTTCTTCTTAAATTCTCTCTATAATCGCACTTTTTTTTCTTCGCGCGCTCGATCGTTCGAAAAAAAAAAAAAAAAAAAAAAAAATTTTGTACAAACACCAAATTGCTTCTTCGAGAGCTCAAATCAGCTCGAGTTTTCGCGACAAAAAAAATCGTACATGAGCCCACATTTTTTTTTTTCCGTTCCCAAACTATGTAGATGTGACGATTTTTTTTTTTTTTAAATATAAAAAAAGAAATTTTTCTCTCGTATAAATTCGCGAATTTTACTCAAATACTGTACAAATCCTCGCTTACGACACGCCTTCATTATCCTATGTACATTATGATATACAGTCGTTGATGCTTTATACCATTCTCAAAAAAAAAAAAGAAAAAAAAAAAACAAAAAAAAAAGTCCAGAGGACGTCAATCGCAAGCACTCGGATGTCCTTTTTGTTTTTCCCCCCTATCGCTTACTTTTTGGTATTTACAGTGGTGCCTGACGCGACCAAGCGCCAGATTTTCTTTCTTTTACCGCAAAATATAAAAATTATTGATAAAGAGAAAGAAGAAGAAAAAAAAAAAAAAAAAAATTGATAAAGAGAAAGAAAAAACAAAAATTGTCAACGACTTTTCCCTCTTCGAGGATACTTTGGATGATTCGAGGATATTCATCCCTGCGGGAAAGCTCCGGAAATTCGTAAGACTACCGGAAGTTCTTTTTTTTTTTTCTCATCTTTCCTATCGTATTCCCCTGCGCTTCGAGTTTCTTTTTTTGTTTTGCTATCGGAGAGAATGAAGAAAAAAAAAAAATAGAATCAGCTCACTCCGTGGGTCCCTGACCCCATCGCGATTTTGTCCTTGGAGCTTTGCTCGGCGTCAGCGACGACGCAGCACCGTCGTCGGTTATCTTTCGCTTGACACTCAGTACGATACCGCTTTTGGGTATGAATTTTTGTTGCGTCATTGCCGTTTTCGTAGTCGGATCGACGCTGCTGCTGCTGCTCGCGGGCAATGACGCAGGAAAGACAACGGGCAAATCCTCGTCCTCGAGGCCAGGTGGTTTTGGCTGCTCAAGCGAGATTCCCTCGCCGTCGCTGCTGTTATTTTCATTATTTTTCTCGCAATCCGTGCGGATCGGAGCGACTTGGGAAATAATATCGGTGCCTGAATCTGGAATTTCGGGCGACCGGGAATTCGGGAGATTCGCGATTGATGGAAGAGCCGAGGGCGGTGGCGGAGGTGGAGGCGGAGGTGGAGGAGGCGGCGATGCGAATGTCGCAGGAGGAATGGGAACATTTTGCGATTCGATTTGAGGATGAATCGTGGCAGTGGGAGGTGAAATGGCAACTGCTGCGGCTGCGGCTGCGGCTGCTGCAGCTGCTGCGACAGCTGCCAATTCTTCCTCGGCTTTTTTAATTAGATCGAGATCACTCAACGAGCGAAGAGTACTTTTCGTTTCTTTCGTTCCCGATAATGACGCATCCATCGTCGTTTGCCCTTGATTCTTGCTGATGCAAGTCGGCGTGTACTTGTCCGTTGATTTGGCCGTGTACAACGATGGATTCGACGCCGACGTGAGAAACGTCGCGCTCGGCTTCGACGGCAGATAAGGATCGATCTTCGAGATCTCCTGACGCTTTACGTTCGCCAATATTTCTTGCAAATTCGGGGGTATCGTTATGTCGGAGACCTTGTCGAGTATCGGTTGGGCATATTTCGCGATAACGGGTAGAGGCGGTGGGGTGAACGAACGCGCGTCCGTTGGACTGTAAGCCTCGTCCGAGTCACCGCCGGCCGGTGGATCGAGACCGAGACCCTGAAATAATCGTCAGCGAATCCATGAGCTCTCTTCAAAAACGATTGACGCTCATGGGGAGAGGAAGGCACTTTTTTTTTTTTTTTTTTTTCGTGGACTAATGGACTTTTGTGAACTTTTTGTGGACAAACTAAAGTGAACATTTCTGGCAAGTACGCGTATAATGCGTCCGGTGGCAAAAAACGAGGATTCAGGATGGTTCGGGTGCGTGACGGTCTATAGGGGTTTTTTTTTTTGGTCGCTGAACACGAATCTGATGTGAAATTTTTGAAAATTCCAAATGACCGGCCCGGTATGGTCGAACAAAAATTTTGGAAAGTTTGAAAATTCGATGAATTCAGATGAAATTGATGTTCGGGGGGTTTTTTTTTTTTCCGACTAATTTTGTGTCAAAATTTGAAAATTCAAACTGGCTGATCCAGTATAACGAATTTCGAAAAATCTTAAAATCTTTGCAGAACTCTTCAATCATATCCTAAGAAAATATAAGGGTTAATTTTCGTACTCGAGGATGGTTTTGGTATTCGCGGGTGGTTTTGAAGTTTAACCCTTTGCGGCATAGTGGGACACCGGAGTCCCACCTTTTTTTATTCACAACTTTCCTCGGTAGATTTGATGCTTTCGAAGTAACATCCACGAATCTTTGTACTATAATAGTAGAAGCATCGTGGAATGTGACAAAAATGATGATACATGCAGTTACGCAAAATTACAAAAAATTATAAATAAATAAATGTCAAAAATCGTTCATTTTTTAGAAAAAAAAATCATTTTCGAACGAACTTTTGGGTAAATTGCAACTAAATTTGGTACTCGGGGGTTTTGGGGGTCGCTGACTACGAATTTGAGGTCCATTTTTTTAAATAAAAAATGACGGATTCAATATGGCGGACGAATTTTTCAAAGTTCATCGGATTCACGTGAAACTGGTTACTCGGAGGTTTTAGGGATCGCTGAATACGAATTCGAAGTCTGTTTTTGAAAATTAAAAATGGCGGATTCAATATGGCGGACGAATCTTCAAAAATTCATCGGATTCACTTGAAACTAGTTACTCGGGGGTTTTCGGGGTCGC
This sequence comes from Rhorus exstirpatorius, assembly GCA_963564615.1. Taxonomy (NCBI): domain Eukaryota; kingdom Metazoa; phylum Arthropoda; class Insecta; order Hymenoptera; family Ichneumonidae; genus Rhorus; species Rhorus exstirpatorius. The sequence continues at coordinate 5,846,973 of OY751313.1, forward strand.
TGATTACGAATTTAGAAACAGTTTATAAAAATTGAAAACAGCGGAACCAATACGTCGAAAGAATTTTCAAAGAGATGAATTCTCTGAAATTCTATTATCTAATTCTTAGCTCACTCTTAGCATTACCCACAACTAACGACGCGGACGTGGTGAGCTACTAGTTGCTCTTTTTTTGTTTTTTTTTTGTTTTTTTGTTTTTACCACTCTGTCTACTTCCCACAAGAAATTGCTTTACTGCTTATCACTCCTAAAAAAGGGATTTTATACAGGAAGTTAGTTGGATTGTTTGTCCAAGACTAGAGAATACAAAAAAACGAAGAACAAAAAATGAAATAAAAAAAAACGAAGAAAAAGGCAGAAATTTTTTTTTTTAAACAAAAAAAAAACAAAAAAAAAAAGAGCAACTAGTAGCTCACCACGTCCGCGTCGTTTAGTTGTGGGTAATGCTTAGAGTGAGCTAAGAATTAGATAATAAAATTTCAGAGAATTCATCTCTTTGAAAATTCTTTCGACGCATCGGTTCCGCTGTTTTCAATTTTTATAAACCGTTTTAAAATTCGTAATCAGCGACCCCGAAAATCCCCGAGTAACTATAGTTTCAAGTGAATCCGATGAACTTTGGAAAATTCGTCCGCCATATTGAATCCGCCATTTTTTATTTTCAAAAACGGACTTCAAATTCCTGAAAACCACAAGTTCGATAGTTTTAGTAAAAAAAACCGTTCGTCTGAAAAATGTATGCCGCAAAGGGTTAAAGTTATGACAAAACGTCCCGGAGTATATTTGTGAGCTCTTCGACTTTTTTTTTTTCACTGCCAGAAATCTCCACCTAGGTCTCAGAATCGTCTGCCAGTGAAGGGATTAATTCGATAATTCATCAATCTCGACTGATGCACAAATGGGAATGCAAGAAATTAATAATATTAAAAAAAAAGTGATTATAGCAAAACAATTCGTTGTTTTTTTTTTTTTTTTTTCAAGATTCAAAGTTAAAGACCGGAAATTTTTGCTATTAGTTATCGTTTAATGCAGCAGGAACAATCGTTCCCGGGAGAATTCAACGAGGTATTTTGGGCAACGAACGCGAGCGCGCAGGAACGCTCGAATTTTTTGCGGAGTAACAAATTCTGGCAATAAATCGCAACGAATTCTCCAAATTTGCTTCAATTTTGTGAACTTTTTGACATTATGAATCGCGCTCACCGCAATAAGCCATGCGACCTATTATTCGACGAAAATACCCAAAAAAAAACCGATTACTCGAATTTCAAATACTCGAAATCACGGATATCAGATGAGAAATTTCGCGTGTGTTAGAATGCGAAAATCCATGGCGCGGCAAACGTGTCACAAATATTTATGAATAAAATGAAACAAGATGAAATTTTGAAAAATCTCACCGGAAGCGTGTTTGCCGCATCGCCGAGAAACGACGAGCTTATGCTCTGTATCTGCTGTTTCTGTTCTTCGATCTGACGATTAAGCTCGTCCATCTTTCGCTGCAATTCGGTGGAATTTTTCGTCGGCGATACAACACTCGTGCACGATGAATCAACGACGCACGGTTTTACGATAAAAATATCATCGCCCACGTTGTCAGCATCGACATCGATAGCACCACCGGGACTGTAAGGCTCGTCACCGTCATCCGCGTCGTTCTCATTAGCCTCGACGCGACACGTCCCGATCGATGAATTCACGGATATCAGCGACGTTGAATTATCGTTTTTCGGCGAATCGCTAAGATCGATCCTGGACGTTAATTCAGGCACGAGTTTCGATATCGTTGAATTATCGATAATCGCGCTTCTCGACATACCAACGTGAGCTTTGTTGAGATTCTCGAGGGTCATTTGCGTCACATCGGTCGATTTTTCGCGCAAAGATTCCAGCAGAAGGCCTTTGTTAATGGCTCTTGGCGAATCGGGCGGCGATTCTTGCTGCTGCTGCTGTTGATGATTAGGATGACGCACCGTAGCGCTAATTTTGTCAATTCCCGTCGAGTCATCCTCGTCTTTTTTCATTATCTTCGCCGACGAAGCGTTCAGAGGACCGGCGATCGGTGCGGCACGTTTGCGTTTGTTTCGAACGATAATGCCCAGAAGTAAATGAGGCCTCTGTTCCTCGAAGCCGGGACCGACGAGGGGCAGCAGAACCGTCGGTACTTGACTCTGTCGCGAGAATGGCATTATATAAAAATCTTTTATGTTCTTCGAGACATTGCCAACGACGCCCAAACGGCTACGGCTGTTCAGATAACTGTACAGCGTTATGTAAGGAATTTTTTCCTCGTCATTTGCAGCTGTTAGCCTTATAACGAGAATTTCCTTTGAGCCGGTTTTCTTCATCTTTGAGATATAATCCCAAACGGTTTCGTGACTTATTCGACCGACAACGTCGACCGTATCCGGTAAATCTTCCATCAGATCTCTGGCATGACCGCTCACTTCCTGGGCAGTTATGAAAAATTTCGCCACGTCGACCATATTTACGAAACCACGCCAGACCGTCTGCGACGAAGTGCCCGATTTCGCATTATCGTAAGATTTTTGAATCTGCGAAGTTTCGACATTCGTTCCAGCTGCGTCACGATCTCTCTCCGATTCGTCATTTATATCGGGTGTTTTGATATTTACCGTTGAGCTTGGCTCGCGATCGGAAATGTCGGAATCATTGCCATCCGGGATAAAGCTGCTCGAAGTCGTTGTCGTCGTCGTTGTCGTTAACGCTGGCAATGTCGCTGTCGTCGTTTCTTCCTCGATGTGTCGCCAAAGTCTGTCCTCGATCGGCTTAAAATCGCTATCGGCGCTTCCGCTCTGCTGACCCGACGAATTCTTATCGCCAATTTCTCTCTTTCCGCTGCCGCGCGAATTCTCGTCGTCGCGATTTTCACGATTTCTATGCTCCTTGTTCCTACGACGGCTGCTGCGTCTCTCGCGATCCCTGTCCCTCGGTCTGCCGTCTTTGACGCTTTTTCGACGCTCGCGATCCTTGTCCGCGTCTCGTTTCACGTCCTTGCTTCGCCCGGATTTTCGATCGCGACTTCTCTCGCGATCCTTGCCCCGACGACTCTGTCCGTCGCTGTGACTTCGCCTTCTGCGCTCTTCATCATCGTTTTTCTTGTTTTTTCCAATTTTTTCGCTCACCTTTTCCATCGTTTTCCCGGAACTTCGAATCTCGCGCTGCTGCTGCTGCTGTTGCTCTTTTTCCCTCATTTTCGAGCCATCTTTTTTCTTTTTCTCGTCGTTGGGGACAAACGCGTTGCTCGTTATACCGGAAAAACCGTATTTCGTCTCGTCGACCGGTGACGCGACGAGAACGCTGGATTTTTCATCCCTTCCGGCGTTATCATCGATCTCGTGACTGTTGAGCACCGTCACGATATCCTGTACCGATGTTTTCGGATCAACGCTATCCATTGCCGTCTCATTCTCAATTATAAGCTCGCCTTTGTGAGTCTTAACGACAATCGACTTTGCCTGTGACATTAGATCGAGCTCGTTTTTTTTTATCATCTCGAGCTGATGTTTCGTTTCTTTTTCACGCCATTCGGCCAATTCTTGGCTCGCCATCTCGTCGGAACTGAGTCTGACGACGGCATCGGGGGTCAGTGATCTGTCGGCAATTTTGCGAAAAAGCGTGAGATTCTTCGTGTCTTTTATATTGAATACGAGACTGCGATATTTCGATTTGTACTTTGCGCCGGTGTCGCGAAAATATTTATAAAGCTCGAGCTCGATATTGAGGCCGAGGTCGCTTATGTCGTCGTCGCTGAGGCTCAGATCTTTGCTATCGCGGATTCTCATTGTCAGTAATTCGGCCAGGGTCTTACGTACGTTTAGCCTTATCGGCTCGGGTTCCGATCTTTTCACGGATTGCGTTTTTTGAACGGTTTTTTGTTGCTGCTGCTGTTGTTGTTGTTGTTGTTGTTGTTGTTGTTGTTGTTGTTGCGATTGAGGGGTCGAAGGAATTTTCGATTCTTTCGCAGTTTCCTGCTTTTTCGCTGTCGTTTGCTTCGGCATACCCGAATTTGGTGATTTGACTCGTTGAGGGACAACTTTGATCGTCGTTTGTCTCATAACCGGACTCTTTGCCGCCGATAATGAAGCCTGGGACTTTTGCTGTATCGTTTTTGGCGATACGCGCTGCTGGACTCCCGACAGTACGACGAGCTTTTTGTTGCTCGGTGCGAGGACCGTTTGCTTCGAACCCATCACTTTCGTGTAAATCATCTTGCTCGGTACGCTCGATGACGTTGCCTGTGTGGTTTTTACCTGAGGGATAAAAACGTATTTAGAGAATTTTTTTTTTTTTTTCTAAATATATATATATATATAAAGATACAAATTTATGGTAAAATAAATTGTATCTATACGCACGAGTTTACCGACTCCCTGAGTCTGTATTGCGGTTACGGTTTTACCACCGATCTGCAATGTATTGAGATTATTCGGTCGTACAACCTCGAAAGTCGGATTTTCCTTTAACCAGGCTTTTAAATTCGATCTCGTTGGCGCGTCCGTGCCTGTGAATGATGATTTTTTTTTTTTTTTTTCAATGTACAAGTTAGCGAATAAGAAACGAAAGAAAACGAAGCGATATTCATTTTTTCACTCAGTGGTAACAAAAAAAATGTGCATTTTTTCATGAAAAAAAGGTTTTTTTTATATTTATATTTATATTTATATTTATATATAATTATATTTATATTTATATTATATAATATAATTTATATTTATATAATTATATTTATATATTAATAAAAGCAAAAAAAAGTGACACGAAAACCAAAGAAATGGAGTGAGTGACAATCTCTTTTCGTATTATTCGTTATACACACTAATTCGTCTTTGTATCATTTTTTTTTTCGCGGCACGATACATTTATCCGTCAATCGAAATTAAAACTAAAAAAATTAGGCAATAAAAAAAAACAATAAAAAAAACGACTGGCGTATTTTATGAATCTTGCGAGAAAACTTACCGGTAAGAACTTTGCCGGTTCTTCTCTCGAAAACGATGACTCTCGCGTCCGAAGTAACTTTCGCTGGAGGATCGCTCGATCCTTGCGAAACTTTTGTCTGGGCAACCGGACTAGGTTTGCTGTCTCTCGTTAGTGTTTCCTGGGCATGCGTCAGGATACAAGCGTCCGAGCAGTAAATGCTCGAATTTCGCGCTTCCTTCTTGCAAACGACGCACTGCGTTACACCGGCGAGAGGTGTCGCAGCGACAGGCAACGGCGTATCGACGATCTGCTGCTGACTCGGGACTTTGCGAGCTTTTTCGCTCGTCTGTACGCTCGGCCGAGGAGTCGCGACGCGAGGCGAGCGTTCCGACTCGATCTTCGTGGAAATTTTGCCAGGAGTCGAGGGAGGCTTCTTCGGCTCCGAGCTCGCGGTACCTTGGTCCTTTTTCTTCGTGCAATTCGGGCATACCCACTCTATTCCCTTTTCCTCCATTTGTTGTCCTGTCGCGAGAAACGATTCGCGTATTTCGATGAGTGAAAAAAAAACATTCTGGTTTTTTTTTTATTTTTTTTTCTTATTAAGGGGAGTAACCACTTTGGATGCTTCAAAAATTCCACTTTTTTTTTTTCAATTTCATAAAGCAAAATATCTCGAGAATATATCGTGAAAATTTAATTGTGTGGTGCTGAAATCGCTGATTAATCGGCGAGACACTTTGTCACTTCATTAATCACTTTTGACTTTCGATTTTCCGTTTGTAAAATTTTAAACGTGTTTTTCTCGAAATGTAATTTTTTTCGATTTTCATAGCTCAAAAAATTGATGATCGATCATCTTGAAAAATTTAAGCACGTTTACATAATAATTAATTTATTGAAACAAGAACCTAAAATTGGAAAGATTGGATTTTTTAACACTTCAACGGCCAAGGTTTTTTGGAGCATTTGGCAAAGTTGGTACACGGTGAATCTGAATTCATGAGTACCCAATGTGAGGAAAAAAATTATTCCAGAATTTTCCTACCCTCGGAAACTACCCCCCAAATGAAAAAACCACCCCGAACGCTTGAAAACATCTTAATTTAATTTCCCATCGTTCATTTCTGCCAGAAATTGAGGAAAAGTCATTTCAGAACACGTAGTGGGATTCTGAAGAACTTGCGGATCAATCAATCCTTATGAACTATCCCTCAATTGAAAGAAATTCACCCCCCAATGGATAAAATGTTATAATCTCATTTTCTGTTATTTTGTCCTGATCTGATTCGAAATACGAGTTTTCCAGAACACATGAGCATATTCTGAAGGACTTATGGATAATTTCAACCCTTATCAATAACCCTTCGGTTGCTAAAAATTCACCAGCAACGCATAAAATGTTATTATCCATTTCCTATTATTTCATCCTAATCCAAATCGGAATATGAGTATCCTGGAGCACGTGAATATATTCTGAGGAAATTACGGATCATTTCAACCCTTATGAGAATCCAACGTCAACTGGCACGCAGCACCCCAATTCGTGAGAGGCAAGGAAACTCACGTTCAAAAAGCACCCCGACCTCACCAATGACAGTTGATTTTTAGATGCATCACAACTTCTAAGGGTATTTTTCGATGTTTTGTTACTGTTGGGGTTAATTTTCCATTCGGATAGTCTTGCTACAATTTTTTTATGCGTTTTCAAAAATTTATACGAACTGAACATCAATAAAAGTGCATTTTCAGGCGCATCACCACTGCTAAGGGTGGTTTTTTCAATGTTTTGTTACTGTTAGGGCTAGTTTTTGATTCGAATATTTTTGATACATATTTTCTATCCGTTTTCGACAATATATATGAACTGAACATCAATTAAAGTGCATTTTTGGGCGTATCACCATTTCTAGGGGTGGTTTTCGATGTTTCGTTACTGTTAGGGTCAATTTTCCATTCGGATAGTCTTGCTACAAATTTTTTATGTGTTTTCAAAAATTCATACGAACTGAACATCAATAAAAATGCATTTTCAGGCACATCACCACTGCTAGGGGCGGTTTTTTGATATTTTATTACTGTTAGGGCTAGTTTTTGATTCGAATGTTCTTGATACACATTTTCCATCCGTTTTCGAAAATTTATATGAACTGAACATCAATGAAAGTGCATTTTTGGGCGTATCACCATATCTAGGGGTGGTTTTCGATGTTTCGTTACTGCTAGGGTTAATTTTCCATTCGGATATTCTTGCTACAAATTTTTCATGTGTTTTCAAAAATTCATACGAACTGAACATCAATAAAAGTGCATTTTCAGGCACATCACCACTGCTAAGGGCGGTTTTTTAATGTTTTGTTACTGTTAGGGCTAGTTTTTGATTCGAATATTCTCGATACACATTTTCCATCCGTTTTCGAAAATATATATGAACTGAACATCAATTAAAGTGCATTTTTGGGAGTATCGCCATTTCTAGGGATGGTTTTCGATGTTTCGTTACCGTTAGGGTTAATTTTCCATTCGGATAGTCTTGCTACAAATTTTTCATGTGTTTTAAAAAATATTTATGAACCGAACATCAATGAAAGTGCATTATCGGGCGTATCACCATACCTAGGGGTGGTTATCGATATTTTATTACCGTTAGGGGTGGTTTTTGGTCCGGACCTTTTTGCTACAAATTTTCGATATTATTTCAAAGCGCGTACTTGAGATCGCGAGCCTAAAAAAAAATTTGCCCCAAAGTTATGCTCATTTCTCATTTTTTTTCGCAATTTTCGCACTTTTTGACAAGGCTGTAAAACTGAAGAGGTGCAACCCTTGCGTTCGCCGAATTTTTCATGATTAGATGCATTCTTCATCCTCAAAATGCGACCTCAACGATGTCGATACGTTTATTTTTATGAAAGTTACGATTTTTCAAAGTAGGTGAGACTTATGCGTCCCACCAGCCGTTAAAGGGTTAATTCACGCATGAATCAAGTTGAAAAAATTACCAGAGATAGAAATATGAATAAATCAGCGCTTGGGAAATATTAATAAGTCAGAGCTTGAGAAATTTCCATTGTTCTTTGTTTTTTTACATAAAAAAAAATCTCAAAAATCACCTAATTTTCGGTCTCCCAAAGTGCTTCCCTCAAAATTATTTATGAAAAAAAAAAAAAAAAAAACAAAAGCGTTAATAATAATTTACCCATGGCTTTGCTAACGTGGACGCATTTTCCGTGAAACCAGTCCTCGCAAACGTCGCAGCATATCATGAATCTGTTGTTATGGGGACGCTTGCAGATGCACCACAAACGATCAGGATCGTCCTCGGAGTCGGAATTTTCCTCTTCCTCGTCATCGTCCTCGTCGTCATCCTCGTGAATATCGTGATCGTTGATCTTATCATCGATGCTCGAACCATCAATTCCCGTTTCTTGCGTCTCTTTCATATTTTGATGCTGCTGGACCGATTGTTTTCTATTCGAAAAAAAAAAAAAAAAAAAAAAAAAAACAGCACGGAAAATTGAAGCAACGAAAAATTCCAGATATCACATTGCGTTTTTTTTTCTTTTAAAGTATCGAGGGGGAAAAAAAAAAAAAAAACGTCATACATAATTTTTTCCTCCTTCTTTGGCGTCAGTTCGATCGGTTTTTGGGGCGTTTCCGGTTTTGCTTGCAATCTCTTGCTTCGCGTTGCCGGTGCCTCGATCGGCGGTAGAGTTATCACTCGACCGCCGCGAATTATTTGTATTGGCTCCTTCTCGTCTCTCTTCCTGGGCGTCTCGATGATCGGCGCGATCGATGCGACCGGTGACGAAACGTTCGACGCGATTGCCGTCACGGATTCCGGTGATTTCAATGACTCGTGTGAAATCTTCAGCGAGATTTCCCGCTGTTTTTCCGTAATTTCCATTGGCTCTTCGAACTTCGTAGATGCTTGAATCATTGGTTCCGATATCGAAACCGCAGATTCGGCAAGAACGGGCTGAAAAGTTTATTTAAAAAAAAAAAAAAAGAATTTCTTTTCCGAGACTTTTTCCAACTTAACGAATTTTTTATTTTTTTTATTTTAACGAAAACTTACGTGATCGGCAAGATCAACGCCCAATTCTTCCTGAAGAAGAAGCGCCTCGGCGAGCAACTCCTCGTCGTGTTTTCCAGCTTCCATCTCCAATGTAGCAAGAAGATGCTCCTCACCCTCGATTCCACCTATGAATAAACGAAAAAAAAAAAAAAACATTTTCTCGTACACAATCCGAACAATCAAATTATCCTCGACGACAGAGAGAAAATTAGTTTTGCGACTTATTTCGCTATTTGAGCGAGATAAAAAGAAAAAAAAAAAAAAAAGAAGAAAAAAATTGCTTCGACAACGTAAAACTTACTCTGCACGGGAATAATTTCATTCGGGACAACTGGCACATCCGTGGATCGTATGAGCTCGGGAGTATCAGCGATTGAAGGTACTTTTTTGGCTGGGCGATGCAAAGAAACGAAGAAAAAAAAAAAACAAAAAAAAACAAAAAAAAAAAGGAAAAGAAAACAAATATTGTGAAAAATAAAATCATCATCGGCGATGAGAGCGTACAAACGATGATCGATGAAAAAAAAAATTATGACGGTAGAGGGGATGGGGGAGAAAAAAAAAAGGAGATAAGATTCGAAAGAATGAAAATTGAGAAATGTAAAATTGTAGTAATAGGCGAAAAATGACTCACTGGGATCCAACGATGGTTCGAGTTCTTCGACCGTTGGAATTTTTGAATCAGCCTTCGTCTCGTCGTTTTTCACCTCATTCTCGATTGATTCATCAACGAGAGTCATCGAATTCGCAGAGGCTCTCGGTTCTTGCGATATTTGTGGCTCTTTGACGCTCGTGGCATTTTCCATCCCGTGGCTCATCTTGATCAAATTTGGAGAAATCGCATGAAGATCGGAGGAGCCGAGATTGGCGCTAATCGTCGAGCAAGAATCTTGCAGTATCGCTGGCGCTTGAATCGTCGGTGTTCCAGGAGTTTCGTTGCTCTTGGCGTCCGAGCCGACACGACGAATTATATCCGGAGTTGAGAATAACGCTGGGCCCAGAGTATCGGCCAGTACAGCCGGAGCTTTGCGCTGCTCCTTCTTCGCGTGTTTCTTCGAAACTGTGAAAATTTTTACCGATTCATCGTACACCGTTGATCCGTAAAAAAAAAAAAAAAACGTGAAAAGTTTCCGAAGTTGATTGATGAATTTATGAGCCGAGTGAAAATTGAATTTTCAGCCTAGTTTCGTTATTCGCATTTCGCATAATAAGTTATGACAAAGACGTCGTTATTATTTCTTATGTTCATGCGCGAGAACAAATAATAATTGAGACTCGGTGTCAGATTTTAGGATATTACTGAAATTCGTGTCAGAAAGACAAAATTTTTCGGTGAATTAATAAAAATCTGATGGAATTTTATTATGTTGAGTCTTCGTTGAATTTTATTGCATTTAAGATTTTTCCAAGAATTTCAATTAAATATCGTTCGACACGTATTTTCTTAATTGCTTACTCATTTATCAAGCTTTGTTTTTCTGGCAAAGAATATGCCAATATAATCAAAATATCCGAAAACATTGATAAACACACATTTTGAAAGAATGCCCGTATGTATGCGATAAAATCGGTATGCAAGGTCTAAATTTTTACACGAATAGTACGGGGGACGAGAATGGTTGGTACTGAATTTGTCGAGAATCTTTTCGAGGATTCGGATTTTGCAATAAATTTGAAATTATCGGAAAATTTATGTGCGAGAGAAAATTTCCTGTATGAAAAAGTTATAATTGAAAAATTGACTTGCTCATAGGAGCTTTGTGATTAAGGATGTTTTTCTCTTATATCGATATGGTGTCATCGAAGTGAAATTTTTACAGCCTATCAGTGTTTATCCCCAAAACGTGCGTGCAAAGATTCAATGAGATTTGGAGCCTCATTGTCGAGATATTAAATGTTTAAAAAAAAACATTTAACATGCGTTCTTATGGCCGCACATGAAAAAAAAGGTTCTAATCGTTCTGTAATTCGCGAACTTGAAATGCCAGGACCTTTAAAAAATTGTATGACCCAGTTCTATGTATAATGAAACCGTGTGAGAAAGATCACCATGATTAGGAGCATTTTCGTTGAGTAATTGAATGTAATATATTTAAAAATGCTGAAAAAAAGAGGCGTACGCTGTCGATTTCAGACGCGACGGAAAATGTTGCCGAACTCAACTTGTCGAATTAGGCTTTTTTTCAGAATAAAATCCTGGAGTTTTTTTTTTTTAGCGTCTTTTCATAGGAAATGGCATAAATTATAACTTATAAAATGTGCATGTCCCTCTCGTACATTTTGGCAAGGGAAAAATAGAAACAATTAAAATTTGGCACTTTTTGTGCTTCAACTCGAAACGCTGCTCAAACTATACGTAATAGAGTAAAATTGCTCATAAATAATTTTTTAGGTAACTAAATTCTCTACAAAAAAAGTCAGGGACGGCATGTATCTAAAGTTGATGATTTAGGCGTGGGAGGCGTCCAAAGTTGTAAAAATAATTTTAAAAAAACCATTTCAAGTAGGTGGCTTTGTTTGAATTTCGTTATGAATAAAGTTTTTTTAGGCGATAATGGCTTTCTCGTTGTGTCCGGCGGACGTATGAATTTTTATGCCTTTTTAATTCAACGTTAACGCGGTGATATGTAATTTAACAACCAATGGGTCTACTATTTTGCGATTTCACGAAAATCACACTTTCTCGTCACGTCACTTCGGACACCTCCCACTCATTCGCTATTGATCTTTCATGAATACCGTCGGGGACCTTTTTTATAGAAAATTTAATTCTCTACAAAATTGTTCCTGTGCAATTTTTTCTATCTTGAATAGTTCGGAGAGCGTTTCGAGTTGAAGCTCGGAAAACGTGAATTTCGAGTTTTTTTTTTTGCAACATAAACGTTAATATTTCAAAAACTTACAGGAGTATATTGCTATAATTTTTTTTTTTACGTTTTTATCAATGCCATTTACTAGCGAATAGCGTTGAAACGAAACTTCACAGTTCTAATTCTGATTTCGACAAAATAAATTGATTGGCCGAGATGCGCGAGGATTTAACAAATATCCTTAAGATAAAAATAATGAGGAATCAATATGCAAATGACTAATTTGCACACTTTTATTTTACTTCCCCATGAAAAAAACACCGCGAATCTGAATTCTTCCACCAATTATCGTCAAATTAATTAGCAACCGTTTCGTACATGCTGTCGCGGACTTTTTTTATAGAAAATTTAATAAAAAAATTATTTTTGCGCAATTTTCTCTATCTCGAATAGTTCGGACAGCGTTTCGAGTTGAAGCTCGGAAAACGTGAATTTTGAATTTTTTTTTCTGCAACATAAACGTTAATATTTCAAAAACTTACAGAATTATATTCCTATAATTTTTATTCGTTGTCATCAATGACATTTACCGTCTAAAAGCGTTAAAACGAAACCTCACAGTTCTAATTCTGATTTCGAGAGCATAAATTGACTGGCCGAGATGAGTGAGAATTTGACATTTGCCCTTGCCCTGCCTGTGTATAAGCCCAGGGACCCCTCTCGAACGACACGTCCCGCGAAAAAAAAACAGAGAAAAATCCTCAAGATAAAATAATGAGGAAGCAAAATGCAAATTTCGAATTCGCACGCTTTTATTTTACTTTCCCCCCAATGAATAAAACACCGTGAATCCGAATCGTTCCGCTGATTATCATCAAATTAATTAGCAACGATGCTTCAATTAAAGCTCATTAGTTTAAAAAAAAATTTTCTTCCGCCTATTTCGTAAATTTTAATCACGCCGAGACACGAACATTCCAAAGAAAAGTATCGAAGCAAAGTTGCCTCTGTGAGAAAAAAGAAAAGAAAAAAAAAAAATCCTTTCATGCACTGACCATCGGGAGTTTTAATTTCCACGATTTTCGATGCTTCCTCGATCCGAGCCTCGGACTCGGATTTCCTCTTTTCCCTCTTGACATCCGTCGTTTTTGCCCTGTTAGGCGGCGATGGAGCATTTATCGCCTCTTTGACGGACTCCTGCGAGGTTTGTTCGTGCTGAAACAATTGTTGCGGCAATTGTGACGGCGGTGTCTCGATTCGCGGTGGCTGTTGCTGCTGTTCGAGTATCGTAGCGGGACAAATCGTCGTGACCGCGGGTATCAACGGCGCAACGCACGGAGCAGAAACGTTCGATTGACGCTGGATCTCGTCGCTCGTCGATAAAGTTCGATCGCCGATCGTGATCAATTTTCCCTCGTCCGATACGGCGATTTGTGCCTGAAACGATTTTCCACTTTTCCCGAGTATCAGTGACTGTCTTTTGATACCGAAAGTTCTCATCTCGTTGGCTTTCACCATAACTCTCTTCTGTACAAACATGACTTTCTGATTGTTTCTCGCCTCGCCGGGTTTCGTGAGTATCATATCGCCCTTTATCATATTCGCGCTTATCAGATTTGCCTTTACTTGATTGGTCGTTTGAAGAATTTTCTCGGCGTTTATCGGTGAAACGGGCTCGGAAATCACGGGTGACGTAACCGGCGGAAGCGCGGAAGGTGGTGAATTGATCGGTGTCGCTGGGGCCGAAACGCGATTCGGCGAGGCATCCTCCTTTTTTCTTCCGACGCTGCTGCCGCTGCTCTTGCCGCGTTTCGTCGCTCTCATTGGATTGAATCTTTCCGGTCTCTCTGGTTTTTCCGGTGATTTCATGGCTACCACGGCAGCTGCCATTTCCATGTCCAATCGTCGCATCTGATCCATGTCCATTTGCTTGTTCGTGCTTCGACGACGCGTCGCAGCGCTCGCGCTTCCGCCCCTCGTCGTGAGACCCTTGCGTCCACCTCGAGCTCTCACGCCGCCTCTCCGAGGTCCCCTCGGCCCGAAATCCGAATCATCGTCCGACGGTGGCTCGGATTCCGAGGACTCGGACGACGAGCTCGTCGAGTCCGGCTCTTTCTGTTCCGCCTCCACGCGAACGCTCGTACCTGCGTCGTGGTTTTATTTTTATTTCTTTTTTTTATTATAAAGTTATTATAAAGTTATTATAAGTTTTATTATATTATATTATATTATTATATATATATATTATATATATATTATATATAAATATATATTATATATATATATATATATATATATATATATATTATATATATTATATATAATATATTATATATATTATAATATATTATATTATATTATATTATATTATATTATAAAGTTATTATAAGACTTGATCCGAGACCGATTTACCTTTATTTTTGCTTGGTTCGTGAGATATTATGCGATATTTGTAATTTTAAGTATGCCTAAATATGAAACTTTGATTTTTCGTTTTTTTTTCTTCGTAATTTCAAGTTTGATCAAATATGAAAATTTTATTTTTATTTTTTTTTTTATATAAAGAATATACTTAAGAGACTGAAATCCCTTTATTGTTGTTTGGTTCATGAGATGTTGTGCGATATTTGTAATTTTAAGTTTGATCAATTATGAAACTCTTATTTTTCTTTTTTTGATTGATTGGGGGGGGGGGGGGGGTCTCTGTCTGTCTCCCCAATTCAATAATAATAATAATAATAATCGTTTGAGAAAAAAAAAAATACGAAATCCAATTTTTTTTTACAATTATTGTTCAATTTAGCATTTACGTACCCTTGTTCGGTGAGACGACGCTCGAATTTCGCAGGCTCGATGCGACAGGCGTTTTAGCGATGCCGGACGTCGGCGCCGTGACCGGCGCAATGATTTTTCGTCCACGCGGCAGTGTCGTTCTCGTATTAGCATTTTTTAACAATAATTTCGAACGCGCCAACGGTGTAGCTGAGCTCTCGACGATATTCGTCTCCGGGATCGGCAAAATTATCGTCGATGCTTGCTGCGACGGATGCCTGACGTTGCGCTCCGTGTCGTCAACGATATCCGGTGAATTTGCTATCGGCAATGGATCCGAGGGTTCCGGATCCGCGGGCGATGTACGACTCGTGTAACAATGATCGAGCTCGATGCAATATTTTATTGATTTTTGTTGTTCCTCCACCGTTAACATGTCTACGAGAAATTGAAACGAGAATAAATTACGAGCGCAGAGCTTTTTTTTTTTTACTCTTTGCGTTAAATTCAAGCTCGCTCTATCCGTTTACTTGTGCTCTGTAAATAATTTACTTTGCAAAGGACGTTTCGAACTTTGCTTTTATTGCAAAATAACGATAAGCAAGCAATATTTAAAAAAAAAAAACAGTAATGAACAAATTGCTCATTTGAAACTAAAAAACCAAAAAAAAAAAACGAAAAACGAAGAGAATGAGTTTGGCTATAGCGGGCAACAGAATATATGAAAAAAAAAAAAAAACATTGAAAATTTAAAAAAACGACGATATTTCGGAAATCGTTTCTTTTATATTTTTTTCACAATCAAGGGGGCTTTAGAAATTTTTTCAAATATTTCAACTTGAAGGGGCTGCATGCGCAAGCCCCCTTCAAGTCAATCGGTCGACAGGTTCTTGAAATATAATGAATATAAATTTTAAAAAATCATAGTTTCGAGATAAAGGCGTGTAGTTTTTTTGGCGCGCCGGAGACTGCTCCGTATACCCCCTCGACCGAGCGCAACAACTTTGTCAATTTTGAATATCGAGCTATATCCTCTTGAACACTCGAATACTTGAAAATTATGACGAGAAAATCAAGTTTTCCAATATGCTGGACTAAAATACCCCTCCGATCCCTTAATACCTTACCCTGTTGGTATTAAGCATGTATGAGCCACAGAATTTCAGTCGAAAAAAGTTTTGATGAGAATTTCAAGTACTTCGCGTTGAAGCAAAAATTTGAAAAAAAATCAACCATGCCGAAGATGATAATAATATCGATTTCCAATAATAACAATACCGAAAAAGTATCAAAAAAAATTTTTAAACAATAAATTGTTGCAGAAATTTCCTCAACAAATTCCTCAATTTATTTGAATACATATGAATTCAAAATTTTTAATTCTGAAAATTGCATGAAAAGTGGTGAATTTTGGATATGTCCTCGTACAAAGGTTCTATATTAACTTCACAAAGTATCCGGATCATCAAGCGAATAATTTTATAAATAGTTTTTCAAAATTCTAAAAAGAACGTAAATTAAAAACCACAAGAAAATTCTTGAAAAATTGATATGTATTCAGAAAAATCGAGGAATTTGTTACATATAATCGAAAAACATTTTTACAGGAAATTTTTGCAACAATTTATCGTTTAAACAATTTTTCGATAGTTTTTCGGCATTATTATTGAAAATCTATATCAATATAATCTTCAATATGGTTGATTTTTTTCAAATTTTTGCTTCAACGCGAAATACTTGAAATTCTAACCAGAAATTTTTTTCGACTGGATTTACGTGGTTCGTGCATCCTTCGAGCCTGTCAAGTTTCATTAAAGGCACAAAAAGAGCTAAATTACTGCACGATTCGTGTGAAAATCCTATAACAGAGAACTCGCATGTGAAATATTTACTCCTTTTTTTTTATCATTCCATCTTTATATATTTTCTGAATTTATTATTAACTTAAATCATTATTATTAAATTAATTGTTATAAACACTGCATTAATTTCTTTAATGCAAGTAAATTATTACACGCATCTTGACGTGTAAAGATTGTAAGAAATTTAGGCGCTGAGCGAGCCGAGTGACGTCACAACACCCCTCGGTACTAGGATAAAGTTATGCCCGGTTTTTTTTTCGCCTAGGATGATCTTTCGGATAAGCCATGTTAAAAGTATTGGACTAACGTCGTTGAAAAAATTCGCGAACTTAAAAAAAAAAAATTCATCAAGGACACGCGAAAGCGAAATCTGCAAATTTGCCAAAAATATATTTAGAGATGTTCCTAGCGCAAAGTAAACTCTTTTTCCAGTATTGAATCAATTTTTTTTTTTTCCAACATGGTACAAAACAAAACAATATTCAGGTACATCAGTCACGTTTGAACGCTATTTACAGACTAAATATTAACGAATTTCGAAGATTTTTTGATTCAGGAATGATTAGCTGCTCGAATTTCTTAATTTTACCGCTAGAGGCGCTGCTGCACTGGGGTGCTGTGACGTCATTGTCACGCGATAAATACGTTTGAGATGCAACTCGATTTTCAAACTGGTATAATTAATTAAATAATTATGAGTAACTGACAAAAAAAATCCGTGCAAATGTTTTTGAATAATTTTTTTAATCGTTTATAAGCTGAAAATAATTCGAGTTCTCTGCTGCGAAGATTTTTTTTGGGGTTAGGAATGATTGGCTGCTTGAATTTCTTCATTTTACCGCTAGAGGCGCTGCTGAGCTGGGGTGTTGTGACGTCACCGTCCCGCGATATACGCTTGAGATGCAACTTGATTTTCCAAGTATAATTAATTAAATAACGATGAGTAATTGAAAAAAAAAAAAAAAAAAAAACCCTATGCAAACGAGGCTTTTGAATAATTATCTTTTGAATGATTTCAAAAGTTAAGAAAATAATGCGAGTTCTCTATTAATGGATAATCGAAAGGAAAAAAAGAGCTTTTTTCATCACCGAAATAACAATGTATATTGAAAATAAGAAGAAAAAAAAAAGTATAAAACGATTTATAGAACAAGGAAACGAATAGAGCGATTTTTTGAGTAACGCCGAGATTGAAAGTCCAATTGTTTATCGTCGTCGCTGACAAACCGAGCATGGCGGTAACGTTCTCGCCGAGAATCTGCTTGGCCTGCTCGCTCTGCAGCGCCGTTTCCAATTTCTCCAATTGTTCCGTATCCATTTCCATGAAGGGATCTACCAGTCCCGCTACGTCCGTCGTTACGCCGCCCGTAGCGCCGCTATTCTCCGTCTCGTTTCTCACGAACGGCGGCGGATCTACCGTCAGCGTTAGATCTCCATTTTCCGCGTCTCCTTCGCTCTGTCCTACCCTCACTACGCTCACATTCGCATCCGACTGATTCACTTTACGGAGAAAGAGAAAAATGAAAAAAAAAAAAAACAAAAAAAAAACAAAAAATGAGAAAAAAATTACATAAAAAGGGACGCGCACCTCCGTTTGTCGTAAAAAGTCAGGGATATGACAAAAATTAATGGATTGAGATACCAATTTGGCTTGTATCGCACATTTTTTTCGATATCGACGATAATCGTAATATTTGTAATGAAAATTTAGAAAAAAAAATCGATGATTATAATAATAATAAACATTTTATGCGATTTTTGGGACGATCGACCTGTAAAAAGTTTGCTCGATTATCAAAATTTGCTCTACTCACTTATCAAATTTTGTAAAGTTTTCTGATCGACCGATAGCGTGCCGTCGTCGTTCACCACTATAATCAGAGTATCGTCTTTCTTTGAACCACTCTGGTGCGATTCTACCACAAACGAACTGGACATTTTTTTGCACGGCTCTGTAAACAAAAAAAAAGTATCGCATTGACGATAATAATATAGATTGGGGGAGAGGAAAAAAAAAGGAATTGAATGTCTTCCGGTGGAAAAAAAGACGAGTTCAAGGGATCGTTGCCAGGCAAACAAAAATCGGAGACGCGATAATCATCGATTTATCATATCAACGAGCACGAACCACACGATAAATGAGCAAGTTTTCCCCGTGGTAAAACCCGATAATTCGGACTTTTTCACGACAAAATAACAAACGTTGAAAGTGCTTTTTTGGCGCGATGAAAATCGTAAACGAATCCTAACCGGTTGTCGAAATTATTTAAAAAAAAAAACACGAATAGCCGATTTACGCGTTTGAAATTTCAACGATAAGATCGACCGGGAAATCGTGCTGATCGGTTTGATGCGTGAAAAAAAAAAATAATAATATTATCCGTCGTAGAGTTATTTCGAGGATTGATAACCGGGGGAAAATAAACAGTATCGCGGCGGAGCGGCCATCTTGTTTGGTTTTCGCGAGAGCAAGGTAGAGAGGAGCGCGGACAGCGAAAAGCCACGGAATTTTATTTATGGATAAAATTAAAACATTCTGGCGTTACTCACAGATCGGCCAGAGTCCCGGCCACTCGCGTCCTTTAATAAACTTAAATCACTACGTCCGTCCGTCCTCGTAGACGTTGTTCGTAATCATACACTTTGCCCGGATACATCGAGGTGAATCTCAATCGTGAACGGCGGGGGTTTTTTTTCCCAGCCAATACTATATAGTTTTTTTTTTCTCAGCCAGGCCACTTGGGTAAAATGCGCGCGGCATTGGCGTGAGTTTACCGGTAATTTTGGCTTGCAGTTATTTTACCGGTAAATTAAGTAAATATTGAGCGTGTTCGGAAATTGGCTGACAGTACTGTCAGTACTAGAAAATCTATAGTGCAAGTCACGTAGACTGTACATTTTCTAGTACTGACAGTACTGTCAGCCAATTTCCGAACCTGGCCATTGTGTTTGTATGTCAATAGCTACATAACTCAAATGGGTACCGATCGAAAGAGAAATTAAATAATCATATCGATACCATTTCCAAAGTTAATTAATTAGTCATTAAAAATTAATATTTAGGAAAAATAATTTTCCGACCTGTCGGTATAGAAGAAAATGTACTTATCTCGAGTCGCTGCCACCACCGATTGAGATTATCCCGTGCAGAGGTTAATTCCGACGATGGCTAGATGACGCCACGACAATGATTCCGGTGAACGCCCAAATTGATTTTAAAATTTTGGGAAAAGAAAATAAAGCTCCTTGACTGAAAGACGTCAAGAAGAATTAGCACAAATGTTGGATTCAAAAAGAATGAAATACTTAAAATAATTTATAATATTATAATCATTTTATGAATGATTATTATAATAACAATCATTATTATATTGTAAATATTTTGATCTATTTCGTTCGTTTCGAATCCAATATTTTTCATGAAATTTTTCGCGACGTTTTACACACGGTAGTTCATTAATTTTCATGCAAACCATTATGACATATTAGCAAAAAATTTCGCGAAAAACTATATAGTGGACTATAAATGGGAGAAAGAACATACAAAATAATTGCTAACGAGTGCATTTTTTTTAACATCGACAAGCTTCTTAAATGTAAAAAAAAGATCATTATAAATTAATGTCAATGATTCCTAAGAATAATTAATAATGTAAGTCTTATATTACAATTAAAGTGTATATCTATTAATTTTATTCATTTAATTATTATATAGCGCGCGAGAACTGTATTGGCGAATGGGAGAGCGAGAGAGAGAAGTAGCGGTACGCGGTACACGCGTCAGAGAGCGCGCGCGGTGTAAGCTCCATCGTCGCGAGTAGTGGGGAGGTGGGGGTACGCGTCAGAGAACGACGCGCGCGGTGTATAAGCTCCAGCGTGGCGAGTAGCGGTGAGTGGGGGAAAGAGAGAGTGCTGCCTGTGCTGCCGGCAGTCGGTCTTTCAGTGTCTCGTCGCTCGTCGTGCCCGACGCGTAGATTTGTCGTGTACGTGCATGTACGTGGTAATCTTGCGAAGTGTAAAAATGATTAATATTCATTATCAATAATAATTATTAAAATAAATTATTTATTATTTTAAAATGCACGAATCAGTAGTGGAGGAGAGACGGATAGAGAAAAGAGAGAGAGAGAGAGAACAAATGGGCAGTCGTGTCTGTGCTCTTCGCCGGCTTTGTGCGTGTGCGTAGCCGTGACGCAATTCCTCGTACAATGACGCGACGCGTATTTCTACGCGATTTCTCGCTCCTCTGCAGCTTTTTTTACCCGCATATTTCAAGCTATCGAGTGAACAAAAGTGCATTCATTTTCGAAAAATATTAATCCGTGACGAAGGATTGCAGTCTCATGCTTCGTCCAGGCGAAATTTCCACGTGATACGACTACACGATTAACGTAACCTGTCACACGTCTTCATTCAGTTTTTTTTCTCCAACGTATTCCGGATTACATCGTTGACAGCTCAGGGTAAGTGATTATCTCGTCTCCAAGACTTTTTTCATTATTAGTATTTATTTATTCATTTCTTTTAGAAAATATCCTTTTTTATTTTTTTTTTCTCTTAAATCGTACGGAATTTTTTGGCTTTTACGCGTCTTCTCGATCCTCTCATATTCCCTATCAGATTAAACTTCTCGAGATCCCCTCGAAATTTTTCATTTGCCTTGTCTCTGCGTCTTTCACGCTGCTCTTTTCGCTTGTTGTCCCAGATACAGAGATCATACCCGTTACAATTTGGAGCGGGCTCGGTTTTTTATATTCACTTTTGCCAGGAAAGTTTTTCGGACATTTCCAAGAATTTACAGAAATGATGGAAGTTCTTTAACCCCGCTAAACGCCTAATCTCCGTCTACTCCGTGTCTAATTTGTTGAACAAGAGCGATAGAAACTTCGCACGAGGCAAGATCCCAATGGATCGAATAATTTTCATTACGATTATCGAAAACCTGCTCGATGCTTCTTCTGAATTTTTCTCATTTAAAAATTTTTCAATATTCAAGAAAATAAGAGAGCCAAATTTAATAAAAAAAATTTCCAAATTTGCAAACACAGATTGGACAAACGGACGCTCATGTTTGATACTGAATTTGATCGGAGATAACCAAAATGTGGTCTAGGTTATCCAGAATTTGTGGATTTATTTTTATCTATTTTTTTTTTTTACTAAAATTCGTGGATATCATAAATTTTTTAACTAAACGAGAGAGGTGCGATAATGAGAAGGAAATTTTGAATTTTTACTATTTTAATTTATGATGGAATTATTTTAAATAATAATCATAAAAAATTAATTAATAGCAATAAATTAATTATCATTCATTCTGATAATAATTAATTTAATTTTTCATGGTTCTTCATTGTATTATGCTCGATGGTTTTTAAAATTTTACAAAGCGGGTTCCAAATCAGCCACCTCCACGCGGCGGAACCTGGGAAATTCATGCCGCAACAATATTATTTATTGTAAAAGCATGAATTTGCTAACGGCTGAATTCGCGTTTTTTTTTAATTGTGCCTTAAAATGGCTGGTAATCATAACATTAAATAATTTCAATATGCGACTCTTGCATGCTTGCTATGGAAAAAACTCGATATTTTATATATATATATATATATGTTCCACGTAAATTTCTTGAATCGTTGGGGTTAATTTGCAAATGATTCTATTTTTCAGGTAATGTTTCACGCATTGTAGGTTAATTTTCACTATTACCATGTTGCATCTATTTCCTTAAGTTACAGGTTATTTATGTCATGTTTTCACTATTATATGACGTATACAACATTTTTTCATCGTTCATGTACTTCAGAACAAAACGTTTTAGGTTTTCACGTTTTTTCATTGCTCCAGGGACTCTTTCTTAGATCTAAGTTAGCCCGTTGTGCCTTAATGTTAAAAGTTCGCTATTTAAGTTTAAGCTAACATTAAGATTTCTCATTGATTGATTAAATATAATATTTCTATCCGGATATAGGCAGGTATAAGTATAAGGTTGCGACTCTCAATCGGTATAAAATACCAACCCCCTATATCTAAGTTAGTCCATTACGTATTAAATTTAAGAATATCTCATCGCAATTTAAGCTAATATTAAGATTTCTAATTGACTTAATATAATACTGCTATCCAGATATAGGCAGGTATAGATATAAGGTTAAGATATCTTAATATAAATACGAACCCCCTCCGTCGACAGAGAGGGTTGGTATTCAAACAAAGCGGAAGCTTTTTTTTTTTTTTTGTTAGTTTCTGTAGCACAATGACGAAGAGATTGTTCTGGACCATTGAAGCTAAGATTGGGTTAGTTCCACCTTCATAACGATTCTCTTTGAAATTGCTGGTATTTTCGTATTTTGGCGAAAATAGAAAATACCTTTGCTAATACCCTCAATTTCTTAATTATTTCCGCTTTGTTTCTTTTTATCCCGTTTAATTTTAGTTTCCAAAATTAGGCAGATATAGGTAGAGACCGCGTTTCCATTGATGGAGTTGCTACAATTATATTGCTACAACCCCATCGGTGTAAAGGTAGTCAGAGTGGATTAGGCCTACAGGGGATACCACTTAAAAAAAAAACGCGCCCACGTTTGCTCTACCTCCGTGGTGGGTGTGGAAATGAGCAAGTCGCAACTTTCATTAGCTCTAGGGGTTTTGCATTTCCATGTATGAGAAATCAATTTATTTAATAAGAATGTGAAATTATTAATAATGTAATCTGTGTGATAATAAAGAATTTTTAATACAAAATTTTGTTTACATTTTTGCTTCAATGGATTCGATGGATATACGCTTTACTATAGCGATACGCATATTTATTCTAATGCATGGAGATTTCGGCCACAGGATGAATGCTGATTGAACGAGACAGGTTTGATTCAATTAGAACAGCATATCATACATATTTTTTATCTCTTTTTTTTCATAGTGATTGTACTTTGTTCTGATATTAATATATTTTATATTATGTGTAATACGTACTTTGTTAACTCTGTTGATAAAACACCCATAATTTATTGAGGTAAAATAAAATGACAGGTAAAGTTGTCAAATAAATTTAAAAAAAAAAAAATTTCAGTTATCCCCCCCCCCCCCCATCCGACGATATCTTTTGGCTTTTACATATCCCCTTAGTCCTCTCAATTTCTATAATTCACTTGACTTCTCAGGATCGTCCATGAATTTTTCATTTGCCTCGTCTCCGTGTGTTCCATGCCGCCCTTCCTGCTCGTAGTCTCGGAGACAGGCACCGTCTTACACATTTGAGCACGATCTTTATTTTACCATTTTCTAAAAACTTTTCTCGACAATCCCCCAAGATTAACAGAAACGACAAGGAGTCTTTAGTCATCCTAGACGCCTAATCTTGCGGCTAGAGGGTGACGGGTAATTTTTCCCAATGGCATGACTACGCTGTCGAATAAGAATGATAGAAACGTCTTACAGGACAGTGACCCAATGGAGTTGGTTCGTCTCGATTATTGAGATCCTACATGACGTCTCTACAAAGGTTTCCTGAATTTTCATTTATTATCTTAATTATCTTTATTATCGTTGTGTGAAAAAATAAGACAGCCAAATTGGCGAAAAAAGATTGTCTATTTTGCGGGCAAGGGGATCGATGATCGTATTTTCAAAAACATCAGATCGGATTTACAAAGAGAATTAATTTTTTTTTTCACAAAAGTTTGTTGACGAGCTTGTACATTTGCAATTATATGTATGAGAGAGATGGGATGGCAATTTTGAATTAGCACGATTTTTTCGTTATGCATTATTGAAAATTAATGAATTAATGGTAACAATTAATTGAATATAATTACTTTCAATGATAATTTAATATGTAATGATTGTTCATTTAATCATGCTCGATGATTTTTTTTAATTTTTCGTAGCGGGTTCCAAGTCAGCCACCTCCACGTGGTGGAACCTGGGGAATTCATGCTTCAACAATACTATTTATTGTAAAAGCATGAATTTGCTAACGGCTGAATGCACTTTTTTTTAAATTGTGCCTTACAGTGCCTGGTATTCATACCATTGAATAATTTCATTACATGACTCTTGCGTGCTTTTACCACAGAAAAAACTGTTTGCATGCATTTTCTATGTTCCTTTCTAATAATGTGATTCTATGCATTTTCTTTTATTGCGCTTAAGATGTGTGTATATATATATCTGCTTGATATCGCTTGAATCAATGGAATTAACATGCAAATGTTTTTTTTCAGGTCATCTCTCACGTATTGTAGGTTAAGTTTCACAATTACCATGTCGCATATATATTTCTCCGGTTACAGGTTGTTTATGTGTCATGTTTGCTCTAGTACACGACGCATAAATTTTTTTAATCGATCGTGTCCATCATTATTGGGAAAAAACGTTATGGGCTTTCAGGTTTTCTTATCGCTCTAGGGACTCTTTCTTACATCTAAGTTAGCCTGTTATTAGGCCTTAATGTTAAGAGGTCGCTTTGTAAATTTAAGTTACAATTAAAGATATCTATAGCTTGATTTAATATAACATTTCTATTCATATATAGGCAGATTATACGTGTATAAGGTTGCAATTTTCAATCGGTATAAAATACCAACCCCCTAGATCTAAGTTAGCCCATTGCGGCTTAATATTAAAAGATTCACATCGCAATTTAAGTTAATATTAATATTTCTAGTTGAATAATAAAATATTTTTTCCATGTATATGCATGTATAGATATAAGGTTAAGATTGTTAATCGATATGAAATACAAATCCCCTAGATCTGTTAGCCCATTGCGGATGAATATTAAAAAATTCACATCGCAATTTAAGTCAATATTAAGATTTCTAGTTGAATAAAATAATATTTTTATCCATTTATAGGCAGGCATAGATATCAGGTTGAGATATCTTAATATAAATACGAACCCCCTCCGTCAACAGAGAGGGTTGGTATTCAAACAAAGCGGAAGCTTTTTTATTTTTGTTAGTTTCTGTAGCACAATGACGAAGAGATTGTTCTGGACCATTGAAGCTAAGATTGGGTTAGTTCCACCTTCATAACGATTCTCTTTGACATTGCTGGTATTTTCGTATTTTGGCGAAAATAGAAAATGCCTTTGCTACCCTCAATTTCGCAATTACTTGCGCTTTGTTTTTTAATTGGCCTCAGGCTTTTAGGTAAGCAGAGTGGACTTAGGCCAATATGGGATACCACTTGAAAAAAAACACGCCCGTATTTTGTAGTTGACGTGGTTTAATATATTATTTCCATGTCTAAATATAAGCAGGTATACGTTATAAGGCTAAGATTTTCAATCGGTATAAAATACCAACCCCATAGATCTAAGTTAGTCCGCTGCGTATATTGATGTTAAGAGATTATCATTGCAATTTAAGCTAATATTAAGATTTTTAGTTGACTTACTATAATATTTCTATAAAGATATAGGCAGGTATAGATATAAGGTTAAAATATATCTTAATATAAATAAGAATCCCCTCTGGCGACAGAGGGGGTCGGTATTCAAACAAAGCGGAAGATTTTTGTTAGTTTCCGTGGCACAATGACGGAGAGATTGTTCTGGACACTTGATCCTCGACTCTTTTGTTGGGGCGCAGCTCTATAACGAGACCCTTTGTCGTTGTCGGTACTTTACATTTCTCGAAAATATAAAATGCCTTTGCTACCCTCAATTCCATAATTACTTCCGCTTTGTGTTGCAGTTCTTTCAGGGCAATATTCTTTGTAAGTTTAGTGTCTTATATTTTTTTCGAACATAACTTTCGAAAACGTTCGATGCGTATATTTAAGCTAAAATTAAGATTTCTAGTTGATTAATAAAATATATGTATATCCATATATAGGCAGGTATAGATATAAGGTTAAGATATCTTAATATAAATACGAACCCCCTCCGTCAACAGAGAGGGTTGGTATTCAAACAAAGCGGAAGCTTTTTTTATTTTTGTTAGTTTCTGTAGCACAATGACGAAGAGATTGTTCTGGACCATTGAAGCTAAGATTGGGTTAGTTCCACCTTCATAACGATTCTCTTTGAAATTGCTGGTATTTTCGTATTTTGGCGAAAATAGAAAATGCCTTTGCTACCCTCAATTTCGCAATTACTTGCGCTTTGTTTTTTAATTGGCCTCAGGCTTTTAGGTAAGCAGAGTGGACTTAGGCCAATATGGGAAACCACTTGAAAAAAAACACGCCCGTATTTTGTAGTTGACGTGGTTTAATATATTATTTCCATGTTTAAATATAAGCAGGTATACGTTATAAGGCTAAGATTTTCAATCGTTATAAAATACCAGCCCCCCAGATCTAAGTTAGTCCCCTGCGTATTAATGTTAAGAGATTCTCATCGTAATTTAAGCTAATATTAAGATTTCTAGTTGAATAATATAATATTTTTATCCATATATAGGCAGGTATAGATATAAGGTTAAGATATCTTAATATAAATACGAACCCCCTCTGTCAACGGAGAGGGTTGGTATTCAAACAAAGCGGAAGCTTTTTTTATTTTTGTTAGTTTCTGTAGCACAATGACGAAGAGATTGTTCTGGACCATTGAAGCTAAGATTGGGTTAGTTCCACCTTCATAACGATTCTCTTTGACATTGCTGGTATTTTCGTATTTTGGCGAAAATAGAAAATGCCTTTGCTACCCTCAGTTTCGCAATTACTTGCGCTTTGTTTTTTAATTGGCCTCAGGCTTTTAGGTAAGCAGAGTGGACTTAGGCCAATATGGGAAACCACTTGAAAAAAAACACGCCCGTATTTTGTAGTTGACGTGGTTTAATATATTATTTTCATGTTTAAATATAAGCAGGTATACGTTATAAGGCTAAGATTTTCAATCGTTATAAAATACCAGCCCCCCAGATCTAAGTTAGTCCGCTGCGTATTAATTTTAAGAGATTCTCATCGTAATTTAAGCTAATGTTAAGATTTCTAGTTGAATAATATAATATTTTTATCCATATATAGGCAGGTATAGATATAAGGTTAAGATATCTTAATATAAATACGAACCCCCTCCGTCAACAGAGAGGGTTGGTATTCAAACAAAGCGGAAGCTTTTTTATTTTTGTTAGTTTCTGTAGCACAATGACGAAGAGATTGTTCTGGACACTTGATCCTCGACTTTTTTGTTGGGGCGCAGCTCTATAACGAGACCCTTTGTCGTTGTCGGTACTTTACATTTCTCGAAAATATAAAATGCCTTTGCTACCCTCAATTTCGTAATTATTTCCGCTTTGTTTCTTTTTATCCCGTTTAATTTTAGTTTCCAAAATTAGGCAGATTATAGGTAGAGACCGCGTTTCCATTGGTGGAGTTGCTACAACCCCATCGGTGTAAAGGTAGTCGGAGTGGATTAGGCCTACAGGGGATACCACTTAAAAAAAAACGCGCCCACGTTTGCTCTACCTCCGTGGTGGGTGTGGAAATGAGCAAGTCGGAAAACTTTCATTAGCTCTAGAGGTTTTGCATTTCCATGTATGAGAAATCAATTTATCTAATATGAACGTTAAATTATTAGTAATGAAATCTGATTAGTAATAAAACATTTTTAATACAAAATTGTGTTCATTTTTTTTTTTTTCAAATGGATTTGCATGACTAGCAAACTACATATTTATTCTAATCCATAGAGTTTTCGGGCACAGGAATAATGCTGATCGAACGAGCTATTAAGATATTTTTTAACATCCTATTTATTTTTCATAGTGACTACTCAAAAATTCTCGTGAAAAACTAATAATTTAGTAAATGCCAGAGAGTAACCGAGTAACGAGTGACCAGCAAACGTTTTAGTTGTATTATTCGGGACCCCCCTGTCCAACTTCACACCAAAATTTTTTTTACTACATCTCAAAAACGAATAACCGACAAGTCTCCATGAAACGTTCTAATTATAATCCAACATAATCACCGACAAAAGTGATAATGATCGGTTAATCGACATTCAATTAATTTTACACATTTTTTTTTTTTTCAAATACGGCTTCTCAATCGTATATTCGCGTTTATAATTTTAGCTCGTTGAATTAGATTAGGTCAGAGGTACAGTGAATCGATAGATTTGCTTGTATAAATACAAATCGTTTACCAACTTTTATTTAAATACAATAATAAGTACTTTTGAATACAATTTCATCGATATTCACCACGTAATATATTATTCATATAAATAAGATGCATATTATTCGCAATAATCATTTTTCAGACCAAACTTTTCTAGAAGAATCAGCCCAATTAATGAATATTACGAGTGTGGCTTTGTTTGCATCGTTTTTAAACATAATATTAGAAATTTGATAAATAAATTTAATGCAATATTGATTTTGATCTCGTCCTACAAGAAATTATCAAAAAAAATACTTTAAATTTATCCGCTCATTAATAATTTTTGAACTTAATAATTTCTTAATACTTCTTCCTGTTTTTTTTTTTTTTCTATTTTCCATAACCGACTACAAATTTTGCGCGCAAACATGATATTGCAAAATATACCAAATATAAATGATATCCTCGTAATATCAAATCCCCCCCCCCCCCTTTCCCCCAATGTAAAATCTACATCTTTTTTTGTACTATATTTTAATCGAGAAAAATTTTGTTGCTTCGCCGTTATATCGCTAAATAAGCCGCAAAATAGAGCCCAAAATACTATCAATGTCGCTATCATTCTCATTGACAATCGTCAAATCCCAATCTTTTACATCATCCAGATCGCACTCCGTCTCTGAATCGTCGATGCCTGTAATAAAAAATCAAAAAATAAAAACATTGTTTGACATTCATCGATGAAACATACACGGATGCTAATTTTTTTGCCCAAATTTACAATAAGACCTGCAAATTGTACAATGCGACGGTAAATTATAAAAAGTTGCGTAAAATGCGACTCGGTCGAATGATTTGCGATCTGAAAAAATTTGGTCCTGCGTCGTGTGATTTTCCAGTTGGCTTACCTCGGGTAAAAATCCAGCCGCGCTCTTTTCTAGTTTTTTGACTGCTCGTGATCCAAATTTTTTTACACAGAGATCCATAATTCTCTCCGAACCATTTTATATCGGTTTTCCTGCGGATATCGCTGATTATCCAAATTCTTTTGCCCCTAGCTGCAGCATGATTGTCAGATCAGGGGGGGGGGGGGGATAAATAAACGAGTTAAAGCAATAAATATCGCAGGAAACGTAAATTTTGGTAATTGTGAAAGTTGCAATCGAGGAAATGCACGTTCCATAGATGTGGTTCGATCGATTTACCGTTATACATGTCGATAGCTGCCCGACAGAAGTAACCGTGATCCTTGTTTCTCAATTCCTCGCCCCATTTGGCCATTTCGAGACGATACTTTTCCTTGTACTCACCATCGCTGAGTAAACCATCAAGATCGAGATTCAACGCTTTCGCCCAGTGACTCTTTATCGGGCCCGATATCTTTACGATGACGCTTCTCTCGGACCCAATTCTAAACATGCACGCGCGCACACACACACACACACACGACAAATCAGCTGGTACCGCGATTGTGGATTTGAACGTTCTTGTTGAAATAAAGAATACCTTTCGTGTAAAATATCCGTGATGTAATCCTTTCCCGATTTTCTCTTGCCGCTGAACATGAAAATTCGATCGGGACCGTTGGAATCGTCGAAATTGTCCGTTATCTTTTCAGCGGCCATACTGGAGACTCACGATTTTCGATTTTCCATTCGTCATTATATTTCTTCACGCATATGAATTATGCATAAAAATATCGTACATAAATATATGCGGCGAGTGATTTTAGTTATATATCACTGTTCAATGTCGAATGATTATACAAAAAATTTTTTCTACTTTTGTGCGATCTTCGTCTCCGATTCAAGCGCGACATTATCGAATTCAAAAATCGAGTTTGCGCATTCACGAGCTCTTTTTATGTAAATTCAACAAAATTTTGCAACGCAAATTTTTTATTTTCTCGGTAATGAAAGAAACGGAAATATTCGTCACGACAAATTCAAGTAGAAAAATGCAAACCAACTTTTCCAATAAACTACAATCAATCAATTTTATTATTTTCTCGATAATGAAAGAAACCGAAACTTGCATCGGTGTTAAATGAATTATTCAAATTATTTAAGTACAACAAATTCAAGTAGAAAAGTCCTAACCGACTTTTCCAATGGAACTGCGATAAATCCAAATTTCTTATTTTCTCGACAATGAAAGAAACTTAAACTTGCATCGGTGCAGAATGAATCATTCAAATTACCAGCATACGAAAAATTCAAGTACAAACCGACTTTTCTGATAGAACTAAGTTACGAATCGTGCGCAGATCGAAGAGATGGTTAATGGGCAGAGGATCGAATGAAGGATAAGAGGCGAAAATGAATTAACAAATAAGAGGCATTGGAATTAAAATTTTTTTTTATTTTTTTATTCAACCATAGCGAATGAAATCAAGATTTATTTCTTAGCCTCTCTGGCGGCTTTACGCTCCGTGGCTCTCTTTAATTGGGCCTTTGGCTTTAGATTATGCTTTTTGGCAAATCGCTGGTTTCTGAGAAACTTGAGATCCATCTGAAAGACACATTGACGAACGAGCGATTTATCATTTATGTTGCAACAATAATAATAATAATAATAATAATAATAATAATAATGAGAAATGCATACACCAAGAGTAGATTCGTGCCTCTTGTGAGAAGGCTTCTTGATTCCATTTCTATAAGCTTTCCTATCTGAAGAATTAAAAAAAGAAAAAAAAAAATATACATAAATATCGAAATGGCCAATTTTTGCAATTACGCGGGCCTTTGGGTACTTACTCTGATTGTGATTCGTGTGATTCTTGGACTTTGCCATTTTCGATGTTCAATCAGCACTGTAGAAAACAATAATTATTATTCCGAGTTATTGTTGTACGAGGATATATTAATACGACAGAGATAAACGACGATCTTTGAGGTTAGAAAAGTGACGATAAAACGATCGTATTGAACGAAGATACCCGGACAAAAACGGAATTTCGATAATAACGGATTCGAAGAAATGTTAAACTTTGCGTATCATTGATTTTCAACGATATTATCGAGATTCGCACGATTGTACGGATTTTATTTGAGAAATAATTGTCAATTTACGAGATCACACGTACCGCTTGTCGGAAACGGAAACGGGTAAAAGAAGCGAATAGATAAACCCGGCTGCGGACATTACCACAAGCAGCGCTCCGGTGTTGAATTTTCAAACTACATATACGAATTAAAAAAAAAAAAGCATTCTCTTTTTTTTTTTTATTTATTTATTCTTAATTGCTTCATAAACAGTGTTTTGTATGGATATTTTCGAAAAAACATGGACACAAATATATTTTTCGAGTCTTATTCACCCGCCAATGCCCCAAATTCTCGAATCATCGAAAACCGTTGACTCTCGTTAACTCGGTATTTATTCGTTTGTAATAATTTAAAAAAAAAATTAATAAATGAAGAAATACACATTCATGTACGATATATTACATATATATTTCGTTTCGAATTATTTTACGAAATGTGCGATCGTTGCACGATTTACAAAGTTATTACATTGCATACACACAGATTGGACACCGTAAACATCATTTTCGATACAATTATTATTTCAACAAAGGACACGATTAAAATTGAAAAAAAAAAAAAAAAAAAAAAAAAAAAACAACAAACTGATTCTCCATTGCCATAATTAATCGCTCAATGCCCAGCTCTTCTATGTCTCTCTTTACTCTTTTTCTTTTTTTTTTTCGAAAATCGAGTTGGACATCATGTTATACTTTGAGAAGAAAAAAAACTGTTTATTTTTCCTACAATTTGTTTATCGAAAATTACATATTTTATGATTGTAACGTCAGTAATTTTTTATTGTAATAGTCAGTAATTTTGTACTCCACGGTAAGGTTTATTTTTTCAGTGCGTAGCATGGAAAAAACTTTTTTTTTTCAAATTAAACCAACTATTCCTTTGGTTCATGGAGATCCATGATTTTTTTTTTGCATTCGCACTATGGATTGAATAGTGCAAAAAAAAAAAAACACTTTGGCTCATAAATAATTGACGATAAGCAAACTGTGGAGAAAATAGAAGCTTTCTTTTTTGTTTTTTCGTTAAGTAAAGTAAAGCTTGTCTGTAGATTTGAAAAATGTACATTTTAATAATAAATCTATGTCGATTGGATAAGGATCGTATCACAGTTGGAAAGTCTTGAAAAATATCCTTCTGATCCATAATAATATTGTGTGTCCCGCGTATATCTCTAACTAGAAATACTTTTTTTTTTTTTTTTTTTTCGTTCGTTTCTTCGTTCGTTCGTTCGTTTTTGGTTTTCGTCTTTTTTGTTTGTTTGTTTTTTTCGTCATCGTCGTTGTCTCAAGCTATACGTTGCCTCTCGTTTAGCGTGAATTTTCATAGACCCAACAATTGCTTGTTCAGTCTCAGCCAATCGGCGAGCTTTTGCGTCGGGCTTCTCGTCTCGTTGAGAACGATCGCCGCCTGACGAAATTTATCCTCGTTCTTTCGTATGTACATCATCGCGTCACCCTCGAGCTGCATTATCTTTTCCGGTCGTATTTCCTCCATTGGCAGCATTTCCGTGAGATATGGATTGAAACGATAGTAGACGTGATCGGGCAGGAGATCGTTCAGCATCGTGTGCACGGCTGAAAGGATTTTACAAATTTTTGTTTTTTTTTTTTTCCCCCCAATTTTTCTCGTCGAAAAAAACCCAACGAAAAATGTCTTTTTCTTTTTCCCTTCGTTGTAATTTTCGGATCTTTGTATGATTACGATTACTCGAAATCATTTTATTTCATTTTAATTACAATTATTCCAAGTAATTGTAATTTAAATTTTTTTTTTTTGCTGTTTTTTTTATAATTACTCAAAGTTATTTTGGATGGAATAGAAATAGATTGAAGATATTTCGAGTCGGGGAGTTGTTTTTTTTTTTTTTTTTTTTTTTTTTGAGCGAGGCCAATGAGCATGCGGTGTAATTACCTTCAGTGTCGGTTGCGCTTGCCAAGATTTTGTGAAATTTATCCTTCCAGCTTGATATAGTTATTTCCTTGATATCGGCGTTACTCTCGCCGATCGTCGAGGGTGTTCTACCAGTGCCGAACGAAACGACACACTGAATCGGATTGTTCGGCCAGAGCTGTTTTGCCTCGTGAATGGCTACCGCGCAAGGATTGTTCACCATCAAACCTTCAATATTATATAAATCATATATTTCAACGATAAGAATAATAATTATTATCGTAATAAATTGTGCGATATAATTTAAATATAAAGGTTTCATTTTTCAATATCCATCACAGGCAGACATTGATGCGGTATATACCCAGTGGTGCGAAACTAATGGATTGAAATTTTTTTTTTTCAATCATCGGGGCGCATAATGTAGAGTGAGTAAAAATAATGAGGACTTATTTGTTTATTTTTCGTTAAAAATGACAGATGCACCTGTTATAGGCAATTTAATTTCACGGATTTTGATATATATAGATACAGCGTAACACGTGTGACGTCATAATGTTATATTTTTATATTTGTTTAATTAACGGCAATTTTGAATCAAATAAAAAATACGTACTAAATGTTTTTTTTCCTAAACTACCATATTTTGAAATAAAAAAATTTCATTTATACTCCCAATTAGGAGTATGAATGAAATTTGTTTTTTTCAATCTTTGGGGCGCATAACGTAGAGTGAGTAAAAATAATGAGGACGTATTTGTTTATTTTTCGTTAAAAATGACAGATGCACCTGTTATAGGCAATTTAATTTCACGGATTTTGATATATATATAGATATAGCGTAACATGTGTGATGTCATAATGTTATATTTTTCAATTTGTTATATTAACGGCAATTTTGATTCAAATAAAAAAATAAAAAATACGTACTAAATGTTTTTTTTCCTAAACTACCATATTTTGAAATAAAAAAATTTCATTTATACTCCCAATTAGGAGTATGAATGAAATTTGTTTTTTTTTCAATCATTGGGGCGCATAATGTGGAGTGAGTAAAAATAATGAGGACGTATTTGTTTATTTTTCGTTAAAAATGACAGATGCACCTGTTACAGGCAATTTAATTTCACGGATTTTCATATATGTAGATATAGCGTAACATGTGTGACGTCATAATGTTATATTTTTATATTTGTTTAATTAACGGCAATTTTGAATCAAATAAAAAATGCGTACTAAATGTTTTTTCCTAAACTACCAGATTTTGAAATAAAAAAATTTCATTTATACTCCCAATTGCACTATAGATCGGTAAACGTTAGGCTGAGTGACACGGCGAATGCATATCCACGGATTGACTTTTTTTTTCTATTCCTATTTCCTCCTTTAAAAGAGGGTCTGTCGATCTGCGGTATCTGTTTTTGACTGACGTTGCTATGGGTGCTTCCTTACTTTACAAATAATTTTTATTATAATCTTTGTTTATTTCTTTATTAATTAAGAAAAAAATGTTATCTTTTCTTTCTTTTCTGACATTGCCTCTGCTGCTTTGTTATTTTCCCGGTAATGAATTGCTGTGCGCTATTTTTATTATTATCTTTATTATTATATTTATAACTCATTAGCTACTTATGGCTCTTTTCTACTATCTTGTGTATACAGTATATAATTTATGATTCCAAGGGATAATTTCCGTATAAATAAATAAATAAATAAAAAATATCATATTTTAGTTACCGACAATGTATTTTCAAGAAAAAGAAAAAAAAAAAAACGAGTTTGAGCCAATTCTACGTCTGCACATCGAATTTTTAAAAAATTTTGTAACGCAATTGAAGTGTATAATTCGTATAATTAGTGAAAAAATTTATATCGGATAGCGTTTTAAAGTTTGGTGAATCGATGAAATGCAAAATTTAAATATCGCTGCGGGTAGAAAAATTTTTAAATCTCACCGCCGTCGGTGAACAAGTATTCTCCGTGTTTGAATTCTTCGAAGTAGGTCGGCGCGGCGGCGGATGCTCTCACCGCCTCCCAGAGCTTGTGCCGATGAGATCCCATGTACTGGCTCTCGACTCGATGCGGCAGGGTGTAATTACGAAATATATAAGCCATCATCTGTGCGTGATTAATGACAGTCGAGACAGCGGAGAACTGTGCGCGAGTATAAATATTCGCCGGATAAATATAAAACGACGAATTATCGTTATAAATTCAATTTTTGTTTTTTTTTTTTTTTTTTTTTTTTTCATCTTTTGTATATACCTTTGGTGAGTTTGGATCGCGCGTAGTTTTTATAAGATCTTTGTCGCCCAAATGTTCCTGCAACATTTCCTCCCAGAGTTCCGTATCGTAGTACGCGTGACTCCATACCAAATTACTGGCCCCTCGAATCGTGCCGCGGGTAAAGATTTTCGTGCTCAGAACTTTGTAGAGCTCGGAAATTTCGTCCAAAGTTTTTCTCCTGTGTCCACCTGACACGAGGACAAAAGTTAAAATTGGCCGATTTATTTTGTTTTTATTATTTTCACGAAATCTACGAGCAACACAAAGATTTGGACAAAATTATAATGAATAAAAAAAAAAAAAACCGATTAATAACAATTTACCGATAATCATTGCAATTAATTTTTAATTATAAAAATTAGAAAATTATAATTACGA
Source organism: Rhorus exstirpatorius (assembly GCA_963564615.1). NCBI lineage: Eukaryota > Metazoa > Arthropoda > Insecta > Hymenoptera > Ichneumonidae > Rhorus > Rhorus exstirpatorius. The sequence goes on from OY751313.1 coordinate 5,883,091, forward strand.
TGCAGCGATTTTATAAACTTTATTTACAATTTTTTCGAGTTTTTGCAATTATGTAAAACGGAGTTGTAATTATATTTCGAGTAATTGCAATTGGGTGGAAATTTTTTTTTTTTTCGTGGATCTGAAACGAGTACCTTCGCTGTAATCCTCATCGGGAGTCGTGGCTGCGTGTAAAAAGTCGTTTTATTCTAAGCGTATATATATGGGACATTCCACGTGAACTCAGCCACCCCGTTTTTTTTATTGTCTCGAAAAAATTATTCAGTATGGGCATTTCAAAGGACAATATATCCATGACATTTTACCAAAATTTCATCCCCCCACTATTGTTGGTTCTCGAGATAATGATTAATGAAGTCTCAATTTTGTAAAAATCATAACTTCGTAACTACTGATCGGATTTAAACGATTAAAAAAAGAATCTTTTTTATTTTTTTTGCTCTTTTCGAAAAAAAAAATATGTCATCATCGGATAAAAGCTCATTAGACATTTTTCGGAGTAAATTAACAAAAAACAATTTTTCCCTCTTCACTGATGCCTTCTTCCATTTTAAAAAAATCCTGCGGAGTTGTATATTGCCTCCCTCTATCAGAAAAAAAAAATACTGAGTAGAATTCCGATTGGCCCTTTCGTGGAAAAAAAAAAAAAAATCGAAAAATTTTCCCGAAAACTGTCTAATGAACTTTTCTCCAATGACGGCATATTTTTTTTTCAAAAAGGGTAAAAAAAATAAAAAAGATTCGTTTTTTAATCGTGAAAATCCGATCAGCCGTTACGAAGTTATGATTTTTACAAAATTGAGAATTTATTAATCATTATATCGAGAACCAACAATAGTGGGGGGATGAAATTTTGGTAAAATGTCATGGATATATTGTACTTTGAAATGCCTATACTGAATAATTTTTTCGAGACAAAAAAAATCGGGGTGGCTGATGAGTTAAAACGTGGAATACGACACGTCAACGCAGCCACGTCAACTCAGCCACTCCGTTTTTTTTTTGTCTCGAAAAAATTATTCAGTATGGGCATTTCAAAGTACAATATATCCATGAAATTTTACCAAAATTTCGTCGCACTATTGTTGGTTCTCGAGATAATGATTAATAAATTCTCAATTTTGTGAAAATCATAACTTCGTAACGGCTGATCGGATTTTAACGACTAAAAAAAGAATCTTTTTAATTTTTTTCGCTCTTTTTGAAAAAAAATATGCCGTCATTGGAGAAAAGTTCATTAGACAGTTTTCGGGAAAATTTTTCGATTTTTTTTTTTTCCACGAAAGGGCCAATCGGAATTCTACTCAGTATTTTTTTTTCTGATAGAGGGAGGCAATACACAACTCCGCAGGATTTTTTCAAAATGGAACAAGGCATCAGTGACGAGGAAAAATTGTTTTTTGTTAATTTACCCCGAAAACTGTCTAATGAGCTTTTATCCGATGATGGCATATTTTTTTTCGAAAAGTGCAAAAAAAATAAAAAAGATTCTTTTTTTAATCGTTTAAATCCGATCAGTAGTTACGAAGTTATGATTTTTACAAAATTGAGACTTCATTAATCATTATCTCGAGAACCAACAATAGTGGGGGGATGAAATTTTGGTAAAATGTCATGGATATATTGTCTCTTGAATTGCCCATACTGAATAATTTTTTCGAGACAATAAAAAAAACGGGGTGGCTGAGTTGACGTGGAATGCGACATATATATATATATATTCGTCTATATATTAGTCTATATATTCGACTCGAGTGGTCTTTGAAATTCGCATAAACGGGAAAAGCCGTTAAAAAGAAGAAGAAGAAGAAAAAAAAGAAGTCGGTAAATACCCAAAACTGCTGAGAGTATGGCGCCCGTGCTGACGCCGCACATGTAATCGAACATCTCGTGAACCCTTCGGCCCGTGAGCTCTTCCAATTTTTTCAGCATCTCAATGACGACGAGTCCTCTCATACCGCCGCCGTCTATCGAAAGAATTCTTATACCTCTGCCGGGCAACGGATCAACGTGTCCCATAACAGTGAGAGCTTCCTTTATCGAGCCTGAAGAAATTTTTTTTTCACGATAATTCGGAGCATGAAAAATCGTAAATTTTTCGAAAAAAAAAAAACCAACGCGTGATAAAAATTTGCGATAAAAAAGAAAAAAAAAAAAAAAAAAAAAATTGAAAGATAGGAAAAAGAGAGAGAGAGAGACCATTTATCTGGGGATCTTTGGTTTTCATTCTGGCTCTGAGAAGAATCCCGATTGCTCCTTCCTTGATGGCGTGATGCCTCGCCTCGGGATATTGTTCTATGTGACCGAGCAAATCCTCGACCCTTCGCCATCTCGAGGCGGATGATTCCGCGGTAGCGATACTGCTCAGCACGTGTCTCGTTCTCGATGCTATGCTCTGCTTCGATATACTCGTCGGTATGTTTTTCTTCCATTTCGGTACACTCGTATCCTTGGCGATCGCCGCGGCTCTCGTCGAATCCCTGCCGCCTCGCGCGGCATTGAATTGCGGCAGTAGAGCCGACAAAACCTGCGGAAAAGCATAAATCTGGTCCCTGATACTCTGCTCGTTCGGAGCGATCGCCTTCGCCTCGTTCGTCCTCGCCGTTTGATCGATTTTTTTGCTCTCCGCGTCGTTCAGCGTCACCGCCACCGATCTGCTCGTCGTGGCGTCTCTCTGAATCTTCGACTCCGCCTCGCCTTCGCCGCTCTTCTCACCCAAACTCTGAGCAACCGAGAATTTTCTCATATTATCGATTTGCGCGTAAGTGACCTTCTTAAAGAGTTCCATCCACTCGTTGCTCAGGACAATTTGAAGATTTTTGTTGTATTCGGCGATGCCGGAATTCATGCCGCCGACGCGGGAAAAAAGTTTCCAGCGATTTTGCAGCGACATCTTTGTCTTTTGTATCGCGCTCAATGAACCTGACATTTTTGAGGCCATCGACGCGGCATTGACTGTCGCATCTCTACCTTGCGCAGCTTCCGTTAGCTGTCTGCGATAGACACAGGAAGGGGGGGGGGGGGGGGGAGGGGGGAATTAATATTTTTCTTTGCCTTTTTCTTTGTTATTTAGAATTTGCTTATATTCGTATTTTTTTTTATATTTAGAGATTTTTCGTTTTGAAATAATGATAATCAAGCGAGAAATAGAGACATAGGGAAGTTTATAGAATCGTGAAAATTGATGTAAAGTTAATTTAATAAGCGATGGTAATAAAAATACAAATTGAAAGTGAGAAAAATTCAAGTATTCGGTATAACGGATTAATTGATTTATTATTATTGATTTTTTATTTTTTTTTTGCTTCCTCCAAGAGAGATCTTTGCTTTTATTTTTTATTATTGTTTCAAAGGACATACCGATCGTCTGGAATTAATCCTCCGTGTGAACGCTTGTTTTTTCGGACTTTTGGTGCGAACACACCGGAGCTTTACGGGATATTCCAATTTTTAAAATTGTTTCGGGCTTTTGAAAAATCGGGAAAAGATTATGGACACTTTTCGGAGTGTCCGGAACATTATTCAAAAGTCAGTCGAGTGAAATGTCAAGCAGATTTTTCGATAAAAATTGAAATTCGTGCAAAAATGTGGGAAAATCAGGAAAAATTGAAAATTCAGTCGTTCTCCTAAAAGGCACAGTGTTCACGCGGAGGGTTCAATAAGTTGTGAAAAGGCTTTTCCATTAATAATACGAATAAATAAATAAATTTTCGAATGAAGGAATAATAATAATAATAATACTAATAATGAGAGAATATGCAGTTATGACGAAGCAAAAAAAAAAAAAAAACTTTACCATACAAGTCAGAGCCCTCGAAATTCGATTGAAAACATTTTCGTGTCACACACTAGCGCACTGATACTAATAATAATTACTATTATCAATTATAATTGATAATATCTTCAATCAAAGTGATCATTTACTGGCGCGCACTCAAAAGCTATTTGTCCAACAATTTTCGTGTTTCTCGAATCTTCGAGTACTTTATATATAACCTATAAAACGACCGATAACGTCATACCATGTAAATGTATGATACAGTGCAACGAAAAAAATATTACGCGAAACGTCGAAAAATTCGGTTTTTCCCATTTGCATATATGAAAATATATTTAGGAATATAAATATGCACCAGCGAAATCAACAAAAGTTGCATATATATATTAAATTTCACTGACGCACGAAAGTACCTTCGAATATCTAATATTATTGTTCACACGTATATTTAATCTCAAGAGCTTATATCGATGAAATACTAATTGAAAAACGTCGCACAAAGCATGAATAGTTTTTTGTTACTCGCGTATATATCGATGACTCCTTTTTACTTTGTCTAAACTATAGTGTATATACGGCTGTCACGATCAGCTGTTGCCACTCGACGATTGTGCATATATATATATACTATGTGTGCATAGATTCGACTATTGATAAAAATAAATACACCTGTGTGTCTATGTATTACGTAATGCATGTATCGGGTGATAAACATTATTATGAGCAGATACTTTATTTTTCTATCGAATTATAAGATAATTACGTACATTTATGACGCGAATATGTGTGTAAATATATATAAATATTTCGCTATATGCGAAACTGCTAACGAATAAAAATTCAAATACCTGGTAACTGCTGAGACGCATCTGCTGCGGCAATGACGTACGTGTTTGCTGAGAACCATGTTTTTAATATTTAAAAAAATGAAACGCAGTAAAAACAGCGATCACCGAAGATATATATCGCACGGGAATAAAATATATTGATAAGGCAGACGGGCCAAAGCCTTTCGAGGTTATATTTTTTTATTTCGAATACACCGTAACCGTATATATAATTAAGCTATCGAGTCACTTTTTAGATTCGTTTTTTAGTTTTCAGTATTGTACGTGTAGCACATGTATATATATATATAGCATGTATAACGATATTATATTTTGCTTGCGTGCGTAATTGAATTTCGTGATTTAGCTGAAAGACGCAATTATCCGCGGTGTTAAATCACTTGCTCTCATGTATATTATATATATGTATAATTCGTCGAGCTGTTTATTTATAATCACAATCGATGTAACCACTTTAAACGCATATATACATTATCATATATACGACACGCGTTTTTTCGTGAAGTTCATAGCATTCCGATGTAATTGTTTCTTCTTAATTGTGTGTGTTTTCTTTTTTATTTTATTTCGTTACTACGTAATACTAAAGTTTAATTTCTCTATGTATACTAATATTATGAGGCGTGTATAGTCGAATGATGTTTGGTTTACTGAAGCAAAAAGAGTGGAGACCGGCCTTTTTATAGGCACGAAGACACGGTATAACGCAAAAGATGCTTACGCCGTGGGCACAGAGCCACGGGAATAATTGTAAATACAATCGCGCGATATTGCAAATTTGTTTTTTTGGCGCGCTTATCCCCCTCCATATGCAGAGCTTTCGAGGACAATAATCCACAAACACGTGTTTTTTTGTTTATACATCGTTAGTTTCAGATTATTATATTTCCACGTGGCCTTGAATTTTTCTAAAATTCAATAGCCGTTAAACTTTTTTGAAATATTTTTGAAAGGAACCGTTGTAATATATCCACTGGACATTTTTATTTCGAAAAAAAGATTAAAAAATTTCAACGAACCTTTACACTTCGATAAACAGGAGTTAATTCGATAAAAAATTATTTTATTCGATACGGACTCCGTTTGGACGAAAATCATACATACAAAAATTATATCATGAGAATAAAATGACTTATCTGTAAAAAAAAAGAATATGATTCGTATGCAGAAGCCTCAGGAAAACAATAATTACCGGAAATTTTGCCACTTTCATGTCTCTATAAATATATATACACATTATACAGAGGCACGTGATGTTATGATTCTGCGTACTTAGATAAAAGTAAATACTACGAGAGAGAATCAGATGAATTGCGCACGCATGCAGTAGTGCGATCTTATCTGATCAAAACATGTGACGCATTTTTGTTTGTTTGTTGTGGATGCATTTTTATTAATACATTGACTAAATGCGACTTAAAGTCAATAAAAAAAACAAACAAGTGTTTAGATATTTTCGAAAAACTAATGTTTGAGCTCTCAAGTAAAATTTACTGGAATAAATTAGAAAAAAAATAGATGGCATAAGGAATATGAGGGAATTCTGATTAAAAAAAACGATATGGATATATTTTTGAAAACATCGCAATTGGTTCTGGACTGGTGGCTCCATCTTCCGTAAACTGAACGATATGACGATTATATTTTTTCCTCTAATTTCGATAATCGATATCCACTATCGATTTTAGAAAAAAAACACAAACACCCCCGCCCTTTCTTTTTAGTGTAGTTCCGTCCATTTTTTTGAAGTGCTCTCCCTCGACTGTCGAGGGAACAATTGAACATTCTCGGAGATTTCTGGCGGAAAATATACCGTACAGAATTCGTATGGATAAAAATTCATCGCGATTTCTCACGATGATAAAAACTGCACGATACGTAACCTTGAGCATGGAAAAATATACAAATACAAAAGTTTATATTATTCACTTTACGAAATCATGAAAAACCATAAAATACGACAAAAATAAAGGAGCGTCACTTCCGGTGGCCTGGACATCCTTAATAGTTCGCGGTATTTGCCCATAGAGGGCAAAACTGGTCATTGCCAAGCTCCGGTGTCTCGTCCCGATCAGCTGTTTTTACTTTAGTTTCATTTTCGCACGGCGAATAAACAAGTCGATGTTTACGCGCTAATATCGACACGCCTAAAGTGTCGAAACGGTCGAAACCGTAAAAAAAAAAAAATAATTCTGACGATGGCGGATCAGGATCAGGACAGTAGTGATCGTGGTGATGGTGATAATATAAAATCGGACAAGCTCTTTACGCTGAAGAAATGGAACGCAGTGGCAATGTGGAGCTGGGACGTCGAGTGTGATACCTGCGCGATATGCCGAGTTCAAGTTATGGGTGAGTCTACACGCATAACCTCAAAATACATAGTAATTCGTTTTTCTTTTGTAATTCCATTATTGTTATTGTTATCACAACAATATATATCTGTCCGAAATTTTGCAAGCGTTAAAAAAAAAAAATCCTTGCGCGTCTACCGTCCAGATTGCAGAATACATGAATATATATCGCGATTACGACTCGACATGTTTAACCCTCCGTGTGAACACTGTGCCTTTGAGGGAACAGTTGAAATTTCAGATTTTTCCTGTTATTGCCCAAATTTTTGCACAAATTTCAATTTTTTCTCACATTTTTGCACAAATTTCAATTTTTATTGAAAAATTCGTTTGACATTTCGCTCGACCGACTTTTGGATAATGTTCCGGACACTCTGAGAAGTGAACATGATTTTTTTTCCCGATTTTTCAACCCTAGGAGTATACCGTCGGGTCTCAAAGACCCGACCGATCTTTCAAAACTCGCGTTTTTCCTCTCGCGCGAAATATTTCCATCACCTCGGATAGCTTTCTCAGACAAAACACGAACCGGACACATATTTCATTTTCATAGTTGCTTTTTCAATCCTCGTCAGTTAAGGATGCTTCGAGCAACCGTTAAAGCTAACGATGGGTCGTTCGTGTCTTTCGCTTATTTCATAATTTTCACAACTTTTGAAAAAATCTGAAAAAATTCATGGGCCTTCTTTGAACCCTCGACCGAATGATAATAATTTGTCCCGCCGGAAGAAAAAAAATTTTTTTAATAACAATTTCATGCAAAATATGAAGACGTGCAGGCATTTTTTCCCGCATTTTGCATTTTAGCCCTGACACGAATGACTCATCGTTAGCGTTTGAGGGTTTAACAGTCTGCTCTTTCGTTAAAAAAAAATCATATAAATAAACGTAATTTAACGAAGGATTAATTAATCTCGCATCGATGTCCGTGAATATTATACGTAAGAATGATTGCGCGAAAAATGAATTAGCCAGGTCGTAGTTTTTTTTTTTTTTTTTTTTCTTTTATTCCTCGTTTCAGAGTCGATTCTCGAGAATACGAAAATATTGCGACAATGCTCGGAGCTCTTGCAAAATTTTCCATTACAAATAATCTCATTCGTTCTCACTTGATATTCGTGATTTATTTTTTTTCTCTCACAAATTATAATTACGCCGCGCCTCGGGGCACAGTCGAAGGCACCCACGGGGCACATTAAAGCGCTACAAAAAATCATCATTGTACGATACGATTTTTCTCTATTTACACTCGTAACATATCCTAATATCTAAAAAAAAAAAACAGATTAAAGATAATAAACTATCGCAAAACTCCGACTATGTACATAAGGATATAACGCGCGGTATATCCAAATTGGAATATATTTATGTGTATTTACAAATTAAATATTTAATCTCTCGTCGTAGGGCACGGATAATGGCGCGCTATGATACTTTTATAATCCTCTGAGGTAGAGCTTGCGGTACTCTGTAGATCCGAGGGGCGCGGGGGAGGGGAGGGATGGGCATTAAACGATTAAAAAAAAAGAGAACAAAAAAAAAAATGACATTGAGCCGAGTACACATCTAGTCAACAGTTATGCTCGATCGTACTCGCCTTCGAAACGCGATACGATGAAGCAAAGATTCATGCATTTCCTTTTAGCCTCGTCGTCAAAAGACTCGAGAGTCTTCCGTTATTATTGAAATTCGCTCCGTTTGTTTGTTTATTCAATCGATGAATAATTTATAAATCACTGGAAATCGTAATTAAATTTTCTAAAGATTAAAATTCTGGCGAATGTACTTTTTTTTTTTTTTTTTTTTACATCGATCATTCTCGCTTGGGGAAAAATGAGCGTCTCGAATGTGTTCAAATGGAAATAGGCAAATGATCGAGGAAAGTAATGCGAGGATAAAAATTCGGATGAGCGGCGATTGGCAATTATAAAATACTACAATAATTTCCTACAACGATGATAAACGATATAATATTTACACACACACACACACACATATACTATAGGGCATTTTTGACCAATTCGATCACCCAATTATTGGAAACTTTTTTTCCTTTCCCGCCAAAAGCTTATTTAAAGGAAAAAAAAAAAAAAAAAAAAAAAAAAAAACAATGCATCGAAAAACATACCGCAAAACGTCTTTGCGATATCTTTTGTCATTATATTGATTGTTCGATGGTATCTCTCGCGAAAGGCGTATTAAATAAAAATTTTCAGCCTCGCTTCCTCGTTAGAGCTTGGAAAAATTTCAATTAATTTCCCGGATATTCTCGACATCGAGCGAGTCCGAATGCAATGGATTTTTTTTTTCGAAAAATTGGCAAATCGCGAGTGTCCCTACGAGTCTCGGCGGTACTTTTTGTTCGTTCGTTTGTTTTTTTGAGCGGCAAAAATTTGATATAAGCTCGATTGAAAAAAAAAAAATATATATCCATACGCCGGAGAGTTATTCCGGACGTCGGATGATTGTCACGGAGGGGGTGATGATGAATGGATTTTTTATCGGTCAAGGCTTATCGGACGTATGCGCAGGGTTGCGGGATAAAAATATCTCTGCGAGCGATAAAATGAAATTGAATAATGTCCCTGACTGATTCTGCGTATATATTGGGCATATATATATATATATATATGTATATTATGATAAATGGATGATCGTTAAAAGTGAAAATTGTGTATATAAATTGGGTACCTAGCATGCCGTCGGCATGGGTTTCATATTTGCGACGGCGCTCATTCGTCTGACCGGTCCGGTGAGCCTCTTCTCGATTTCCTCGAGCGAACGTCCCCTCGTTTCCGGCACGAAGAATATCACGAAGGCCAAACCGGCGAGGCAAACGAGGCAAAACATCCAAAATGTTTCGCCCTGTCCGATCGTCAAAACGATATCCTTGAATGTTTTCGTAACGACAAACGTGCACAGCCAATTGAATCCGGTCGCTACGCTCGCCGCCGAGCCCCGTATCTTCGATGGCAATATTTCGCCCATCATTAGCCAGGGTATTGGGCCGAAACCCAGGGAAAAGCCAATAACGTAAACGACCAAACTTGCCAGCGGGATAAAACCAATTTTCGACATATCAATGTCGCTGTCCTTCGCATAGAAGAAACAGCCGAGGGCGAATAGCGTAACGATCATCGATACGCTGCTTATGTAGAGAAGTATTTTGCGACCGAGACGATCGATAAGCGCGGTCGCTACGAATGTCGATGCAAAATTTACAATACCGACGATTATCGTGCACAAATTGCCGTTAATGTCGCTACCAGCAGCCTGGAAATACATAAAATTGAAAAAAAAAATATAATATATATATAGGGCAAAAGCATTCATTAAATAAATTTAAAAAAATTAAAATGATATATATATATATGTATATATATAATTATAACCATATATAACCATATATAACCATATATAACCATATATAACCATATATATAACCATATATAACCATATATATAACCATATATAACCATATATATAACCATATATAACCATATATATAACCATATATAACCATATATAACCATATATATAGTTATATATATATATATAATTATATTATAACCATATAATATGTGTATATAATTATAACCATATAAATATAATTATAACCATTTGAAGTAATTTTAATTTTTTAAAATTTAATTACCAATTACATCAAGTAACGGCAATTAAATAAACTTAATTATTCATTACAATTACTCGAAATAATTGTAATTAAATTTTTTTTTAAATTACAATTTCACCGAGTAATGGTGATTAAATAAACTCAATTTTTTTTTTTTTTTCGAAATATAATTACAACACCGCATTTAAAGTAATTTTAATTTTTTTTCTTCTTAATTTCTCGAAAAAATCGTAATTAAATTTCGAAATATTATATACAATCATAACGAGTAATTGCAATCAAATGATAACTGTAATTACAATTACTTCGAGTAATTTGTAATAAATATTTTACAATTTTGTCCAATTCCGATGGATCTATATTTTTTTTTTCTTCTACAAGTTACTTGACCACTATTCCCCCCGCGCAATCACAAAAATTGAACGGAACGACCCCGTGACGCGTATAAAATGCATGAAATACCTCGAAAATCTGGACGGTGTAGAATATCACGGCGTTTATACCGGACATCTGTTGAAAGAACATGAGTCCGAGTGATATCGACAATGGCTTTATGTTGTTCCTCTTGATAAGTTCCCTGAGCGGATTCTGCAGTGCGTTTCTCTCGCTATCGGCGTGAGTCTTTTCCACCACGGCAAGCTCATCGCTTACATCCGCATTTTTTCCGCGCAGCCATTCCAGCGATTTGCGGGCACGCTTTGTCTTGCCCTTGGATATGTACCATCTCGGTGTTTCCGGTATGAGAAACATAAGCAGGAGAAACGGTACGGGCAAACAAGCCCCGAGCAGCGCGAGATTCGACCAATTCAGATACATACCCGCCACGAAACACAACAGTATTCCTGTCGAGCAGATTTTTTATTTATTTATTTATTTTTAATTACAAAAAAAATATTTTTAATTAAAAAAAAATATTTTTAATTAAAAAAAATATTTTTAATTAAAAAAAAAATATTTTTAATTAAAAAAAATATTTTTAATTAAAAAAAAATATTTTTAATTTAAAAAAAATATTTTTAATTAAAAAAAATATTTTTAATTTAAAAAAAAATATTTTTAATAAAAAAAAAAGATTTTTAATTAAAAAAAAAGATTTTTAATTAAAAAAAGATTTTTAATTAAAAAAATATTTTTAATTAAAAAAAAAGATTTTTAATTTAAAAAAAAATATTTTTAATTAAAAAAATATTTTTAATTAAAAAAAAAATTTTTTAATTGGCTCGAGACACGAGAATCGTTATTTTTTTTTATTAAAAAATAAAAATAAAAATAAAAATTACTCACCTACATTGCCCAGTGCCGTGGGTAAAAGTCCCAGGGTCCCTCGGACTTCCGGTTGAATAGTCTCGCCGAGATAAACCGGCAACGATAGAGACGCTATACCAACGCAAAAACCGGACAATGCCCGACCAGCCAAAATCATGGCTACGTTGTTGGCAAGGGCGATCAGCAACCAAGCTGTTTAGCGAACAAACGTTTCGTTTGAATTTTTTTGTATATATAATATATATTTATATATTTTTTTTTTAATTATCGTTAAACACTCGCGAGAACAATTTTAATAGATTAGACATGCTAGGTCATTTACCCACGTTATTGGTATAAAAGAGTTATAGTTTGCACCTTGAGAATTAAAAAGAAGAATTATTGGTATTCAATGCGAGAGCGTCATTGAGTATACGTGCAAACAATATATATATATATATTTTTTTTTTACTTTATATCTCTCTCTCTCTCGCCCTGGGTCATTGAGGGAGAGAGGCGACGGGCCATCAAGGCTTTGTTTACCCGACAAAACGCCTCGCGAAATTTTTCGTACTCGGGTATATATATATATATATATATATATATATATATATATATATATATATATATATATATATATACGTGTTTGAAATACAAAGAATAGATCTTGGCGGAAATATTCCTCTGCACGTGTCCCGGGTCTCAAAACATTCGACGAGGCGAAGGATAAGAGTTTTTTTTTTTTCGCGAAAATATAGTATACCAATTTTAACGTTTTATTATTATGATATTTTACACGATCTATTCGTGACTAAAAAAAAATAGTCCCAGCTTGTCGCCGATCGGAGAATTTCGTGAATTTGAAATATTTTAATCCTGAAACATTTTTGAGACTTCAAAAATATCTTCGGATCACGTTGACGATTATTTTTCGCAACAAATTTTTCGTACGTAAAATATTATTTCGTAATGAAATACGAAAATATTATTTTCCGATTTTTCTACGTAAAAAATATCGGAGAATCGACCCGTTTGATAATCAATTTGTTCGGGGAAATTGTGAGCTCTCGATGGATTGCAAAAAAAAAAAAAAAATATATGCGCTCAGTCGCCGGGATGTTTGGAGAAGAAAATTCGAATTGATGATCAGCACAACACCTTCAGTAATTTTACAAATGTAAATTCATGCAAATTTTAAGTATGTATCAATATCGAACTGTGGTCCGGCCATATTCATTTCCGTACGCGATGAAATTATATTGATTTGTCAAAATCAATTTAGCAGTCAAGTTAATCGTGTAATATATTTTATTGCAAAACTTCCGGAAGTCTTTAAAGCTCGCCGAGGTGAAATGATGTCAACGAACCAAGTCAGATGGATGGTGAAAAATTGAAATTTATTTGAAAACAAAAAAAGTCCTAAAAGATATCTCCACGGTCATTAAAACTTTTGACAACTTCAACCGTTTTATCATCTGACTTTATAGCTTTCTCGAACGGTCTGCCACAAGAACTACAAGCTTGAAAAATATTTTTCCACGCAATTCTTCCTTTCTCTTTAATTTATATACATATATATATATATATATTTTTTTTAAATTCTCTTACCTCCGATGAAGGGAAAAGCAGTAGCGAGTATAGTGTTTCTTCGTCCCAGATATTCGATGCACGGACCACCGAAAATTCCACCGAACAAAGCGCTGAGTGGCATTATCGAACCGATCCATGACTCCTGTGTAGCGAAAACAGAAAAGATCGTATAGGGAAAAATACCGCGATTAGTCGCGAATTGTGAGTTCCACCGATAGGAAAAAAGAAAAACGTATCTTTGCTTCGAGTAATTTAATGACGATTGTACGAAGACTGAGATAAATTTTTATCGATAATAATTAAATATGGGACGAAGTTCGAGCCTCGCGAAAGAATGACGTATATTTGAGGTTAAATTTTCAATCCAACGTACCATTGACCTCACTCAAGCTGTGGTCGAGTTGAGAAATTAAAAACAAAAGTTCTCCCGGTATTGAAAAAACAATATTGGTCCCGGACAAAGTTTAAAAGGTACCAAATAACGCCCAGCCATTTTAAACCCTGGTTAAGGGTGCCTGGGACCCCGGAGAAACTTTGTAAACGATTTTCTCTCGGTTTTTTTTTCGGCGTTTCTGCACTTCAAACCCCGTGTATCCCGGGGGACATCTCTCGATTCCTTGGACCTTCTGAGACACGTGTCTGGCCCACGATCGATTATCGATCGATAGAAAACAAAACCAAACCCAAAAACGTCCATTTTAGGGGTTAATTACGATGAAAAATAATACCCGAGATTCCCGGAGACCTTCGGTGCGCGATGCAGGCGTCCAAGAAGCGCAAGGGCTAAGAGCTATAGGATTAATATGATCGAACGATTTAAATTTACTTACGGTATTGGGTGTAATGTCAAACGTTGCCGTGGCATCGTTCTTCATGGACGAGAGAGCCGGTGAGGTGTAGGAACACGCGAAACCGACCACCATGGAGCCCAGAGAGACCGAAAGGGCTGCTACGACCTGCACAAAATTATTCCAGTTTTTTTTTTTTTTCTTCGTACAATCAACAAGCCTCTTTCATACCTCATAGTACCCCTAACACATCAATCCCCCCCAAAAGTTTTAATAGCCGTTTACGTCATTGAACAACAATGTACCTGCGAAAAGGTGCATTTTGCAACAGGTGAATTACCCGGTACCTCGATGTTCACATGAGTGTCCGCTCTCATGAGGATCTTCATCCTGATCCCGGTTTAGCTAACTTCAGCTCAACGATTAATATATAAACGCAACTAAAGCTCGATAACGATAGCCCGTAGGCTGCCCGTCCCCCCCGCAAGATGTCCCAAGAGCAAGATGCGATTAGAAACGAAGCAAAAAAAAAAACAAAAGTGTCTCCGGTCTTAGCACTCTGGGGGGATTCGCGCGATTACTGATCTAGTCCGGTTATTGTAGTCAGACGACACGTCCGACTGACGTGGCGTTCGAGCAAACAATAAGAAATCCCGTGATACTGGCGACCGTGTGATGATGACGATGGTCAAAAGGGGCGAGGGGCGATCGAGCCAAATAGGAAGCGAATTGATGTGTGCGTGTGTGTGTGTGTGCATTTGATGGAGAAGGAGACGAGAGAATTGCGAGACTCTGCGCGGTTTGGCTGGTGTATAGAAAAGGCTGGACGAGGGACGTTAACTCCCGCTCAATCCGCTCTGATCGATTACCAAACGATTTACAATCGATCGTCCGATCAATTGACTCTTTTCCCTCCCCTTAAATGATTACCCCAGCGCGGGGAGATTGAACCGGTTCACGCGATTTGTGGCCTCGGATTCGTTTTATGATTTTGCTCGCACAGGCACGATTGATATAATTGTAAAATCGATGAGGGTTGGACGAAACTTTTCGCGGAACAATGTAATACTGACGAGTTAAGTCAGATCGGTGGATCCGCTTATATAGGAAACTGCTCTAATGCTGGTGTGTTATGCGTGGGGGGGGCTCTGCCAAGATACGACACACATCCCTTCTTCCCCGGTCCCCCTACACAATGAGACGGTTGTTAATTTCGCTCCAGTGTTTTCTTTTTAATTGAGTCTGTTTGTTCGGTACACCGCTACATCTTACCTATCCTCTCATTGATCTCGATACTCCCAGTGTCTTTGTTCATATATACTTCACCGACTCAAGTGTGTTGCGTCCTAATATACATATGCGGTATAGCGGTTCACATTTACAAACTTCTAACGTTTCACCAATAAAGCGAAAAAGAAGCAACTATACAGGAAACAAATGTATGTGTATATATATATATGGGTCATTCCACCAATTGTCAACCAATGTTTGGGCCCTAAAAATTTCATTTGCCTCACATTTTGTGCTGCACCAAGATTGGCAAATTCATCAAGTTTTGGCCCAACAGGACGTGCCATTCACGAGGAATGCGTAATAATCCAATTTTAATCCTGGGTTATCCCACTTATTTTTTGCCCACGACTTTACCATACCGGGGTCCCGTGTACCCCATGCAGATTTTTCCCTACAACTCCAGCTAAAATTCACATATTTAAGTTGCTTGTTTTTCCTAATCGATTGATAATCAACCAAGGAACAGTTCCAGGACAAAAAAAATTGATAGAACGACAAAGCTCTGAGTTATGCGGGTTTAAAGAAATAAGAACGTTCAAAAACACGAAAGAAATATCGATTTTTGCAATTTGCCCTGGGGTCTCTGGGACCCCAGAATTGATGAACCAGGGTTAAGGACAAAATTTAAATGCGAACTTTTGTCGTATCTTTAGCGTCGCAATAAAAATGTGAAAAAAATACATTTCTTATCTGAAAGACACTCAGCTTTTCGAATCTATTTTTTATTTTTCATTAGCTCCTCGAGATCCACCTTAAAAACACGTTTTTTTAAATTAAAAATAGCGATTTTTCATGAGCCTCGATGTTTTATCATTCATCATATCATTTATCAAAGTTGCTGTTTTTCGTTCAAAAAAAAAAACGTGTTTTTAAGGTGGATATCAAGGAGCTAATGAAAAATAAAAAATTGATTCGAAAAGCTGAGAATACATTTTTTCACATTTTTATTGTTACGCTAAAGATACGATAAAAATTCGCATTTAAATTTTGTCCGTAAAATTGGATATCGCATTCTTCGCGAACAGCCTGCGTTCTATTGGGCTAAAAGTTGCTGAATTTACCAATCTTGGTGGACGAAATGTGAGGAAAAAAAAATTTGAGGCGAATCGAATATTTGGGGCCCAAACATTGGTTGATAATTGACGGAATGGCCCATATATATATTTATCTGACTATCAATCCTCCTGCGGAAAAGACCACACGCGGAAGTTTTTAAGATCAAACAAAAGCCCGCGACGAAGGCGTCAAATGTTTGATCAAAATGATCGAATTAGGGTGCGTATTATGAGAATGTTTTCGTATTTTTTATACCAAAAATTTTGATAGAACACGTTATAGGGCCGGATTATCCAGGCTCAGGAGATGTCGATGACGACGTATCGTAGGCTTAAGTATGATAGTGAGTTCAATTGGAGGTGGGTCCGATGATGCGAATAAAAGATCCCATGATTAGAAAGATCAGGCAGGTAATACAATTAATCCTACAAGCTTTAGCGTTAATTATCTGCGAAGGAAGGAAAAGCATAAAACGGTTCATTTTGTCAAAAGACTGCCAATTGTATTCCCCAAACTCTGCCTAGGAGTCAGAAAAGCGGGAGTAAAACTTTTTACATTTACTTTTTTTTTTTGTTCAGTCTAAATGTAATTGGATGTACTTGAAATTTTGGAGAAAGGTTAAAAATTCAGGTACGTTATAATTTTAAAACAGCAGAACATCATTTTTGTGAGATTTACCGGGTTTTTCAAGTGATTAATTTAGCTTACTGAAATAAAGATTCAGTAAAATGAATTTAAAAACTTATATTTCTGGCGAGAAAATACATTTTTGGCCATTTGTATAATAGAATTTGAAGATATTCAAGAAAATGAATTAAAGTGAATGAAATTGATTAGTGAATTCGTGATCAGCGGCGAAAAAATACATCGATATCGAGTCCTAAATTAAATTTAAAAAAAAAACCATTTTTTTTAAATTTATGCGAAAAATGAGTTGGTTCACTAAAATCGCTATAATTTTGTTTCCCGAAAAAGCTGGCACTCCATTCAGTGCTCATTCTCTTCATAACCGTTTTAGCTTTGAAACGCTGCTTGGTTCATTGATCTACAATTTTTTCTTTATTTTTTACGACCTGTTTTTTGCCAATTTTTCCATACCCCTTTGGGCTCAAAATCGCCGATTTTAAAATTGCTCTTTCCGGTACGAAAAACTGTAATCTCGAAATGAATAAAATACAAAAATTTCGATGAACAGATTTTGGCTCAATAAGTGGGAAGAAAACAAAAAAAAAAAAAACCATCAATACTACAATCAATCGGTAATGTCAACTGGTTCGTGCAAAAAAATTATAATGCTCGAAGTTTCAATTTTTGTATCTTAAAAGAATATACATTTGTATTTCGAGCTCGCGAGTCATTCCTGCCTTTTTGCTACACGCATAATTACGTCTAATAATTAAAAATATATATTGAGAATTGTGGGAAATATGCAGCTGGATGATTCTGATAAAATTATCGTTTACGAGTGTGCTTTTTATAGATATAAATAGACATATCGATACACGTAAGAGAGAGAGAGAGAGAACCGGCCAAGTATAATTTGCACCTGTTTTAATCCGCGATTGCGCAACGTCCCAACTGTTTTCCAAGAGACCACATGTGACCTCTCTCGCTCTCTTTGTTTTTCATTTTCAACTCGTTTTATTTTTTCAACTGTCACATAAGTGTCTCGCCGATATCGCTCAAAATCGAGCAATTTTTCCAGCTGCGAGGCTGTGTGGACTTTTTGCCAAAATGGGGGTAAAAAAAAAAAATCCTAAAATGAAATCAGGCTAAAAATCCCGCGTATAACGTTAGAGCAAGACTTCAAGTATAAGAACGAGACTCGAACACGCGGTAGATCTATATCGAAGAGGCAAATGCTCTTGCAGTGGCTGACCACACTCTGGCCTTTACTACTTGAGCATCAACCGCTTTAGTATTCCCTCTCACGTTTCGACGCACTGACGAAATTCAAGCAATCGCAACAGTTATTGGAGGTGTCAACTACGATTTTTGAGTCAGTACTCCCATTGTTTTCGTTGTTAAAATTGAAAATTCAGTTTCAGCAACGCTATAATTGACATAACTGAGAAAAAAATAGTATCGGGAGCTTCTTAAAATACATAGTTATCGCTTCAATGATTCTGACCACTCTAATTTCTCTTTGTGGATACATCTATCGTATCTTTATTTATCAGACTCCCTTATAGTGTCCCCCACGTTTACCCTCTGCTATTTGCTTAAATTTTCCATTTTTTTTTTTTTTTTCTTCATAAATTCCCATACTTCAGTAACGTTGTCAGGTATTGCTCGGATTTTTTTTTTTTCTTCTAAGATTACAAATAACACAGAGAGACAGTAATTAATATTAGGATAGATGTGCACCCTTCTGATTCACACGAAAATGATTATTCCCCAATACTTTTGATACTTTTTTCATCTCTACCTCAAAAGGGTATCGTATCCCCCGGGAATTTGACAAAATTTTTAACTCACGGAGATGAGGAAAAAAATGGCACATCGATCCTAATTGGGTATAAATAAAATGATGTACCGACCTGTGAGCAGTATGAAAATTTCGTACGACGAGCGTTGTTCTTCTTTCGTCGATGAAGCTTGACGTTTATCTCGGAATTGATGCTCGGACTGTGCTCCTGGAGAAATTTATGCGCCTCGGTCAAGTCCAGCTGGTCATTGACCCTGGACTCGTCGTTTTTCGTCATTTCATTCATATCTTGATGGTTCATCAATGACGTACTCAATTGTTTGTAATCGGCAAGATCTTTGCTCAGTGGATTGTAGATCCTGAGCTCTTGTTCACCGTGATGATGATGATGATTCAAATTTTCCGCATAATAATGACGATTGTTATTGTTTCCCCGTAACGATTCCCCCTCGAAAATCGGCGGGTCTCGATCGTTTTTATTACTATTATTGTTGTTATTGTTATTATTATTATTATTTTTGACGGGGTTGTTGATCAATGCCTGCTGGCTGTTGAAGGGACTGACGATCGTGACGATGGTCGCGTTCGATGCGCAATCCAACGCCAGGCTCGAGCTCGTCGATGAGATCGACGATGTTCCGCCGATCGGCGATACCCTCGTATAATATTTTGGCAATAACGATCGCTCCTGCTGGAAAATAAAATAGCGAAATTCATCGTGGCATTCTCCGATTAATATTAATCACTTTAGGGGGTTTTTTTTCAACCGATATCGGCAATATCGGCTGCTGTTAGGGCTACAGGACGATAACGATCTTTTACGGGCTCTTTTTTGGCAAATTCCCGAATCGAGGAATTAACTGAAAGCCGATTCTCCAAAAAGCACGCACGATCGGTACGGATCGGTATGGTATTGAGAATCGCACATCGATGTTACTACTCGATATCCCCCCGGGAGGGCTCGTTACGTCCGCGATTAAATTCCAGATTCGATCTGCCCAATGTTGTTCGGTAAAAATCGGCACGAGGATACGAAAAAATTTACGCTTATCCGGGATATTTATGATAATTATCTCATAATAATATCAAAGCAGGGTTAAATTAACTACTGCTGTACGATATTTGGGTTAAAGTTACCGATTTTTCACTCTCGAAACTGCCGATTTATCGCGTTTTCGCATATTCGTGATGTACAGGCGTGGAAAAAAAAAAATTAAGTACGTCTGCGTTAAGGGTCAAAGTACACTCTGTACTAATTAAACGTTTCCGTTAGCTTCGTCGTTTCGAGCAACAAAGACAAAACCTTTTACCCTCCATAAAATAAGTCATACACTCGAAAGTTCGCACTGGTGTTAACAAATGCAAATAATAATATTTAAAAAACTTCATTATATTTTCACTTTTGAGCTTTTTTTTCCCCATTATATTAATTTTTAGGCTCTCCGTAAGTTTCATGATCAAGTAATGGTAAAAAAAAATGTTAACAAAGTTTTGTGAATTAAAAAAAAAATCGTTATCAAAAAAATCCTTATTTTGGTCCGGATAAAGCCTCGAATGTCAAATTTTGTACCTGGACTGGATCGGCACTCCTGGTCTCGCGATATCGATCGCGTACAAACACGAAAAAAAAAAAAAATAAATAATTCGTCGATGGGTCCTCAAACGAACGCGTTCGATCAATATTTAATTTCACACTGTCCGCACGAGAAGTGATTTGCGTTCGTTTTGTCGCATCGCAATAGACTGAAGTATAATGACGAATCAAGTCGTTAAGAGCGTTATACTCGCGTTCAAAGAATTGTATCATTGAAGGGATGAATCGACGAATTTCGACTATTTATACGAAGAGGCTCCTATCAGTACTCTGACGAGCCATGTTTGCATATTTTAGAGAGAGAGAGAGAGAGAGAGTGAGAGGAGAAAATGAGGAGCAATAGATTCATGATGATTTCACCAACTGACCAATCATCAAAAAGCTTTAAAACGACAGAGAGAGAGAGAGAGAGAGAGAGAGAGAGAAAGAGAGAGAGAGAGAGAGAGAGAAAGAGAGACATCATTAAGAAGAGTCCGTTGGTGCTGGGGCTGACTTTTACCCTCATCGCGTTAAAGATAACCTATTTGAACCGAGTGATTGTGTATACCGCGAGCCAGACGCAGCTGTAACGTAAAAATGAGGTCTTCGCTTTCCGCAAAGTTTACTTTTGCCATTGGACACTCTTCGACCGTAAACCGTGCCACGGTTTTTCACATAGCAACCCCTATCATCGGTGTTCTTCTCTAAAACGCTGATGACATACGACCCCTAAATCTGAGAGATATGCAAAAGAAAAAGAGTGTGCAAATTATAAATTTGTACATTGCTTTCCTCGTTGTTTTATCTCGTTCGCAAAGCTCTCTCTATGATCAAGTGGGATTTTTTTTTTTTTCAATTTTGGCTTCCTCGTAGAGGAATTTTTGTGAGGGAGATAAAATCAATGAGGAAGCAACGTGACAAATTTCTGATTTGCACGCTTTTCTTCGAAATGCAATATTAATTATGCAAAAGCACGACAGAGGCTTTCAAAGTTGCAAAATTTTTCACAACATTCAAAAGCGTTTGTCGATTGGGGATAGAATTCAATATTTAACTGTATAGTGACTATACTGCCACGGAACCCTATCAGCCCTCGATGGCAAACACAATTACTTCATATTTTTCACAAATTTTATTTCGACATTCATTCGAGCACCATTCATTTCTCTGCGCGCATTTTAGCGAAGACCCTTTGGCTTCCCTCAATCGTTTTTCCTTCCCGATCATAAATCAAGGTCACTTTTGGGCCGAGAGTGAGTCACCGGGCGTCTGTTCGCTTTGTCTCTCGCTCGGGGTTGTCACTCTAGGTGTACGACTGGCGAACCTAACGTGTCTCCTGGACAATTTCTCGTTTTATTACATGTTATTTTCAACCCGCGTGTTTCAATAAACATTATCATTCACCGACTAAAGGTTTACGTGTCGCTATTCACCCATTCAGTCCCACAAAACATTGCAAAATCTCTGAATCACTCGATCGATTTACGGTAAAGCCAATTACCAATCGTACTTTCATGATATTATAATTATGCAAAATTTAATATCAGACATCCTTGTCCCATAAAATGCTCGCGTAAAAAGTTTTGGCTCTCGATAGCCCTCGCGTTTACGAAAGTTAGAAGCGTCAACAGGCATTTATCGAAAATTTAAGAATTTGATCAAATCCGGACCCCTCGAGCGATTCTTCCCATATTTAAATACCAAACATCCTCATCCCCTTAGCCTGGTTTTGGAAAAAAAAAAAATTGGCTCGATATCTCCAACTTTACGAAAGTTAGAGGCGCCAATAGACATTTTTTTCGAAAATATCGAAATTTTAAAAAGTTTGAACCCCTTCAAGTTTGAACTGCTCATATTCGATACCAAACATCCTTGTCTCTTAGCTTATTTGCTTGAAGAAAAATTTAGCGTGATATTTCAAAATTTGCGATAGAGCGAACGCGGACATTTGTTGAAAATTTCAAAATAACAAAGTTTGTAATTTTCGAGGAATTTTGGCGAAAATTGTCGTAAGTAAAAGAAGGGGCTCTGCTGCTTTACTTGTCTACGAAAAGGCAGCGGTATAGCTCAAACCGTTCTCAAGTTATAGAGGTTCCAATTTTTCAAGCTCAAGTCACATCTATCGCTAATTCGATCATTGTCAAATTATATTCATATGCCGCTAGTAATCGATCCAAAGTTACGAAAAGTCTCGATCGAGCTTAAATGCCGAGGATCGTTGCAGGGGAACAAAGGAAAAACACTTTTTTTTTCTTCATATTCAAACGTCTCTATTTGCGGTCAAAGATTGCGCTCGTCCTTGGTGAAGACGGGATCGTTATATCGCTGAAATATTGATATCAAGTTGAAAGAGGCGAAGGAGGCGTTGTTTACGACGACCCAAAAGGCCCTGTATCGTCTTCTTCATTCTATATAGAGTTCATCGGTTCACTCGCACGCGCCTCCTTATCTCTCTCGCCTTTGTCAGTGAGAAAATAGTTTTTTTTTTTCCCCTCCACAGTGTGCCCCCGTATTTACTCCCGGTATCACGTGCAATCACGTGCTATCTTCTTCTCTCTCTTTCTCTCTCATGCATACAAAGTTTTTCTTTGGCTTCGCGAGAAACGAAACGAAGAAGTAACTATGTGGGAATACCAAAAAATAGGACGCGCACGCTCCCTCTTCAGCGATTTACGGACTATATGTATATATGTATATTATGTAGATCGTTGATGTAGATATAATGGTGACTCGATGCGCGAAGTCACATCGGCCAGATCGTCATTTTTGTCCGTCTCATTCGGGGTCTGGTATACGAGTAACACGAAGTGATCACGAAACGACGAATCAGAGCACGAACTTTATTACATTATATTCGTGGAATTTATAATCATCCACGAATGATATAGGAACTGGAAATAAACTTTGAAATACTTTTGTTTGTTTGTTTGAGGGTGCAGAGTTTCAGTTGACGCTGCCCCAGCTCGTTGCCTCAAGGAAAATTTCATTTTTTTTGCCATTTTAGCATAAATACGAGATCAGCTCGTCGCAGAGTTCAATCGAACGATGAAAATACTAACGGAGCAAGTGATTCGTATTATAATCAATTTGTTCGTAATTCTGTGCTTTCGATAGATCAGGACAGTGGAATGTTCAGCAAAATAATTTCGAATTATGAAAAAAAAAAAATAGTAATAATAATAATTCAAGTGTCAAGAGACTTTTACACGGGTTATTATAAATTCTGACGACTGCTTCAACGTGTTATCAGATTTTTTAGCCATCTCCAACGATTTTATCGCTAAAGTCTAATAGTGGTTCACTTCTCTCTGCCACAATAGGACGACCTTTTGAGATGGACACAAAAGGGACAATGAGCGTGATATATTGTATCCGGATGTTTCGAGGATTCAAACAAAAATTTATCTAACGTTTATTTATCAGCTGTTCGCGAATAATTAACTCGAAAAATCTCACCTAAAATTGTACTTAATCATATTATGATTATTTCTTTTTTTCAAAATTAAAATAATCATACTGCGATTAAAAAATCATTAATCTACGAATAATATTTTTCCAAAAGCCCTTGAAGCATAACAAAAAAACGTGTGAGTTGGCGTTGGAACTCACGAAATTTGATGTGTAAACATTTGAGCTCGCGTCAATTTGGTGTGGGAAAATTGAGGTCGTGCATTGGTTAAGGAGGTACGACTAGTTCTTTGGAGTCAAAAAAAAGTCTAAATTCATTTTACCCACAGCTGTTCTGATTTATGTTTATTTGCATTGATTATTCATATTATCGATTATAATGTGAAAAATTTTGTGGTAAATGATTAATTTATTGCGCATGAACTAATAAAAACTGAAAAATTAGATTGTCAACGACTCGATAGTAGTCTCCATCATAATAATAACGACATGTCTACCACAAAAACGGACTAAAAAACATTTTAAAAAATCAGCCGAAAACCTATTAAAATAGACTTGAATTACCTCAGTGGAATTAATACGATCGGCAGAATGATAATTATACATATAATTGATACGTGATAAATAATAAAACTCCATAAATAACATGATGGAATTTGAAGTAAACACTTGGCAACGTCGCATTGGCGATGCTATAAGTTGGTATACGTGACCAACGAAGATGACTCTATCCTCGTTGCTAACATCAAAACAAAGCTAGGTTATGTTTGCCGAAACCCATCAGCTGTTACTCGCGACGTTGCTAAGTCTGTGGGTGCTATTTGATCGTTCTGACCATTTACAACCGGAAATTGAAACTTTTTTATGATGTAGTGCCAGAACTACACGGTGAAGAGTAATTTTTCAATTTTTTACAATATCTATTATATCTAATCTATCAAGTTTCAGTTTTTCAACGGGTGTAGTTGGATACGTGAGCAGCAAAACCGTGATCACAGCACTTCCGGTTAACCGTCTCCATAAGACGACGTGCTTTAGTAACTCAAACTGCTCGACTTTGCAATTTTATTACGAATAAACTAAACGGTCAATATAGCTCAAATTTTGGCAATAGGCGCATAAAGTATTCGGCAAAAACATATAAAAATTTCAAGTCCGTCAGTTGGATTCTTCATACTAGTCGTACCTCCTTAATCTTAGCCCGTACCATCAGCTATCAGCTGTCGAAACACACACATTCACGGGCTCTCACACGGACCACGGTGCGCGCTGTACGCTGCTCACGCCTGCGCGGCGCCGATGTCCTATACATAGTAGTGTTGGTTAGCCCCCACCGTGTGGCGCTCTCACACACACATTCACGCGCTCACATAGACACGGATCTTACGATGACGCTCGAAGTCCCAGCTAGCCCCTACCGTAGACCGAGCGCTAAGATGTTTACACATCAAAAAACAGACATTTGTTTTCTTTTTCTTTTATCACTGTTAGGTGCATAAAATATGTGTCTCCATGGTGTGGGAGTGTCGCAATTATTGCGCATTCTTGCATCATATATCACACACCCGTAGACACAGGTACAGGGGCACAAGCACAAACACGCTAATGTTGCGTCTACTGTATCGGCAAGTTTCGTCGGTACGATCGAGCCGCAGGACAAAAACAAGTTGGAAAAAAAAACGAAAAGACAGTTGAAAGGTGTTTCAATTTTTTTAAGACATGCTCGAGGTGTTTTATTACCGAGTAAATATATATATACACATCCATAAGTATATGGGTCTGTTCACTTCAGCTTGACACATTACCAGACCTCACTAGCCACGATTTGATCTCTAATTTTTGTTTATATGTTGCTCCGGCTCTAAAACACTTTCCTGAATTTTTTTTCTGACTTATGAACGAAGGATAATTTTGGAAATTCTATTCTGATCGAAAAATCACTTTTTCCTTAAAATACTATCTTATCGAGTATTTACATCGAATTTTGTATCTCAGAAACGATCATTTAATGATTATTTTAAAAACTGTTTAATTCATACAAAGTGTTTTTACTGTTATTATTAATCCTAGGTTACCGCACGTATTTTTTTCCTACGACCTTTGCCACACTGGGGTCCCATGGACCTCACGCAGATTTTTCCCCACAACTCCAGCTGAAATTGACATATTTAAGTTGTTTTTTTTTTTCAATCGACGGAGAATCAAGGAACAGGTCCATGACAAAAAAAATTGCAATTTTGCAATTGGCCCGGGGTCCCTGGGACCCCAGAGTGGTAAGCTAGGGTTAAACAATTCTTTCGATCTAATAAATTTCGATTTTGTAGTGAATGGAAAAAAAAAACTGATCCGAATCGGTCAAAAGGATTGGTGCAAAAAATTTCAAAAAAATTCAGAGAAGTTTTTTTAGAGCTAAGACAACATAAAAAAAAATCAGTGACCAAATTGGAGATTGTCAGGCGTGGATTAGTGTCCAGTTCAGGTGGACAGACCCATATTATATATGTGTGTATAAATATGTACTGTACTTTTGTTTTTATCGTTCGCTCGATTCGTAACAGGATAATTACCATTTTATAAAGAATGCAAGATTATATATCGTTAAGGATGTTTTGCACTTACATTTTTCATCCAAAAGTAAAAGTCATTATGAATTTTAGTACATTTCGATGTGTTCAAAAATATAAATAAACAAACCAACGACATCGACGTCATCGAGGATATTGAGTTTAAACAATAATAATGTTGAAAAGTTATTAATAACAAATTTTTAAAAAATGTTAACTAAATATTCAGAAAGACGATTATTGATTTTAATGAATTGTAATGTCTGGTCGTTTTTTTTTATTGCACACAAGTTTTCCGATAAATTTTCCTTAACTGTTTGTATGCAATGAAAAAAATGAAATTTCTTCGTGCAAAAAATATTGTTTCAATTTTGTTTTTTTTTTTTAAATAATGCTGCAACGACGTTTTTCCATTTTGATGAATTTTCAATAATCTTTATTATTTTCGTCAAGCAACCCGTGTGCTTGATAAATTAATGCGAATGAATAATTTTCGAGATTTTCAGGAAGACATATCTCTTGAAATGGGTCAGTTAATTAACTCTAAAATTTGCACATCATTTCACTTTATATATATCTTACCTCCTGCTGCTTCGATGAATTTTCCATTATCCTTTTGTTTTTTTTTTTTCCCGTAAAATATTCGACCACCGATACTCGCCGTCTACGCGCGTCTTTTCAGCGATATTTTCCGAAATATACGAGCATAATTAAAAACTAAATAATATAAAACCGAGACAATGGGGCAAAGGGGAAGGGAGGGGAGGGGGGGGCTTTATCAAAGTTTTTGAGAAACTCTCGTCTCTCGAAAGTTGCGAGATCGCGACTGTTGCAATTCACTTTATTTCGGAATTCATATACATCATTGTCACGCATAATATTGTCGAGCGAAATTTTACCAATTGCATTCTTCCCGGGCTCTTATCTCATTATATTACGCTATACCCTTCCGCGCATAATGACGAACAAATTTTCATCTTGACATTATCGTTACACGTGTGCGTGACACACGGATCCATTCCGAGTCCGCGTGGAAAAACAATGCGCACATATATATTATAAAGAGAGAGAGAGAGGGAGAGAGAGAGAGAGAGAGAGAGAGAGAAAGAGAGAAAAAAGAATGGACACGATTGCAAAACCGGCTTTGGTAAAAACGCTGATGACGTCGAGCCCGCTTAGCCCCGATGCATACTCTTTGATACAGCACTCAAATATTGAAAAATAACAATTTTCCGGTATACTATATTTTTTAAACTTTTTTTCCTCTCGATATTTCCCCGTTTTTTTTTATCACCGAGTAATTTTTTTTTCTGCAATGAAAGTCAAAAGACTCGTTCCATAAGCAAGAAGTTAGTTTTTTATTTCCTTAATACCATTTTTTTCAACGAACAGTAAAAAAAAAGCTCCTACTCGCATCGTGAGTCCATCGTGATCAATAGATTTGGGAGAGTGTGAGAGAGAGAGAGAGAGAGAGAGAGAGAGAGAGAGAGAGAGAGAGAGAGAGAGAGAGAGAGAGAGAGAGAGAGAGAGAGAGAGAGAGAGATTGATTGTTTAGTTTATTATGCCTTGGTAATATTTTGAGGCAAATTACAAAAACAAGTCGGAATTATACGTCGAAAAGTGAATAAAAATGATGCAAATAAAATAAAAATAACAGTAACAGAAATTAGAGTAATTAATAGGAGAGAAATTATTAGAGATTCTAGAGCAAAAGATAATAGTAATGGAGGAAAATAATAAAAGTAGAATTATATAAGTATAAATATTAATATTAAGAGAGAGAGAGAGAAAGAGAAATAATTGAGTAACATCGATTTTAAGGGTAGTTACGATGAAAAAGTCAGAATGGGGTCCCTGAAACCCCAGTGTACGAAGCAATCTGTCAAAATAGTTAGCGTGCCAAGGAAGGGTTATAGGGTCAAGGTTCGTACATCAATTAATCATTTTCCGTCGATCAATCGTCCGCCATATTGGAAATTAAAACTTGAGCAAAGTGTGAGCAAAGTCCCCAATCTACACACATACGTACAGCCATACGCGGGGGGGGGGGACTTTTTAGAAAGATATATTTATAGCTTGTTAGATACGTATAGGTGAACTTGAATTTACGCGGTAGCCCGATCCAATTAATTTCAATGTGATCGTTGATACGTCAAGACTCCACGCGCAGCCTTAAATGACTAAGATGGTTAGCAGAGCCGCTCTCGGGCGGGGAAATTTTGGGAAAATCTCCGGTTTCGGGCAGAGCTCGGCCTCTTTCTCTCCAGAAACGTCGAGGACAACAGTCATACCTCTGTTCGTAAAACAATTCATGTCCATCGGAGAGCAAACGGAGGTTAATTATGAACGCATTTTGATTTGACATTCGTATCTCGTGGGAGCTGAGTTGTAGTTGTGATATTTATTCGTTCTTGTGGTATGTGACGGTGAAAAGGTAAACTATTATTGAATTTGACTGAAGAAGGGATGGGGCGAGTCGTAAAATAATAATTTCTTGCATCATCCAGTACGGGGCAGCACACACGACTGGAGTATCGTTATAATCGCTTTAGTTTGTGTGTATTTTATTTTTTTCGATTGTGATTCGATTTGAACGGCGACCGAATATTATTTTTGGAGGTGATTTCTTTTGTATCTGTGCCTTGAGATGCGCGATTTTCTTAATTTCACGATTTCTAAGCCTATAATTGTAAATTACGCGAATTGACGTCATTCCCGGCTCGTAGGCAGTTCAGCAAGAAAATGAGAGGATTGCATCGAATGTAAGAGTTGGGAATATTGTTTGAGCAATTCGAATATTAAAATTATTTCGATCTAGATTTTCATAACTGTATAAATTATCTCTTTTTATCGGCTTTTTCTATATTTTTTGTTTTTCTTATTATTTCTTGGAACGGATCATAATATATACGAAAATAAACTTACAAGCTCGATATTCAAGCTCCTTGTATCGTTCGCTTCTCTGGCTAGTTGCGATTCATTTTTTTTTACGTTATAATATGCCTATATAATGATATAGTGTGAACTTGGGACAATTTCCCTGCGCACATCACCAGCATTATATAATATATATATATATATATATATATGTGTGTGTGGGTGTGTCCAGCACTTATTAGTTGACTTTTTTTTAAAGCAAAAGTGAAATGAGACCCCGAGCCAACAGTCTCAAGGTCTAAACAGCCCGAAATATTCTTTGTGTACATGTTGAACGACAACATCGTTTCACGAAGATGGTAACGAAAAAAAAAAAAAAAAAAAATGATAATGATCGAAGCACGACGGAGGCTCGTCGTCGTGCAGAAAAACGAGAACTTGCCTCGGTATTTTATCAGCGCAGGTATTACACACACATATATATATATATATATATATATATATATATATATATATATATATATATATATATATATGTACACTTATGTGGGCAGGTTAGGGACTAATATACATTTATTTTATATCTTCCCACATTATGTGAAAAAATATTCCCAAGCCTGCCTTTAAATATGTATATTGTGCGTGTGTATGTATATATCGATTTTGTGGAGCAAACGCAGTTGCCGGCAGCTAACAGTGCAAACGGCCAATGGAACTTTCCAGAAGCCTGGCGCGGTACGACCAAGAGAATGATCGAGAAGCCAAGTAATACGAATCTATATATATATATATAATATATATATATCCTTGCTCGCGTTTACACGAGAAAGGCGAAAACTTTGTTCAGAGCGCCGCCGGCAGTCACGTTTCGCGAGTTCATCGAACATCAGGATTATTCTCGTTTCTATATCATCCCTTTCACGAATTGAAAGAACACAATTTCGATCAATTCTACTCCCTCTCATCGGCTCAGTTATACACTGCTTTTTACGACGAATTACGACCACGACGATCGAAGTAAAAATTTAAAAAAAAAAAATGAACCGGTTCACTCGTATTCGATCCACCGCGATAGGCAATATCGAGCAAATATTTTCATCGCGAATAAAACTGTCCCTCGAGAGACGCGCGCGTGCGTTTAACGATTTATGACGAAATTATGATCGACGAGTAATATGGTAATTCGCAAATTTCGATGACAACTCTTTAGTATAATTTAACGAGTTAAATTGTCTCACCTTTTTTTGGTAAAACGGCATGAGGCAGACGGGCCATGGCTGAAGCATCTGTCTTCTCTGCTGTTGCTGCTGATGCGTAGAAGAGTTATTGCTGGTAGAGGACATTATGGTTTTTTTTTTTTTTTTTTTTTTTTTTGAGACAATCTTTCGATATTGTGAAAAACGTCACACGCGCTACCGGGATATCCTGTCGGGTTTCTTATCACGAAAAAAAAATTAAATTCGGCCCAGAGAGATCAGCGTACACGATCCGATGGAAACTTGAATTAATTCTTTTTTTTTTTTAATTATTATCGCTGTCCTTTGTGTATTATTCGCGAGATCGTTACACCGGACACGTGGCTTTGTTGTGACAGAAGACAGTACTATTCTTCAATGCTTCTAGCCAGTTCCCTGGCGTAACATTGTCTTTCGGGCCCCCCGAGACTCACGCGCCACCTATCGGTCAACCGTGAGAACTTGGATGTATATTCTTCTGATTCTTTAACCTTTATGTTTATTATCGTGTGCTTTTTTTGTTTGTCGAAAGTTACGCGCTCGAGTCATGCGGTACTCGCGAACACCGGAAAAAATTCGCGCTCGTACTTCACTTTTTAGATAATGATGAGATTGCGGGGTTTGTCTCTTGTATATATATCCTCCAGGCGGACAGTTTGAGTTTCGCCTCGGCTAGTCTCGGGACACCTCGGCCGATCGACGACGACGAAGACGAAGGTGCCCTGGCGAAAAGTAGGGAGGGGCACGACGCTCGCCGTCTATCTATACATATCAACATCAACGGTCCGTTTTTTGTACAATGTACAATAACGCGCACGTGTTTCGTCAGCACATTTTGACAGTCGTATGGGGAAAAAAAAAATCGTACACAAGCATGAGCGGACATGTGATCATTTAAAATTTTTATTATTTTCCGAGAAGTTTAGTCAAATTTTGCGTACGCGATTCAAGGGCTGTTGCTACATTTGAAGATTATACCAACAGCGACAGTGGGGATATTTTGCTTTCGTTATAGAAATCGATAGTTTTGGAAAAATCTTTTCGCTACGGTTCTTATAACTATGGAGCCCGACAATTCATTTTTTTTCTTTCTCGCCAAGTGTTACCCAAGCTTCGATCGTTATTTTCGATCCCCAAGACTCGTCATCGACCAAACAAGGATTTACAAACGGTTTGAGAAATTATTTCTCTTGAACTTTGGTCCTCGTTGGTGCGTCAATTCGAAGAGAAAAGCAGAATCATTATCGTCATAGCGATATTTCTTTTCTTTTGTTTCTTCCCCCCCCCCCCCCCCCCGTCCCTTTTGAGTTCGCGTTCCTTGCCAATATGGCGTCGCGACTACTTATCAGCTGTTCCGGGAAGTTGGGTTAGATCGGAAGCCCGAAAGCATAGCAATCGAAATACGTGAAATTCAGGGATGAATCAATCATTTTAAAACTCATCGATCGTGAAACTATAGCGTACTTGCCATAAATTACATACGTCTTTTATAGGTTATGTCGACGCGTCGAATTTTTCTCCCGGTCGAACTGCACGACTCGCAAAACTCATTTTACTCTCAATATTTTTAAATTCACAATTAATCCAATCGAATAATCGTCCGCACATAATATTTTTTTATTTTATTATTTTATGATTTTAAAATTTGTATAACGATATTTAAATATTAACTTTTTGCGGTTGGGTTGCACAGATGTACGTGTATCTGTGGTTTTTTTGTTCTTATTTTATATCCTACGAGGTATGAGTATACATGATGAATGAAAAAACGTTTCTCGAAACGGTTAAATAAAAAAAAAAAAACATATATATATAAACATACACATGTATGTATGCATCGTCATCGTCTGGCCGTCGGAGGCTTGTGATAATATGAAAGGTGCGTGGTATACGATGTACATACATGTGTATTATACCGAGATCTTGTGGCTGTTCGCATACGACGCGATGGCAAAAAAAAAACAACGCAACGAGAGAACGTTTCAAAATCCTGTGCTTCGCACTCGCCTGAATCTATATATATATATACATAGAGTCTAATCTTTTATGTACAGTTTAATATTAGAATTGCGCGTCGCTGAATGATGCGTAAAAAAGTTGGTCGAGCCTCCGTCCGTCGTTACGCAGGACACGATGACGCACAGAAACATCCGCCACTATACATATAATATTCGTATCGATTATATCGAGTCCAGAGTCTTCCACGATCGATGCACCTCTATATGTCATATATATATATATATATATTGATTTTTTCCGTTTACACTTTTGCTTGCCATTTTTCTTAGAATTCTAAAAATATCGAAATTTCAAATTGCCATAACTCAGCAGTCGTTCGTCCGATATAAGTTTAATTACAGGTTTTCGTAGAGATCTCGAATAGATTTAGAGAACTCCTCCTGAATTAATTTCGAATGCTTCATATTTTTGTGAACGTTAAGGTCACTTGAATGAATGAGCGCTGAAAAATGTGTGTTCGAAGATCAATCGGGACCGAATTTGAAGATTTATAACAAACCAGAAAAAAAAACATCGTAGCTCAATGAATCCAGCTGGGATTTAAAGCTTCAACGATTGCGAAGAGAACATCAGCGATTTATGGAGATTACAATAGCGCCATAATATTAAAAATAGTTGAAAAAAAAAATTATTCACGCAAGAACGAAAATCAATATTTCGAAAAATCAAAATTTCCATAATTACTTCAATTTTCCCCACTATCGTTGGTATCTTTACACATTCTTACACATAATTGCGCCATCACGATAATTTTTTTTTTTTTGTCGCGATAATTTCATTTCTCGATTAAGAAATAATTATATCTCGAACACTCGAGAATGATAATCTCCCATCGGAGGCTCTCAGGAGCAGTTTTTTTTTTCTTTTTCATCAACAAATTATCAATAATAACGTAACAACAATGGTGGAAAAATCGATACGTCGATATAGGTAGAGGGAAGATAGAAAAATATATAGGCGAGTGGAAAAGACGTTTTCGCGTTGTGTCGCCGGTAAAGAAGGAAAAAAAAAATAGACGCGTATTACGTATAGTCTCGATGGGGGTTAATCTATTGGGTTAACCATACGAGGTCCGTTGGGGTCTCGAGCTCCTCACCAATTCACGTCACCGCGTCTCTGTATTGGAAAATAATACGCAAATAATAATAACAACAGAGCAACGACAATGCGATGAATAGATCGAAGCGGAGATTCGCCTCGCCGCACGGATGAGCCGACCCCACTGCGAAATTTCGAACGATCTTGTTGTTGTTTTTTTTTCCCTTTTTTTACTTCAACCTATCGATCGACTCGCACTATATACACACATCGCGAGGGAGATTTGGAATATTCCTAAACCATCGATTCACGATTGTACAAGAGACATAGTCAATCATTTATCTCTCACTCTCTCTTTTTCTCGTTTAACATTCTTCATTGTTTGTATCGTTGTCTCATTCTCGAGGCTTCACGAAAGGCTCGTCAATTCCCGATGCGTTATTAGTGCGATTGAAAAACTTCCACTCGATATACATACTCGCTTCGACGATGAGGCAATGTTTCATCTCGGGGCTATCCTTTCGATAAACACACATTCAGAGATCCTTTATCGCGAATCAATCTCTCTCTCTCTCTCTCTCTCTCTCTCTCTCTCTCTCTCTCTCTCTCTCTCTCTCTCTCTCTCTCTCTCTCTCTCTCTCTCGCTGATCGTAATTTATTGACCGTTGGCTCTTTGTGCGATCATTGTTGCATGTGCTCCAATTATTCGTACCGGGCTATTGTAAAATTATGACAGCCTTAACCCTATAGCCTGAGACACCAGGATCCCTGGAACACCAGCTCAATGTATAAATCATTGACAGTATTGTGTTTTATCACTTTACTTTGTTTTTAACCCGTTTATCTCGGAGATACTTGAATTTATGGACTTTTTGAAAGTATGAAGCTTGTTTATTGATCGATTTTCGATCGATCGAAAAAAATAAAAATAAATTGATACATGTCGGTGGTCATGATTAAAGATCCGAGTGGGGTAACCTGGAACCTCAGTGCGTTGAGCCCGAGGTAAATTCTTCAGTCGCTGAATCTAAATTTGATGTAAAAATTTGGAAATTCAAAATGGCAGATCCAATATTTAGCGGACGAAAATTTAAAAAGTAACCAGATTCGAATGCTGTAACTGCTGAATAACCGATTGATATAACTGATAATTCCTTACATTATATCCCCAAGTAACGTAAAAACTATATAACATATACGGTATTCCGATTTTCCAAATTTAAAAAATTTGATATATCTCGAGAACGGTTAGAGATACGCAAAAACTGACATGATTTTTGGGGTTTTCTAAAGGGGGACCGTTCCCGAGCACATAGAACGGACCCAGTACTCGAACTTCAAAATTTTTGAAAATTCAAGTTGAAACTTTTTTTAAAATATCTCGAGAACGTTAAGAAGTACGTCATAATGGATAATATTTCAACGATTCTCTAAGAATAGGATATCTTCGAGTTTAGGTTCACCATTCTGTGACAGGCATTTTTCATTTTCCAATTTTTACTTGAAATTCGAATTCAGCTACCCCAAAAACCTCCGAGTACAGCTGGATGTTCATACTGTTGATTTTTACCTCAAAAAATTCAATTTTTACCTCAAATTCGGATTCTGTTAGCCAAAAAACCCCCGAGTTCAGCTAGATTTTCAATTTCGGGGAAGATAAAACAAATAAAACGTTGCGCGCACTGTTGCCTTAATGTCAACGAAGGGGTTAAAGTATTTCCTGTTTCCGGATCAGATTTTAAATGACGCCATTTTGGGCAAGCAAAAAATTAGATCGCTACAGACTCAATTGGAATGATTGATCAATGAAAATTATTAATTTTTTTAGAAAATTGTAAACCTTTCAATGATTACACAAAAAGGAATTGGGGTTGTGTGATTTTTTTTTGACGAAATTTCGAATTTGATCGACACAATTGAGTCATTCGAAATGACAAGCGATAATATTCGTGACAATTTCGTGTATTCATCAAAATCTGGCTATCCGCCTTAATTATATGAGTAAAAAAATAATCTCGAATGATCGATCCAAGCTCCATAATATCATCTTCATTGTCATCGTGAAATCTGACGACAATTTTTTTACGTCTTATCGAATTTTATTGCTTTTTATAACGATTTTATATGCCTATCATCATCATCATCATCATCATCATCATCATCATCATATATCACTTGACTAGTCTACGACGGAGAAGGCTTTTAGCCAATCAAGCGTTGCTTCTTAAAAGTATTGATATATATATATATATATATATATATATATATATATATATATATATATATATATATATTTAATTTCTTTAATTACATGGCGTCGAGACGCTACCGCGTCTCTTGAAATATTGCGAATATATATATATCAAACTAAAATTGTCCATGTCTAGGAGATTTACTCAAGTCCATTTTTTCAAATTATAAGAATGCAATTCATATAATAATAATTAGAAGATCAAGAAAATATATGTGAATAATTTTCATCACAGTGTAATTATTCGTAATTTTTTTTTTTTGTGTAACTGATTAGACTCGATCGTTACGTTCGTATTAAAAGTAAGGTTATCGAGGTCGGATATCTCGCTTTGGGGCCACACAATCTTTCACATTAATGTGAAATTAACGCTGTCGAAAATTCCGTGAACTCAATTTTTTTTTTTCCCCCTCGCAAGTAAGCTCATCTGGCGAATATGTACTATTTTATATTTATCTCAAACGCTAATTCACAGTTTCGTAATAAAAATGGCGATTGTCAAACGTAAATTTCTTATCTCAATGTAGTCGATTGGGCAAATTTAAAATTTTGTGGAAAAAAAAAATTAAAATATTCGAGCTGCAACGTAGGGGAAAAAAAAAAAATTGACGTAGCAGAATTGAAATCATTGGGGTGGCACAGGCCTACCCTGATGGACAACTCGATCGAACGATGTTTTTTTTTTTACTGGGAATAAAATACAGCAATGAGGGAACGAATATCTGGTCGAATCGAGTTTTTCCTCGACGAGAGTCGTTTCTAGGATATCTTCGATACCATCTCTATAGCGCCACAGCACGGTACGAGGGATACAATAACAAACGTTCGGCGAGAGTCCGCAAGCGAGATGCCTATACTATTACATATATTTATTACATAAAACAGCGAAGTGAACGAAAGAGAGAGAAATCGAGAAAAATAGAAGAAAAAAAAATGGGTCTCGGAACGAGGCAAAAGGTCAATAGCATTAAACGTGTGAGAAATCATCATCTTGGGCTACCGCCAAGAATCGCAGATAAATAAGTATAACACGCGGGTAATATAGTCCGCGAGTTGAATCTTATCAGTCGTCGAAGCGAGCATGCGGCAGAGAGAGAGAGAGAGAGAGAGAGGTCACGGGCAAGGTCGCGTTACAGATATTAGCCTGGTTTAATATCCTTGGAACGAATAATTAGACGTAATTATACACGGTCTAGTTGGGTGTAAAATAAAAAAAAAAGAAAATTCCTTTTTTTTCACCCTCGAAACAATTTTTTAATCGCTACACGTTTCCTACTCGTTTCCGTAACTAACGCGGTAACCACTTCGATGAATCGATTAGTCCGCCATTTTTTTTTAAATCTGTGAGAGTATAAATATTATAATTGCATTAAAAATTGCATTTAGGTCAACTGATATTTAGTAACGCTTCGTATTATTATTATTATTATTATTCAGTAAAATTTAATTTAGCTTATGATCAACTTTATATTTTTCAATGTTCAGTACATGTTTTTTTTTTTTTCACAGTGCGGTTTTCACCGCTTACAAAATTTTGCCAATCGCTCATAAAGTTCAAATCGATAAGGAAATAAATTCGTCGTGTGTATAGCCAATTGGCCCTATAACCGCGTGATGAGAATGCTGCTGGGGGCACGACGTCTGACGCGTATAACAATCACGCACATATTATATTATACACGTGTGTGTAAAAGCTCGTATATATTACTCATCGATTATATCCTTCTTAAATTACGAATAACTGTTCGTGTAATACGTACAACCAGGCAATTTGAAAATCAAACGATCGTACAAATAAGAAATATAATACGTTTTATATTGTCAGGATAGAGACGGAAGACTTATATATGAGATTAGTGTCAAAGATTAAAAAAAAAAAATTATTTAAAAATTACTAACTTTGATTTAAATAGAAAATCAGAAAATTTTAGAAAACGTTGGGTTTGAAAATGTGCTCAAGAGAGAAAAAAAAAGTTGCTGATTTCGTAGACATCCCGGACGAAGAATTAAAACGAAATTCGTTGAAATATACTTACACCGTATCGCGCGTGTATAGTGCAAGCACATACTGTTATCTGTGCGTTTCATCGAATTATACGAGGATGAAATTACGTCGATAATACGAACGATATTGTGTTACGAGGAGCGCTCCAACGACACACTTGTATTGCGTCGTAATGTCAATAGTATTTACACATACACACATACATACATATATACATATATATATATATATGACGAGTGGAATATTACCGAATTATTCAATAAACTTTTGGCTCCACCGATCCATCGATCTCAATTGAAAACACTTGATTTTGTTCGTCTCTCGACACTCAAAACAATGACGGGGGACATTAAACGACAAAAAAAAAAAAGGAATATAGCGCCAGCACGGCGACAAATCGAATAAAAAAAGAATAATTTTTTTTTCCTCAAATACAATTGATACTCGTAATAAATTTCAAATACTCGTTATCATTTTATTCAACAGAACTTTAGTTACGATTTTTTTTTCGGATTTTTGAAAAAAATTTTTGAGCATGGATTTTAAAAAAATTTCCATAAAACGTGAATCGCGGTATTATTCAAACGATACCGTCCGAGTCTACTCGAGAATATTTCGAGCCCCCCTTAAGATCAAACGGGTTAAGGCCATTTGGAATTTCGATAGTTTTAGGTTATTTTTTAGAAACGTGAGGGAAGTGAGAATTTTTTTTTTTTTGTTCAGTCGTAAAAGTCTTCTATGCGATGGGAAATTTTCCGCTGATTAGAAATCATGTCGAGAGTTGTCGTTGAAAGCTCAGTTTGATTTTTTTTTTGTTTGGTAAATCGTACTATATGACTTGAGATACGCGAGATATCGATCTGGATAAATTCTCAATTGTACTTCTCTGTTATATTTACGTGTACATACAAGGATAATATACGGGAACCATTGTAACAATATATAGCAGGTATTGTTTATTAACGTAATATGGAAATACATGAATATAAATAAATACGATATGTAATATAACTTACGTTGACAAGAATTCCATTTCAAAACGTAAAAAACTTTTTTTTTTCCTCTGAAAATTAAAATAACAATTTACATCGGATAAAATTTAATTAAAACTCGTATGGCTTATACAGATTTCGAATAAATCAGGATTTTTTGGATATTATCGATAAGTCAAAAATCAATTTATTAAAAAAAAAACACAACGATAAAAAAATAATAATTTTTTTCGTCGTTTTTAATGATTTTTTTAAATGTTGATATCGCTTGAGCATGAATTGCACGCAAGCACGATATCTCTGATGTACACAAAACCGAGATGGTAACTTTATCTCGGTGGTCTCGCGCTGCGGTTTTAATCCGCGCACGTTTCGTGAATCCCGGAAGAGATAATTTTTCATTATTAATCGTTTGCGAATTCATCGAATGGCTCATTACTATCATATTATGCATATATGCACACATCAACCGTAGCAACGGGTTATATATATTTACTGAAATTTTTCATTCACTCGCAGTTATAAGGGTCTCTTGCACCGTGTTCAAAATATAGAGAACTTGCATTATTTTCAACTTTTAAATTATTCAAAAGATAATTATTTAAAAACATCATTTGCATAGGTTTTTTTTCAGTTACTTATCATTATTTCATTAATTGTACCAGCTTGAAAATTGAATTGCGTTTCAAACGTATATCGCGTGACAATGACGTCACAACACCCCAGTACAGAGCAGCGCCCCCTAGCGGTAAAATTAAAAAATTCCAGCAGCCAATCGTTCCTAACCCAAAAAATCTTTTTAATTCGTAAATATGTAGTCTGTAAAGAGGATTCAAGTCCTGACTAATGTACCTGAACAGTCGAAGAAAGTATGCAAATATTGTTTTGTACCATGTTGCAAAAACACAACTGTATCAACACCGGAAAAAGAGTTAATTTGCGTTAGGTACATTTCTAAATCTATTCTTGGCAAATTTGCAGATTTTGCTTTCATGTATCCTTGATGAATTTTTTTTTTTTAAGATATAGCATACGCTGTAATGTATATTGCACACACTCGTGCGCCCATGATTTACTTTCGCGAATTTTCTCACCGACGGATATATCCTAGCCTTTAACATGGGTTATCCGGCGGATATAACCATATCCGGGAAAAAAACCGGACATAACCTTGCCCTAGTATAGAGAGGGGTGTTGTGACGTCACTTGGCCGGCAGAGCGCATAAATTTCTTACAATTTTAACACCTTAAGATATATAATAATTTAATTCATTGATGAAATTAATGCAATGTTTATTAACTTCAGAAAACATTTAACTATGATAGAGAGTGATTGAAAAAAAGGAGAAAATCGTTTAGATGCAAGTTCTCTATTCATGATCCTCCTTCCTAACTCCAAAAATGCCCTTTTTTCTTGACCGGACTTCTCCCTTTCTTCAGTCCTGACGTACGACATCCCCACTCGTCCTTCTCAATCCATCCCCTACCATCTTTTCCCTCTGTTTCAAGGAACCGACGCCTCGGTTTTTTTCTTTCAGCCCCAGTCTAATTCTTTCAACTGGAACCAACAGACACATTTAACCCTAGAATCCCACAATCATTTTTTTGCATCCTTATCCCCCACACTGGGGAACAAACGTATTTCAATTGAATGAAACATCATTATCGTCGAATTCTTCCCATGGGTCGAAGCAGAGTTGTATTAAATACCATTATCTTCGTTTTTTAATAACAAAGTAAATTGTATATCATAAAGTCAAATTAGGTGAAGATATATTAGTAAAAAAGTGGTGTAAATGGAAAAAAAGAGAATCGTCTCCTAGCCAAGACAGGGAGTTTAAAAGTGCCGTAGGGTACATTTGTTATCCAGTGCGTGGAGGTCCAGGGTTAATATTTTGAGCGCATCAACATTATCAACTTAGCAGAAGACATTCGGAACAAGCTCAACACCCTCGCAATTTTTCGTGATTCTCGCATTGTTTATTCATTTTGTTAGTCATTATCGTATGCAATTGATCCAAAACTTGAAAAATAATGAAAACGAAAATTGAATTGTGATACCGCGATTCCTAGTGTTGTGTATTTTTTTTTTCGCAACCACAACCAAAAAAAAATTCACCGCACCCACTCCTATCCAGACAATCTCTCTCTTCGCTCCGTTTCAAACACACCGCGAATGACCCTTGGACTTTGTTACGATGCGTCGATTGATATGACTCAAAGATAATATCTTATATGAGTAATTAACAATGATACTTGAGTCACCTGATTTTTCAATATTTTCCAAAAATTCTTTAGATTAAAAATTAAAAAAAAAATGTTGAATGTTGTGAAATTTTTTTTTGTATGATCCAAAAACGATGTACCTAAAAAGGGGCCAGAGGTCTGTTTTTAAAAAGCATATTTTTCGAAAATTATACTCGTATATAGTTTTATATTATTATTATTATTAGTATTGTTGATATAAAACGGTATTATTATTATTAGTATTATTAACGTAAAACGGCCACGAGGTGGCGCCATGGTAGATTGCGTACAGATCGAATAAGCGAAATAATGCCAAATAAATATTCCGACGTATAGCAAGACGACGTCTGGTGGCCAAGAGCCGAACTAATATCGTACAGATCGAATCGCGACATCTATACGGTTTTATATGGGGATGAGTTCTATTGTGTTACGATTATTGATTAATATAATTACACCCAAAATGACAGAAGTTGATAAAATTATAACTCGCAGTAAGAATGTCACAGTTGTAGCAAAAATATATCCAGATCTTACCTTTCATGCATTTCCTAAATTCGGCGAGTCGTTCGTGGACATTGTAAATAAATTTGGAGAAGGCGAAAAAAATTGATCGACGAAACGCTTAAATTTTTCTCCTTGACCTGCTTTACAAGAGAATGGAAATGATTTTTCCATTTTTTTCCTATTTTTTCACTGATTTCATGAGGCGTGGCCTTTAGATTTGACATTTGCAAGCAGAAGGTTTGCACGACCACCAAATCGTCTATCATTCCCGATTCATTAATTGCCTTTTTACCGCACGAAATCAAGTGCTCAGCCTCTAAAATTCGATCACCTTCGATGAAATTTCTTTGTGCCGGGTTAGTACCAACCCAATCGCAAATATATCTCCAATTTTAACTAGCATATTATGGAAAAAAAAAATAACAATTTGCCCTATGCTCGCCGTGTTAATTGTCTCACATTAGAGCGGCCATGACAGTTTGGGTCATGCACCCAGGTCGGATCTCAATGTAATTCATATTTTATTCATATTTTTTTTTCTTTTTTCCATATATTTATATCAATATTCGTTTTTTTTTCCTATTTATTATTTACAGATGCCTGTCTTCGTTGTCAGGCCGAAAGCAAAAAGGACTTTTACGGTCGTCAGGATTGCGTGGTCGTGTGGGGCGAGTGCAATCACTCGTTTCACTACTGCTGCATGTCCCTCTGGGTAAAACAGAACAATCGTTGTCCCCTGTGCCAACAAGAGTGGTCGATTCAACGTATGGGCAAGTAGAGAGAGTCCCAGGACTCAACGACGAGATATTGAGAAAAAGAGGAAAAATAATGATGATAATAAAAAAAAAAAAAAGAAAAAAAAATGAAGTTTATACACAAAAATTTATTTTCATAATTAATTTCACGGACCCCCATTGACGATGTACTGGCGTCAAGAAAAAAAAAAAAAAAAAAACATGATTTTTCAACGAACTTTTTTTTTTCGAATAATTTATCAAGCAACTTGTTCGATAAATTTTTTTTCCCCCGAAATTGTCAATAATTGTTCCGAGATCGAGCTATTCTCGAAAAAAAAAAAAAAAAAACAATCGAAATATTTTTTAATAAATTTTTTTGATAAAAAAAAACAAAAAAAAAATTACTATTCAGTATCGACAAAGTATATTTTAATTGATTTTTAAGTATTCGATAACGATAATCGGATCGTCATGAATGTATATGAGCGATTGAAAAGTAATATATGCCATGTGTAATCGTTCATCATCGGAATGATCATCGGACCGATGATCGATCAATTGATCCATCGGTCTTGGACATTTGACCATTGGATTCATTGAAAAATGATTTTGCGATTATGTCCTCGAATCCGCGAGATATATCGCATTTTTCGATAAACATCGCGATAAATATGTTTCATGCATACAATTATTTTGCCGAAATACATACACGTCAAATAAAAATTATTTTCGCATTTATTTTCGTTGTATCATGAAGTATAGCCCTTGAAATCGATGAGTTTCTCGAGTGTATATACCAGTATATATACCAGGTAAGGAAAAAAAAATCGGCACGAAATAATTGCTGAAACGGAGTGAAAAAAAAAAAAAAAAAGAAAAATATTGGCGCGAGTTCAAAGGTAAGGATAGAGGAGGGTAACGAATCTGTTAATATATATATATATATATGGTCAATTTGTTCGACGACTCTTCGCTGACGCAGCGACGCACACGTCTGACGTAGGTAAAAGCTTATTCCCCGAGCATAGGTCAATGGAAGTGTTGGCTCCGGGATGATGCAAAACCCGTATAAAATTATGCCCGATCGAGCCCACGCGAGAGAGATTCCAGCTGTCGGATTGGCTGACTCGTTCGCGACGCCGGGAGTCGAGCCTCCGTGCGGCAACGACTTTACCATTACCCATACTCACTCGCGAAATCTTCGTTACACATTCGATGCATGCGGCGACACACGCGCACGTAGCTCGAAGCGAAGGTCGGTCATTTCGACTTGTTCGTTTCTTTCTTTTTTATTCCCATCGCACGCGCTCGGCTTGCGTTTATTTCTTTCTGTCTTCTGTCTCTCTCTCTCTCTCTCTTTCGTTATTTTCTTTACTAACCGCTCGCTATCCGTACACTCCCACCAACCTTCGTATCTCACATTAATGACGTCACGAATTCTCGGGAGGCTCGACCCGAAGCCTCGACCAATCGTATCGTAGAAAGGAATATAAACTTAATACGCCTGAGAAATCTCTCTCGTCTCGCATCGTTTCACCGCAATTACTATACTATTACTGTAGTTATTACATGCTGGACGAGCCCACAGCCAAGAGCAACGTCCATGGGGCAGTGGTAACCGTTTTTTCCCCCTTCTCCCCCCTGCCCTGCCCCCCCCAGCTACGTAAATTCTTCGTGTGATCAACGGGTCAACAGCTGCTTCTTGGAGAACTCGACGTGACGGCAGCCACGGGATCACATGACATGCACACACACAGCTTCGTCGCGCCGTATCCGCGATTCCAGGAATGTCGAGAGATCTCTACGAGAGAATTTCAGAATAGCAGGGAGAAAGGAAGATTCGTAAAAGAGATCCGAGCGATTACCGAATAACTGGCAATTAAAGAACAAATGATAGCATACTGCATGGACGAAAAAACGCGGGAAATTGTACGTTTTTTTTTCTTTCAAATTCTCGTCATTTTCCGAAATTCCGCAAGCTTTCTCTGTCCGATGGAGCCACTTGACGATAGAGTTGCTCACCCGTTAGAATAAATAATACATAAAAGGCTCTATGAAGTT
The DNA here is from genome assembly GCA_963564615.1 of Rhorus exstirpatorius. Taxonomy (NCBI): domain Eukaryota; kingdom Metazoa; phylum Arthropoda; class Insecta; order Hymenoptera; family Ichneumonidae; genus Rhorus; species Rhorus exstirpatorius. The sequence continues at coordinate 5,927,619 of OY751313.1, forward strand.
TCGCTGCCGGGAAGTCGCGAATGATTCGATCGCGCGTATCTTTTTCACGACTCGGATTGGAGGAGAAAAATCAGGATAGTCTTTGCATAAGTGTAGGGGAAAAATTAACTGATGCAAGACTCGGGAAATCTTTCGACGTTCGTAGGTTAGAATGCGCATGTGGTACGAATTTCTATATTTAGATGGGGAAAAAAAAGACGTCAAAAGCGAGAGGAGCGATGAGCAGTATGGCGTCTCTTAAGAGACAAAAAAAAAACAAATCAATCTTAATCGCTCTTTTACGCAACTCTTTCATCCATATATATTATTTCCATGTCCTAACCACGATCTTTTATGCATAAGCGATTATTGCTAATAGCATAATAATAATACCAAATCCATATTCATTGTCATATATGTAAAAATAAAAAACGGTTGAGAATGACTAGCCTCGTGAGATATCGAATGACTGAAAAATTCGCTATCGCGTCTCCAAAAATCTGCTGGAAATGAATAACATTTTTTTTTTTTTTTAATTTGATGCCCAACCAAGGATTAGTTGATTTATTCGATTCGTGCAAATGTTATTCAAACGAAGTGGATCCAATAAATTCAGCTCTGATCGAAGCATAAAGGTTGAATCGAATAAATTCTCCGTTGTTTTTTTTTTTTTTTTTCTTTGAGGGGAAACGGAACACGTTTTTTTAACGGTCTTTTTTTTCAAATTTTTCCCCAAAGTGTCCAGCGGAATAATAAATAACTGAGATAAAGGAAAAATTCGCGTGTTTTTATTATTATTGTTGTCATTATTGGAAGAGGCTTGGACAGGGACGCCCAGTCACGCAAAGAACACAGAAAACTTGCATTCGCTCGATCATGCGGAATGCGAAGGTCGTTCCGGTCAAACAAGAGGCTCGTCGACGATAACAGCCAATCGGCGCTCGACTGACATGCCACGTGACTTTTTATTTTTATTTTAAATTCGTTCCCCGGCACGCAGAGTCTTTGCCTGGTAACAGAGAGAGAGAGAGAGAGAGAAAGAGCGAGAGCAGCGCGCAAAGTGGGGACGGTTGGTTAGCCTGACTGGCGCTGACGCCGTCGTACGAGCCTATCTCTCTCTCGGTCAACGATATTATGATGATGAAATTGCGAGTCAGCAAAAAAGAAAACAATTAAATCGTATCACCTTCAATTTAAGAACAAGTTTTCGTTCCTCCCTCCTCGCTGATTTTTGGCCGCTACATTATCACTAATAAAAAATATATTTATATATTTTTTTTTTGCTATTTCGATGATCGATGTCTCCGTGATGAATTCATAAAACATCGTTTTTAATCGTTCTCTCGCCACATGCACACACGTGCATTATTTAATATTCAACGTTACAATTATTATTTACATCCTCGAACTTCGAGTCTCGCATTGTACTTTAAATACTATTTTCTCGTTTTTTTTTTTTTAATATTTAGATTTTTATTTCTTCAGAATTTTCATTCGTAATCGACGTAAGATGAAAAATTAACGAAAAATTCTTTTGTTCTTCCCACAATGACGACGGAGAATAAGAAAAAGGATAATCGTAGCTGCAATTATACTCGCAGAGATGGGCTCCATATACTTTGGAAAAAAAAGAGCTCTTTGTTTATATTTTTTGATTATTTTTTTCTTTAGTGTCAATTATTTTGGGAAAATTACCCATGGTGGATTTTCAATGCAAAAAAAAAAAAACATTAATGGACAAACAATCATATTTTACTCGTGGAGTACACGCAGAGTTGATTTTTTCCGTTGGGAATAAATTTGCAATTTGGATACAGGAATTTATCCGAAAAAACCAACAGAGTTTTCTCAAGTTTAGTTTCTGATAACCTCGAAAAAAATATCGTTAGTCTTGACTTTTTTTTTTATTCTCAAATACAGTCAAATCTCGGGCACTGCGGAATGTATGATGCGGATCTGGCGCTTTATTCTCATTGGTCAGTAAGAAGGTTAGGTCGTTCGGTCAGTGCCCGAGGTCCGACTGTATATTTATGTATATATTAGAGGGGGTCTTTATTTAGGCTTTTTTCAAAATTTAATGGTTTTACCTCCCCCCAAATCGGTTTCAAATAAATTTAAAAAAAATCCTCGAATTTTTTCAGATTTTTATCTCGATGATCCTGGCCACGCGAGGTCCAAGTTTCCCATAAGAATAACATTGAGTTTTTAGAATTTACTGTATAAAATTCGAAAGCACGAATATTTTTCAGCCGAAAAATCTAAAATTTTCGCAACTTCATCTACATTGATGCAACTACATGAAAAAAAAAAATTGATAACACTTTTGTTTTTGATAATTGATAAAAAAAATATTTCTCAGCTTGGTATTTCAAAATTCTCTGAAACTAGCCTGCAATTATACCAGTTCATGAAAACAAAAAAAATTAAAAATATTATTTTTACAAATTCGATATGGATTGTTCAACGTCAACTCGGCATTTTCCTCAAAAATTACGGTTTTTGAGGGCTTTTTCCTGGTAGCATGAATTTAAAAAAAATACTTTTCAACTCATTAATTTGAAAGTATTGAGAATTAGCCTTTATTGGTTTTACCACATGGGAAAAAATTTAACTTATGGTATTCAAACTTCTATGTACGATATTTGAGATCAAATTTGATTTTGTTTTTTAAATTCTTCTCTAATTATGGAATTTAAAAAAATTGGAAATCAACACATCTACATGAGTCCTTTTTTTCCCTCTATAACATACGAGCGTTATACAGGTTATTCCATTGTAATTCGATAATTCACGAACTTCATTGCATAAAAAAAAAACCAACTTATACCTGAAAAACCGTGATTTTCGAGGAAAAATGCCTGGTAGACGCGGAACCCGTACAAAAATTTGAAAAATAGTGTTTCAAATTTTTTTTTTCATGAACTGGCGCCATTGCAAACTAGTTTCAAAGAATTTTGAACTATTAAGCTGAGAAATATTTTTTTTATCATCTATTATAGATTAAAAAATCGTTGAAAACCGTTTTTTTGAGGAAAAAAAAACTATTCGACGCGAAATAACTCATATAAAACTCAAAAAAATAGTGTTATCAATTTTTTTTTTTTTACATAGCTGCATCAATGTAGATGAAGTTTCGAAAATTTTTAGGTTTTTCGGCTGAAAAATATTCGTGCTTTCGAATTTTGTACAGTAAATCCTAATATTCTTATGAAAAACTGACCTCACTAGTCAGGGTCAATCATTAAAATGAAAATCTGAAAAAATTTAAGGATTTTTTTTAAATTTATTTGGAACCGATTTGAGGGCTGAGACTATTAAAATTTGAAAAAAAAAGCCTAAATAAGGATCACCCTAAAATATATATACATATTCATCGCATGTACAATCTCGGTATTCGGCAAAAAAAAGCTTATAAAGTGTTCATTGTAAAATATTACATCTCTAAGCGCGTAACCTTTGAGAAAATTTTTTTTTTTAATCGCAAATTTTGGACGAATCGACACAAGCAGCGCCATCGCGCTGCTGCTATCATTGTTGCGCCATTCTCTCGCGAGAGGTCAGCACCTCTCGTTACTCGTACATCCCATCCTCATTTTTTCTCTTTTTTTCATAATTCATTCGTCAATGATATTTTATGAAAAGTGACCTATAGTATTTGTAAATGCGAAATTTACGACTAATTATCGAAAAAAAAAAAAAAAAAAAACAATTAAAGATTATTGAAAGATCAATGACAAAGGTCCTCTCGACAGATTCGAATCAATGTGATAATCGGAACGTGGCACCTTTCTCGTTGCATTGACAAAAAGCCTTTTTTTTTTTGTTTCGTTTTTAAGGTAGTACGAGCACGAACTTAACGATTAGATAAAAATCTAAATTTTTTTATATGGCGTAGCAGAAGTTTATGGGATAAAACCTGCAAAATTTCAAAATGGTTCAACGACTTTTTACGCGAGTTATTAAATTCGTGAAATTAAAATATTTATTAAAATATCCGAATTCTGGGCTGACGCAATTTTGAAACAGAAATTCGTTCCTTTCACGATTAGATACGATCAATATTAAAACTGTTAAATGTTCAGAAAATTATCGCGATTTCCGGTTACTCCCCGCCTACAGTTGTGCTCGTACTAATCTTCTATAATTCCTCGGTAAAAATTATTTTATAATAATTACCAACGGTATTCGTTAGAGCAAACCTCGATTCTATACTCATAAGTTGAGATTATTATTTTTTTTCGATGAATTGTGCGTGAAATAATAATAAATAAATTTGAACCGGTAAGAAACAAAGATCGTCGAATTTGTTTGTTTCATTATCTAATATAATACCATTGCAAATACCGTAGATCACTTTTTATGAAATTTTTGACAATTAGAAAAAAAAACAAAAAAATGCTTTTCTCACAGTAACGAAAAGTGCCAGTCGGTAATTTGTTAGAATTTTTTTTTTTAATTTAGTCTTTACAATTCCTCAGGATTATCCCTTCCTAGCGTTACGAATTTCCGAATTTATTGCCGGGAGCCTCTATCAAAGACACGAATGAACCCAAAAAAAAAAGGGATAAAGTCGATTATCACTTTCGGTTTGGTAAATTATTTATTAATTCACATTCCACATTAAAAAAAAAAAAAATGTAGGATCAAAATCGTCGAGTGATGTCTTGCGTTTTTTTTTTGTGTTTTTTTTTCCCCCAAAAATTTACCCCCTTAATACTGCTTCTTTCAGTTCAATTGATTAATTTAATTTAATTCATCGATAAACGATCTTATACATTTTTCACGTTCACGGATATGGCATTTAGCGCCATATTAAAAATACTGTAGGTCACTTAAATAAAATAACTAATGGAATAAAAATAACTAAGAAACTAGAAAAAAAAAAAAAAAAAAAGAAAACAGAAAAAATGCACGAAGAATGTTTTTTCTTTTCGAATTAACGAGATTTGAAAAATTGAAAACATGATTAGTTTCGTTACGAGTATCTCAATGATAATGTGACGATCGAAAATTTCGTTATCCGCGTTATTCGATAAATTTACATTGCATTGTTTCAGCGATCATTTTGCGACGGAATGATTCTTGAAAATTTCTATCAAACAATTCTCGATTATACATCCAAGTTTCTCCCACGCATGGGACTGGATTTTTTTTTCTTTTTTTTTTTACAATGATAATTATTATTGCTACAATGACAATCGTAAATAATAATAATAATAATATTAATCATTAATATTATTGTATCTCTATGGATTAATTCTAAAAAGGCCGATCGGTAAAGAAAGTTCGTGGCAAAAAAATAAAAGCCCCTGATTAAAATTTTTTCGTCATTTTATACCCTCGTATTCGTCCATCAGCATATTTTAATCTTTCTCTCTCTCTCTCTCTCTCACTCTAATTCGATAAGATCTACGAGTAAAATAAACTTATTGACAAAAGTAAAACGTGAAATTTCGATCCCGTCGAAAAATTATCTTTTCATCGCTTCGATTATTGGACCGGTACGATTTATGCGGATCGAACAGCCACGAAGGATCCTCGTATTGTGATCAGCGGGGCAGAAACAAAAAAAATAGCAAATGGAGAACGAATCTCTCGCTAATATTACCAACGAGCGCAAACGTTTTTTTTTTGTGATTTTTTTTTCTCCCCCTTTTTTTTTTCTAAGATCATGACGATAGCTCGTTATCTCAAGGCACTTGGGTTTATATCTAGCTGCCAACTGCGTCAATAATTATAGTTTTATTCCCTAATCTTGATTAATCAAAGAATTAAAAAAAAAAAAAAAGAAAAAATATATATATATATATATTTATATAGTATTTATATCGGCTGTGATGTTGAAATTTCTCACCAGAGAGTCCAATAATATACTGGAAATCGTTAAAGAGCTCACGATGCTCCATTATGATGCCTAGTATCGTCAGACTACGAAAAAAAAAAAAAAAAAGACAAACTTTCGAGCTCGATATTGCTCAAACATTGCCCGGATTTACCTTTCTCGGCTGTGCGAGTCAGCAATTTGTATGTCTCGCGCCTCTCATCAGCGGTATTAGGATACTCGGGCTCTGGGCTTGTCGAAGGAACGGATGCTGCAAGAGTTCCGCTGCTGTGGCTCTCTGCTGGGGATCACGAACGAGCATTCGCTCCAGAAAGCCTTGAAGTCTCGGGCTTACCTGTTTAACGAAAGAATCAAAAAAGAAGAAAAAAAATAATAACAATGAATCGATGATTATTATTATTATTTTTTTTTTGGAGTATAGCGAGTGCGCAATTAAACACTTTACGCAACACAGATTCTTTAATCGTACATCGACTCCAGGTCCTCATATTCTTTCCGCTTTATGCTTGCATTGCCTAAGCGCTTGCGCTTGTTCGCAACCTCTCTCCCTGCGCTAAAGTATCCTAAAATTATTAATCTATCATTAAAACTTGAAAAAACTTAAAAAACCGGAAGCATACACAACGATAGACGATTGAGTAATGTGAAATAAAATAAAATATTGGTCCCAGAAATTTCTATGCCTTTCTTACGGTGTTTAAAAAAAAAAAAAAAAAAAATTGATTTTTCATGCTCCCACCCCTCAAAACTTGAGTTTTGATGGAAAAAAAATATCCTCGCGAAAAAGGAGCTCGGTGGATTAAGTGGAAGTCGCCGCTCATTGGACGTTTATAATTATAAGAGCCGATTAACATCTATAACGAACTTTTTGGAAGGAAAAATTTGAGACCATCGGGATTTTATTTCAAATAAAAAGAACGATTGAGCAATGTGAAATAAAATAAAATATTGGTTCCAGAAATTTCTATGCCTTTAAGCGTGAGAATCTCTGATATTTCGTTGATATTTTGTATATACCGTTTTAAAATCTTTTCGTTTACAAATTTTCCGGATATGGCAGAGGGTTAGCGTTGAAGCAGCTGTTCCCCCGCATAATCGTATACTTTGCGCCCTATCTCTTTATTCCGTTTTATTTTTCGAACCTTGTAATTACCAGCGCTTCTCGTGTTTTGCCTTCGCAAAACCAAAGTTCATCATCTCTGACCAGTTTCATTATCGCCGTAGCTTCGAAGGCTTTGCACAATCGACAGTGCTCCAATTTCTTTGAACAACTCTTTTGCGGGCTATGACTTATCTTTTCCTAGAATTTTTTCAAGAGCTCGCTTTTGTAAAACAAGAATGAACTTCGTAAAATTATTACAAGCATCGCTCCACGCTGCTGTTCCGTGCGTCGGCGATTGATTGAAAGAGCGCTAAATATACTTTGGTTACTTTTCCTCTGCTCAAGATATCATTAAGTTTTTTTTTTTGAAAGTCAAAGGGAGGCTCCTCAGTTTCTTTGCAAAATACCGGAAATGCTCTTCCCCCAACGAAATTCATTGTCAATTATTAGCCCCAGATATTTTATTGCAGTGGCCTGGCATTTTTTTGTTTTCCCGTCCGTATCGACTTCTAGGGTGAGTGGATCCAAATTCGGGATACCGTCGCCGCAGAATTCGAACCTTACAATCTGCGTTTCGTCGATTTTCATAGTCAGGCGTAATTTCGTTAAACCATTTTTTTCGTACTTAGTAAAATCTCTCCCTGTTACTTCTTCCAGCCTGTTTCAATTTTCTATTCCTCGTTTATATTTTTGATAAAATAAATTTTCATTCTCGGTGTGAATATAAATTATAAAAAATAAACAAATATTGCTTTTTTTTTTCAACAAAAACATTCTCGTAACATTCTCTGTCTCGCTAACATCCGAATCTCATAATCTGCGTTTTTTTTTTTTTTTTCGATATTCAGTCAGGCGTATTTTCGATAAACCATTTTTTCGTACTTAGCAAAATCTCTCCCTGTTACTTCTTCCAGCCTGTTTCAATTTTCTATTCCTCGTTTATATTTTTGATAAAATAAATTTTCATTCTTGGTGTGAATATAAATTATTAAAAAAAAATAATAATAAACAAATATTGCTTTTTTTTTCAACAAAAACATTCTCGTAACATTCTCTGTCTCGCTAACATCCGAATTTCATAATCTGCGTTTTTTTTTTTTCGATATTCAGTCAGGCGTATTTTCGTTAAACCATTTTTTCATACTTTGCAAAATCTCTTTCTATTACTTCCTCCAGCCTATTCCAATTTGACGATCGGTTATGATTATTTTTATTGAAACGCATCGTTATACTCGCCTTGTGAGAATTCTTTAATTTAGGCGGTGACATATCTCTGATACGACGCATAGCTTGAAGCGGCGGCTCATTGAAAAACGGTGGCTCGCCGTCCACCATCTCTATGATCATTATACCGAGCGACCAGATATCAACTTCCGTGCCGTACTGTAACCTGCGAGGAAAGATTTTTCGTTTTTGTTTTTACTTTTTTTTTTTTTTTCTTCATTTATATCTTCGATGGAACAAAAAAGAAATAATTTCAAAATTTTTGCCCTGCGATTGGAATTTCGATGAATTTTTTTTTTTTTTTTTCTGAATTAACCGTTCGTATGCCCCGATGAGTCGTGACTCACCTGGATATAACTTCGGGGCTCATCCAGTAAGGTGTGCCGACGAGGGACTTTCGCTTTTGCAATTCTTGCGATACTTGAGCGCAAAAGCCAAAATCCGATAGTTTGACCCTTCCGTCGGCGGTGAGGAGTATCGAGTCGGATTTTATGTCCCGATGTATGACACCCTGAGAATGAAGATACGACAGGGGCTTGAGACACTGCGAGCAAACGGTCGCTATCTGACTCTCGTCCATACGCGAATGCGTCACAATATCCGTGAGTGCTCCGCCCTCGAGATATTCCATCACGACCCAGAGCTCGTCGTCAACGAGAAAACTGTCGTACATCTCGACGATATTCGGATGATGATAATCCCTCATTATAACGACCTCGTTGAACAACAATTCGCGTCTCTGTTGCTTTCGTAGATCCATCTTTTTTACCGCCACCTGACGAGCCGTTGTCTTGTCGGTCGCAATGCATACCGTGCCCGTGCTTCCCTCGCCTATCTTTACGAAATTTTTCAAATTCTCACGAGGATCCCCGCGACTCACCTGCCACAGCGGCGAAAAAGATAATTATTAAATTACAGGCCACGGAGCGTTTTTTTTCAAAGCCCGATTGGCATTTTTTAGGAAAAGAAAAAAAAATCATTGATAATGAAAAAAGTAATTGACCACTTTTTTTTTTGGTCAGAAATAATCATGAATGAAAAAACAATGATTGACCTTTTTTTTAATCTGAAATAACAATGATTAATGAAAATAAATAATTGACTTTTTTTGGTCCTGAACGAATGACTTTTTTTCTAAAAATATTAAATTTCATTGAAATTTGTGATAATTTCCACTTTTTTTTGGTCCTGAATGAAAGATTTTTTCTAAAAATATTGAATTTCATTGAAATTTGTGATAATTTCGAATTTTTTTGGTCCTAAACGAATGATTTTTTTTCTAAAACTATTAAATTTCATTGATACTCGTGATAATTTCGACTTTTTTTTGGTCCTAAACGAAAGATTTTTTCTAAAAATGTTGAATTTCATTGAAATTCGCGATAATTTCGACTTTTTTTGGTCCTAAACAAAAGATTTTTTCTAAAAATATTGAATTTCATTGAAATTCGTGATAATTTCGAATTTTTTTGGTCCTAAGCGAAAGATTTTTTCTAAAAATATTGAATTTCATTAAAATTCGTGATAATTTCGACTTTTTTTTGGTCCTGAACGAAAGATTTTTTTCTAAAAATATTGAATTTCATTGAAATTTGTGATAATTTCGACTCTTTTGGTCCTAAACGAAAGATTTTTTCTAAAAATATTGAATTTAATTGAAATTCGTGATAATTTCGAACTTTTTTGGTCCTGAACGAAAGATTTTTGTCTAAAAATATTGAATTTCATTGAAATTCGTGATAATTTCGACTTTTTTTGGTCCTAAACGAAAGATTTTTTCTAAAAATATTGAATTTTATTGAAATTCGTGATAATTTCGACTTTTTTTGGTGCTGAACGAAATATTGTCTAAAAATATTGAATTTCATTGAAATTTGTGATAATTTCGAATTTTTTTGGTCCTAAACGAATGATTTTTTTTCTAAAACTATTAAATTTCATTGATACTCGTGATAATTTCGACTTTTTTTTGGTCCTAAACGAAAGATTTTTTCTAAAAATGTTGAATTTAATTGAAATTCGTGATAATTTCGACTTTTTTTGGTCCTAAACAAAAGATTTTTTCTAAAAATATTGAATTTCATTGAAATTCGTGATAATTTCGAATTTTTTTGGTCCTAAACGAAAGATTTTTTCTAAAAATATTGAATTTCATTAAAATTCGTGATAATTTCGACTTTTTTTGGTGCTGAACGAAAGATTGTCTAAAAATATTGAATTTCATTGAAATTTGTGATAATTTCGAATTTTTTTGGTCCTAAACGAATAATTTTTTTCTAAAACTATTAAATTTCATTGATATTCGTGATAATTTCGACTTTTTTTTGGTCCTGAACGAAAGATTTTTTTCTAAAAATATTGAATTTCATTGAAATTTGTGATAATTTCGACTCTTTTGGTCCTAAACGAAAGATTTTTTCTAAAAATATTGAATTTAATTGAAATTCGTGATAATTTCGAACTTTTTTGGTCCTAAACGAAAGATTTTTGTCTAAAAATATTGAATTTCATTGAAATTCGTGATAATTTCGACTTTTTTTGGTCCTAAACGAAAGTTTTTTTCTAAAAATATTGAATTTTATTGAAATTCGTGATAATTTCGAATTTTTTTCGTCCTAAACGAAAGATTTTTTCTAAAAATATTGAATTTCATTGAAATTTGTGATAATTTCGACTTTTTTTCCACTCCGGTTTTCTTTACTCACCACCATCTGCAACGCAGCACGAAATTGTTCGTGCGTCAGCCTCTGTTCGGCGCTCTGTTTGTTCGAGCTATTTTGCTGCGCTACAGCCAAATTTCCGGAAGACAGGGCCCCTTTGAGATTCTGATTTTGATCGGGTGTCGTGCTGCTCGTACCCGCCATCGTTCCCGTTACCATCGACGGGATGCTCGGTGGCTTCGACAAATTGTGCATCGACTGGGAGCTCTCCAGGGGCTTGCTGAAGATGTGACTGTGAATAGGCGCTGCCCCGACCTCCGTGACAACGTAATTTTGCGAATTTAACTTGTTCACGTTGTGCGAACTCAGCTGGCTGAGAGGACGCTGCGACGCGATCGAACCAACCGGCGATATCTTTGGTTGCAGCTTGTGTACCAGCATATTTTGTGAAATCTGCTGATGATCTCTGCCGGATCCTTGCTCGCTTGGCTGAGAATTTCGGATAAATAAATTGAAGACAAAAAAAAAAAAACAAATCAAATAAACTCGTCGGCCCCTTGACTAAAAGTCAAGGAGATTCGTGAAAAACGCACCTGTGCGTTTCCATTGTATTGACCGGTCGTTCCGGACGCTGAATTCGTTCTTGAAAAATCCGGATCCAAAATTTGCGGAACGCCGGAGGGATTGGCGGTGGGATTTTGGAGATTTGGAATTGGACTCAAATTTTGAAAGTTCAACGAGAGATTGGTCGCGTTTGCGCCTACGTGAGTGAGATTCGGCGAGGATTGCATGTTGGGATTGAGATTTTGAAGATTAGGAACGAAACTCTGGAGATTAGCGTTTACGCCGGGTGCTATTACGCCGGGTGAATTTTGTCGCAATTTTTCTGGATAACCCTGGGGCTTTGGAAAGCTCGGATATGGCTGAATCTGGCTCGGGCTCGAAGACATCTCTTGACCCTCGGGTACGGACGGCGGAAGATTAGCATTGTTTCTGGGTGAAACGAAAGAAAAAAAGAAAAAAAAATCCTCGAATAATTTAGCGCGAGGAGAAAGCGAAGAAGCTTTTCTTTTCGAAATATGTGAAGAAAAAAAATTAGGATCCTGTACAACTTTTTATCAATAAATTCAGTTTAAAAAGACAAAATGTAGAAAACGGATAATTTTGTAAATAAAATTAATAATATTTTACGTTCATTGGACATGAAATTTCACACGAACCGACAAAAAGTTTCAAATACATAGTGAAATTTTGAATATTTCACAAACATCATATTATTCTGCAAATTATTTTATCGATAATTTCCTTATCAACGAATATTACATAAAAGTAGCCCACGGTATTCGTAACGGCACATGTATACTCCAAAAATGCAAACGATCACTTTCCTTTTACATTCGACGCAATGAAAAAGTCTAGAAAGTGCGGAAAATCTTTTGTTTGCCAAATTTTTATTTTCAAGATTTTTCGTTGCGTCGAATGTAAAAGGAAAGTGATCGTTTGCATTTTTGGAGTATAGATGCGCCCTTACGAATACCGTGGGCTACTTTTGTGAAATATTTGTCGATAAATTCAAGATTTCTTGATAAAAAAATTGCTGTTGATAATACAATACGCCGAAAAACAATCATAATAATGCAATAAATTAGAAAAAATAATCGAAATCATTACGGAGCACAAATTTAACGCAGCTAGTTGACAATTCTATAGACACTTTGTAGAAAAAAACATTAATTTAAAAAAATTCCAAAAAAATACACGATTTATTCATAATAACGAAACGTGTCTCGCTCCGTTCACAATTAAGGGGAAAAAAAAAAAAAAAAAAAATGAGTAAAAAACATTTTTCACGCATCATAAGGTACCACGAACCTGTAGTCCCTTCGAAGTCTCGGCGGACTGGAAGATCTCAGCGAATTTGATCTTGCGACGGTACTCGTTTTGGGCAAACAATTCTCGGCATTCTTGTCGCCGGCCATTAGCCTGACGATTCTCGGATCGTTGTGACCGCGAACGATGGTTTTCAGATCGAGTATCTCGGTGGGTGTAATTTCACTGGGATCGACGAGCGGCAAGGGACGATTGGTGGATTTTAAAATTTGATTATTTCCTACTATGGATGCCCATTGCAACGGAAGACCAACGAATTTTCCCTCTCTCTTGTCAAAACCCGTGTGCACCCTGTGCTCGAAATTCGTCGGAGTAGAAATTTGGGGCTTCTTCTTCTTCTTGGCAAACATTTTTGAAGCGAGCGGGGCAAGAACGGATGTTTTGGGAAAATATTTTTTTTTTTAACACGGGCTATCCGATCGGTGAAACACGAACACAATTTTACGATTGGGAGGGGGAACGAAATGAATTTTAGCAAATACAAACGTTGAGTGAAATTCGTCCGGTAAGACGAAGAAACTCTCGACACTGGGGCAATCGAACGCGCGTCGACACTTTTGACATGGCTGTTGCGTGCACTGTGAGGAACGAGAGCAGGAAAATAAATGGGAAATGTTGCGAAACAGCCGGGAATTAAAGTGACAGGAGCAGTAAGCGCCTAACGAAATTAACGAGAGAAAGAGAGAGAGAGAGAGAGTCAATGACCAAAAAACGTAAACGCGATACTCGCGCGGGGCACTATTTTTCGAGTAAATCGATCGTCACTTTAGTCCGAGCGACACGAGCGATACACGGCTCATATCGCGAAATTCGACGAAGAAACATAGAATTACTCGGATAAATTCACACGCGATAATCCATTCATTGTAAATTGTAAATATAGCACTGTTGTCGTTGTTCGCTTTTTGTCGCGATTAATCTTCTCGTCGACAGGTTGTTTCGATGGTGGTGCTCAATGGCGGACGAAGCTTGTACTACGTATGGAATTTGGGTTGTCGCCGCCCGCGAGAGAGCACACGCAAATACAATACGAAATTCTTCTCTGTGAAGTTTGCCGAACAGCTTTGATTTTTATTCCCTGCTGTATTGAATATATATAGCAGGGATTGAAATTTAACGTGAAAACGTTTTAAATATATCACTTTCAATTTCTTCATTGTTAACGCACACATTTTCATCGAGGAACCCTTATAGAGTTGAATTTTCAGCAATCCACGGGGGGCAATAATAAAATATAAATTTACCTGAAAGGTGATTGCGATGCGAGCGCCGAAAACTCTGATGCCGAAGTTTGTAAGAAACACAAACGATGCGATCTAGATTCGATTAATCGATTAATTTGAAACACAAAAAATGCACTTTTGATAATTTTAAAATTACGTTTCTCTTGATATAAAGTTAAATCGCTGCCATAATTCCGGCTATCTTTGATCGTCTAACATAATGCTCGCGATATATTTTACTGCAAGCGTCCATCCCAAACCAACGACTACCGTCAATTCCACGTCTTTTTTTCCATTTTTTTTTTTTAGTGACCCAACAATGAAAGCGACGAGACCGTCTACGTCGAGGGTTTTTTCCCATAATTTTTTTTCTCTTTCCCTTATTCTTCTTCTGTATGAAAAATAATTATACTCTACTAGCCACTCTCGTTATTTCGTCGGACGACTCCTCACTGCAAAAAATTCGTCCGCTATACCATGGCTAATTTATTCATTCAATACCATTGTGGCTTCTATGCTTATACCGGTATCGGGGTAAAAAAAAAAAATTCAAAAACTTTTGTCTCGAGCTGAAATATTCGCAACGAGTTCGTCGAACTTTTATTCCCATCGTGGCTTTCCGAGTCTTCTACAATTATTGCGATACAACGAGTATTTCGACGTGGCTTTTTCAGCCTCTTTCCATCGTTCCCACAATTACCATATAATATTAATCAGCATAAGGATATTTTGTGCTCGGTATCGACTAAATTTTTCCTCGAGAACGCAGCATGAAATTGGCGGACGATATACATTGGAATTCGGAGAAAGAGAAGCGTTTGAACTTTCAGTCCAATTATCCCCGGTTTTATGTCCCATAGAGTACCAGAGGACAATTGATAATTCAACTGATGGCTGGCGTGCAGCTAAAGTTGCATCGTTTAGGCCTCTCGATACCGGGGACAGTGGATGTATATGAAATTTTAAACGTAATGATAGCCCATTCTTTTTCGTACAACGCGTTCTTCGTCGGCACGATCATTTTAATAATTGATCAACGCGCACATGCGCACAGTGATACCGCGGCAGATATCTCTTCAGCGATCTTTGAACGTGCGCGGATAGGAGAAGAGCTACGAATCAGTTGTTTCAACAATTTCTACTATGGCTGTGTCTAGCTCATCTGCCTTTGAAGGTATTGTAGTGAAATTTGAACAACACATATTCGATGAACAATATCATCTTTCGCGTCTACCAATTGCTGTACAATGAAAATTTCTACGCATACAATTTGAATTTGCGGAAAAAGGAGTGTGTATCCGTTAATTTTCTAGATATGAAATGGGCGATCGGTGTCAATCGCTTGAGCTTAAAACTTTCCGGCACTTGGTACACCGCCGGGATTACCGGCTGGCAAGATGCTGTCTCGAAAATTCAAATACAATTTTTTATCGTAGCGAATTTGATATTTTTGTTGTTTCCACAAGCCATGGCACTTGTCAGGGTTTGGGGTCATTTGTTGCTCGTGATTGACAATCTCGTGGCTTCATTATTATTTGTCGTTATCGAGTTTGAGCTGATTACACTATGGTGGAAGAAGAAAGGTATGCGAGAGCAAAAATTACAATTTTATTGTAACCCAGCGATTTAACAATAATCGTTGATTGCAATAAAATTGTGAATTTTCGTAAAACTCTGAAAAAAAAAAAAACAGTATTGACAACGATGATGGGATTCATGGAGAGTGATTGGATGCGACCAAAGGCTACACACGAGAGAGACGTGATGATGAGATATGGAAAGTTATCGAGGATGATAACGATAGGTGGATATTACATAACGACATCGAGCATACTTTCATTTCACGGTCCGGTGTTGTTCGGTTTTGTCCTGAGAACCCTGTCGAATCTTACCGATATCGGTGATCGGCCATTCGCATTGCAAACGGTATACTTCTTCGACGCTTACGAGACACCGATTTACGAGATCGTCGTCGCTACCCAATTCATCGTTGCCGGAATCGCTGGTTATTATTATACGACCGTGGGCACTCTGTTCGCCGCTATTGTTCTTCATGTCAGTGCGCAGCTTGAAAATCTTGCCGCGAGAATAGAAAAAATGGGAAACTATGACGACGATGACGTAGTCGTGGATAAAGACAGATTTCAGATCGAGTTTAAATCAAACACACAAGAACATCAACGTTTGATAAGGTTTTATCATTATTCATATGAATAATAATAAAATATTTATATAAAAATAAATATATTTTTTTTCAACTTTTTTTGTATTCGAGTGTGTAAATCAGAATTTTCAGCCTTTACTTTAATCTCTTATTAGCTTTGCCAAATCTGTAGAGAACACCTTTAGCCTGATGTTTCTCGAAGTCGTGATCGGTTTCATGCTGATTCTTTGCGCTCAAGGATATCAAATAATAGTAGTAAGTTAGAAATATATATTTTTTTTTTCATGCTGGAAATTTAATACATGCGGACGATATTATTGCTAATCGATGCCATACAACAGATATTGACGGACGACATTGAGAGACCATTTGTGCAAGTTTATTTTTGCGTAAGCTACATGATGTACATTTTGTTCATCATGTGCGTTTATTCGACGGTCGGTGATATCCTCGTTGTACAAGTAAGTCCATACGTATGGCCATCAATGACGAAAAAAATTTAATTATTGATTTATTTGTTCATTTGTTTATTTAATTTAATAAATATTAAATTAAATTATTGAAAAAATGAATGAATATGTAAATTAATAAGTAAATGCATAGACAAATAAGCAGCGCATCGTGGAGAGGCTGCGATGTCGATGTAAACGAATAATGACTTTTTTTTATCAATTAAAAAAACAACAACAACGAGAACAACACTGGCAAAAGTTACTCAATATTGAGAATTTATGAAGCTGCTACGAAAAAATTTAATTAATTTGGAAAAATTAATAATATCTATTTCATGGCCCAACGATATCTGTGTATAATCCGATATTCGCTCGAAACGTAATCCCATAGACGTTTATAGCATACGCATAACTTATAATAGACCATATATTCACTCATCATACATGCATGGATGTCATATTTATTGTCAAAACGCAGAGTGAAGGAATTCAAGACGCGGCGTACAACTGTTTGTGGTATAGACTCCGTTATCGTGATGCTGCCCAATTGATTCCCCTACTGGTACGATCTCAAAGACCCCTCGAGATAACAGCTGGAAAATTCGTTGTCATAAGACTCTCGACATTTGCACAAGTACGCGGACCACAGTGACTCTCGTTAAATACATATTCTCCATCGATTTTGCTTCAAGCGGGACATATTAGCGACGGGGGGTTTTTTTTTTCTTCTTTCTTCTCTTTATGCTTTTAGTTACTGAAAACGACGGCAGGGTACGTATCGTTTCTTCTCGCTGTACGAGAATCTTAGAATTGAGCCAATCGTTTAGCTAGGCTCTCTCATTGTGTCGTTGTATCGTTACCATCGGAGGATTCGGCGCGCGTATCGATCATTATTCGCGGGTAAGTAAAAACGCTGACAAGCCACTTGTTGGAATAAAAAAAAAAAAACTTTGCATAACGATGCAACGAATGTATAATTTGTACATGGGCTGTCGGAACGACCATCGAAATACGATTGTCTGCATTTTTTTTTTAAAGCAATGTTCGAAAATTCTCCAAAACAAAAACGTTGATTCAGTCGACGCCTTAAAAAAAAAAAAAAAAAAAAAAAAAAAAAAAAAAAAAATGGCAAAGCACACTACAAATATCTCCAAGTAATATTATTACTCGCTGTTCATTGATTGCAGAAAATCATTGCTGAACCTCCGTCATCGAAATTCACGGATTTCTCGATGCAATGTTGAATAGTAATGTTAGAATAGAATAGAAATAGAAATAGAAACAAGATCTGCCATGTATATGCAATTAGACTGAACTCTTAGCATTCTCATTGAGTGCTAATTCTTCTTCTTACAATTCTATTGAACCTTTTTAAGGTCAATCCACTTTGAGTTAAAGTTCAATCTGGCCACCAGAATTCACGTACGCCGGCCAACGCTCGATGACTGCTTTTCCTTGTTCAACGTATATAGTTTTTGAAAAAAAAAATATAAATAAACATATCCCAGATAGAAACATTTAGCTCATATTGGCATCATATGTAGATCATCTATGAGGCACACAGGAAGGCTCACAGCTATGCGTCGCTTATGAGTGCTCACCTTCAAGTAATATTTGCATCACATGATGATTCACAATAACACATCCAAATGAAGCAAAGTTGTTCTCATTCGAGTATGCATGCAGTGAATTCATGAGCACTAGCAAAATCGGCTCATCAATATCCAACAATAAGTGAGTGCATATTAGGCTCATATGAGCGTCATGGCGTGACGTAATATGTTGTGCTCATATAGAGCTCATATGAACGTCACGGCGTGAGGAAATTGTAGTGCTCATATGGAGCTCATATGAACGTCACGGCGTGACGCTAAAATAGGCGTTGGCCAGAACCTGGCCAGTTTTCCATTTTTCTGGCCAGTTTTTAATGGAAAATATAAAAAAAAACGAAATATATCCATATTTTATCGTTGTTATAGGTCATAGAAGAGTTATACTGAAAAAAAAAAAAAATTTTGCAAGGTTTTTTCGAGAGAATTTTTTTCTCCTCGACGTGGGCTCGAACCTGCGACCTACCGACCTACCTACCTATCCTACTTATCTACCTAACACTCTACCCACTGCGCTATCGACTGTTTGTGAACTTTGAAAATTCATATGATGTATTTGACACGCCAGAGAAGACTTGATCAGCTGTATGTTGGGGAGCTACCACCAGAAAAGAAACAATAGTGAATTATAATGAAAATCGTGTCTAGAAAATTTAATTTTCAGGTGGTGAAGGTTCTCGGTCCCGAAAAACCGCGCCATAATAATAATAGCAATAATAATTACAATAATAAGAACCACAAAATATATAGTGATAATAACAATAACAGCAATAATAAGTCACAATATTATTATTACTGTTATTATTGTTATTATTATTATTATTATTGATGTTATTATTGTTAATGTTATTACTGCTATTATTGGTGTTCATTTTGTTATTCTTGCTACTATACGATTATTATTATTATTATTATGCCAATCGAATAATGTGTTGACAAAGCGTACTTTGTCCAATTTTTTTCGCCAAATAATTGTTTTTTTGGAATAGAAAGTATATATATTATATTTCATCGCGTTTACCGCGACGATGCGTGGACACGATGATGCAAGACAATGGGCGGGAATGGACAATGGACCGTGTGGACTCGTGGCGAAACGTAAGACGGTGAAAAAGGCTACTGCAAAAGAACTCATATCGCCGTCATATGGCGCTCATGGGATGTATCACTGAAAAACAAGCATATCGCCGTCATATTGCGCTCATCGAATGTATCGATGAGAAACATGCATATTGCCGTCATAGGATGTATCACTGAGAAACACGCATATCGCCGTCATATTGCGCTCATCGAATGTATCACTGAGAAACATGCATATCCCCGTCATATTGCTTGCATGGCATGTCTACTACCAGTGCTAACCCAGTGAATACACCAATAAAAATCATTGCATGACTTCTATATGACGTCAATCTGCAAATATTCATTGTCGAATTCAAATTTGCCGTCTCATGAGTTCATGTTGTAGTCAGCGGATGATGCATTTTGAAACGACAAATTTAAGTCACGATGTATCTCAAATTCATGATACTAAATGAGCTCATGAAATGTCTTCATAAACGTACACGAAATTGCGTTCATGTTGAGTACAATTCATGAGTACAATTGATGCCACCATAGTGAATACACGCCAAAATGTCTACACATGACTTCAATATGACGTAAAATCTGCGGATATTATTTGCGGACACTTGAGCACAGCGATATGAGTTCGACGTGCTCTAAGCGTATGATGCATTTGTAAACGACATATTGAGATCAAAATGTTTTGTAAATTCACGATACTATAAATGAGTCCATGGCTTTGCATCACAACATGTCGTCAATATGCTGTGAAATTTCCTTCATCGATTGTATGCACGACATGATAATCATGACTTTCTATCTGGGCAGTGGATGAGCAAAATGGAGCTGCAAGCTCCATCTATGGCAACAAAACGTTACCAACGACCGAGAATATTTACCCAATGCGAGCACCTAGGACGTTAATTGCCCCTTGGGCTTTGTGGTCCGTGACAATAACGACAAAATAATAATGATAATAAATCGTGCTGCACATGGGTTATTAGATCAGAAGGAACGAAGGTGGCAAATACGCTGTGGAAATTTCAAACCGCAATGGCATTCTTGGATTTCACAGTCGAAGCGATTGCAACTGATAGATAATTTCATTGCTAAGGCAACTACAATGAATGCAACAGCTTCCCTCTCTCTCTTTCTCTCGTAACCTTATTCCAGAGGCACTATACGTGCATTCGGTTGACCATATACACACGGCATGACCATCGTATGTCCGCTTTAAGCATATATTCATAATACCACTATTATGGATTATCCGATGCAGCCACGACACGAAGTATCGCAACTACAAAACAGAGGCCATTTAGTTTGTCCGTCGTATACGACCGCAGTTGCATATGCAAATTCGAATATATTTCATATGCCTCTGGCGAGATCGAGCTTTTTAGCACTTTTTTTCCCCCCCCCTTCTTTTCGTTCCTCCATCCAAATTTATCATGCTCGGTGTCCGTACGGTTTTGTGCATTATGTTTTTCGTACTCGAGGATTGCGTCGACGGCAAGATTCTTCAAGGACAGTTGGTAACCGACAAAGTACGATAAATACACGACTATATGCTTTCTTTGGCTCTTTGTTGATATTTTTTTTTTTTTTTTCCCCCACCGATGGTGGCAATCGATAATCGATACTTTAGCGATAATCGAAATATCGACTGTACCAAAAAAAAAAAAAAAAAAAAAAAAAAAAAAAAAAAAAAAAAAAAAAAAAAAAAAGAAAACGTTGGAAATGCATGCCATTCTTACAATCTTTGGATCTTTGCACGAATTATTTTTGCTGGCACTTTTATATTTTATATATAGATTTTTTTTGTTCTTTTTTTCGATCCCAAAAAAAATTGCGACTAGGAAAAGCGCATTGAGTCTTGTTTTTCGTTGGGTTTTTTCTTTGTTTTCCTTCCAGAACTGGGCATTTCTCGCGAGATTCTGTTTTCTCTCGGAGAAGGGAAAATTTCGTTATGATTTCGTGATCGGTGGCGATACCGAGGAGGAGAGCAGGGTAAATTTGTTGTTGTATTACGACGCGCCGGATCAATGGCCAAGCGTTTATCCATCGAACAAATCCTGCGAGGAAAAACAATCGATACTCAGCCCCGATCATGGTCAGATCGTGCCGCTATCTTGGAGCGGTATAAACGCTCCTATAGCCGGATGCAGAACGGGCAATGATATCGCCGGGGCGAAGGCTCATTGCTCGAGCTATCGGGAATTCAAATCATCGAGGCCAAGATGGTGGTTCATCGCATTGGCCGATTGTTCGTCGCGCAACGGCTTGAACATAACTTACTGGATGTCATTGACCAATGGCTCGCCCGGAAATTTTTGGCGCCAACATTTTTCCGCCGATGAATTTTGCAAGTATTTTCAAATTATAAAAATAGCTCTCTCTCTCTCTCGTTATTTCAGAATATATTCTTTGTTCCATCGCTGAATTTTCTAAGTAATTCGATTAAAAAATAAACAATAATAAACTGACAACTTTTTTTCCCAAATTGCCAGTGTTGGGCAGCATCCAATTAATTTTTGTAATTATATTTGAATCACAAATTACAGCTGCAATTTGTATTTGAAAAAAAAAAAAAAAATCAATTGCGAATGACCATTTTATTTTATAATTGAAAAGAAAATCAATTACAAATTACAAAAGTAATTGGCACCCTTTTCCGAATCAATTACAAATTAAAAAAGTAATTGGCACCCTTTTTCGAACGAATTACAAATTACAAAAGTAATTGACACTTTTTTCGAAACAATTACAAATTACAAAAGTAATTGACACTTTTTTTTTGGATCAATTACAAATTAAAATTGCAATTGACATCTTTTTTCGAATCAATTACAAATTAAAAATGTAATTGACATTTTTTTTCGAATCAATTACAAATTACAAAAGTAATTGACCCTTTTTTCGAATCAATTACAAATTGAAAAAGTAATTGACCCTTTTTTCGAATCGATTACAAATTATAATTGTAATTGACATATTTTTTCGAAACAATTACAAATTAAAAAAAATAACTGACACCCTTTTTCAAACGAATTAAAAATTAAAAAAGTAATTGACACCTTTTTTCGAATCAATAAAAATTTTCAAACGGTATCTATATGGACCATTCCAAATATATACGGGTGATTTCAAGTATGTATGGGTGCAAATAATCATAATTGTGTAAGTGTCAATTAATGTAAGTACATACGACTAGATATACGGGATAAAAGTAATTGACACTTTTTTTTTGGATCAATTACAAATTAAAATTGCAATTGACATCTTTTTTCGAATCAATTACAAATTAAGAATGTAATTGACATCTTTTTTCGAATCAATTACAAATTACAAAAGTAATTGACCCTTTTTTCGAATCAATTACGAATAACAAAAGTAGTTGACACTTTTCGAATCAATTACAAATTTAAAAAATAACTGACACCCTTTTTCAAACGAATTAAAAATTAAAAAAGTAATTGACACCTTTTTTCGAATCAATAAAAATTTTCAAACGGTATCTATGGACCATTCCAAATATATACGGGTGATTTGAAGTATGTATGGGCGCAAATAATCATAATTGTGTAAGTGTCAATTGATGTAAGTACATACGACCAGATATACGGGATATTTGGATACACGTAGCATACGGCCGGATTGAAAATAGGTGAGCTGGCACGAAATGCCCCAAGCATAATGTCTAGGTGTAACATTGGGGTACATCTATAGATGTATGCAACCGCGTTGTTGCTTTGATATAAATTTGGAACTTTACGCTGATCGAAAAATGTGCGCCGGATGCCTATGCAACACACTTTCAACCGATTTTCAACTGTCTCTTCCCTCGATTGCCTCGATGCCCGAATAGACTCCGCGAATTGATTCGAAAAAAGACGTAAATTACATTTGAGAATTGTAATTGATTCGAAAAAAAGATATCAATTACATTTGGAAATTATAATTGATTTGTAAAAAGATATCAATTACATTTTTCAATTTCAATTGATTCGAAAAAGGATTTCAATTACATTTTTAATTTGTAATTGAATAAAAAAAGTGTGTCAATTACATTTGTAATTTGTAATTGATTCAAAAATGTATGCCAATTGTGCAATTGTAATTTTTAATTGATTTTATTTTCAATTAAAAATCACGATTTCAATTACCGACCAAATTAACGGTCCGATTCGACTCAACGCAATGGCTTATGTAATTCAAGCGGCAAATAATTGAAATTACAGCAGGAAGCGAACGAAGAATTTTCGTCCCAAAAATAACGAGAGTTCGTGCGCTAAATTCATCCTCGGGGATAATCGAATAAAAAGTCCCCAAACATCGGATTTGCTAAAAATAATTCCCCTCCCCCAAACAATATGAATTCATTGTAACGAAAAAAAAAAATATATATATATATATATATATATATATATTTCCAGACATATTGCCAGAATTGATTGCGGCGGCATGCGTGTACGTTGTACTGTTCGCATGGAGCCTCTACACCGCCATTCAATTGAGGCTCCGTAGATTGCTTCACTTGTCGTACAAGATCTTCATGATATCGATAATATGCCAGCTAGCAGGATTATCCTGCGAGATTTACAGTCTCACGTGTCGCGGCCTCACCGGCATTGACTCGCCAACTTTCAGCCTCGTCGGTGAACTCCTGGAGGCTTACTCCGAGACACTCTACACCGTTCTCATGCTTCTCCTCGCTCTTGGCTATACGGTGACGAAGAGCGAATTAACGAAACGACAATTTATTCGACTCTTAATATTCGCGATAATAAGCGTGATACTTCAGATGTCACTATTCATATATCAGTCGGATGTTTTCGATCCGGGCCTCGTACTTTACGTTTACGAATCGCTACCGGGCTACGGTCTTCTGATCCTAAAAATTTCCACCTGGCTCGTTTTCGTTTCGTGCTGCTACAGAACAAGCCGCAAAACAACAACGAAATATCGCTTCTATGCCTCCCTACTGTCGCTCGGATCGGCCTGGTTTCTCTGCCATCCTCTCACGGTAGGATACTTTTTTCATTGTTTTCCCCTCCCCCCCAGGGATTATAGAAGTCCAATGATTCGGGAAAGAGGTATCTATTTTGTTTTTTTTCGGAGTAATTGTCAATAAATCGACGAATGAATTGAAACGCAAAATTGATCACGTATTTTGGACTGCGCGGAACGAATATTATCTTGAAATATTTGAAAATGACGAAAATGTATTTCTACGAGGACGATTTCTATCTCGATTCGTTTATAATTGTTGAAATTTTTAGAAATAATTTCCGTGCTTATAAGGGAAGAAATTACTTTTTGAAACGTTATTCCTGAATCTCGAGCCCCCTTACTCGCAATCTTTCCTGCGGTCACGAAAAAACACGCGAATTTGCGAAAAATTAAGATGACCTATCTTGAATCCTTGGACAAAATTTCCTGTAATTTGGTACTTTGAAAAAATGGAATGCTTCTTTCATAATGGATTTTTTATGTAACAAGCATTCGGACGAGTCGGAGAAAGTAATTTGCATTTTCCGTCCGTTTCGCTGATTAGCTGTTAAGGAATACTTTTTTTGTCTAGGAGAATTTTATCCGATGGGAACAAATCCTCGAATCAAAATTCCGTATTTCCGCAATTTTGAAATATTTTCCGTAAATGAAAAATCGATTCAATGATTCAACATTACTACGAGCTCTCGGCTCTTTCAATTTTCCAGGTCTTGGCTATAACTCTACTGGTGGATAAATGGATCAGAGAGAGCGTGGTCAAAGGTTGCTCGCTCTGGATCATTTTGCTGGGACACGCATTGTTCCTCTACGTAACCCGACCGTCGAGCACTAATGCTCGTTTTCCATTTCACATAAGAACGTGCCAGGTGGTGCCGGCCACGGGAATAGGACAGAATCACAGCTACGAGCCACGCGCGCGTACGCGAAACAACCCCTCGTCGCTCTTTACCGTAACGCAATTATCAACTTTCAATCAGGCACGCTCGGCCAGTTGATTGCCCCCCCCCCCCCGTTTGTGGAAGAAAAATCATAAACGAATATCGCATCGTTATACATTGAATGTATATTGATGTTTGACAAATTTTTCATATACCTTGTACAGTCTCAGGCGGCGTATGTACTATTTACAGCGTGCTATCATTATTTTTTCTCACAAATTATACATATACATGTATATATACGAATGTATATATATATATGTATCAGGGTGTTGAAAACAAAAAAAAATTTGATTTTTCATGCTCCCACCCCTCAAAACTTGAGTTTTGATGGAAAAAAAAACATCCTTGCGAAGAGAGAGCTCTGTGACTCGAGTCGAAGCCACCGCTCATTTGACGTTTCTAATTATAACAGCCGATTAACGTCCGCGACAAACTTTTTGGAAGGAAAATTTGAGACCACGGGGATTTTGTATTTAAAAAAAAAAGAGGCTTTAATGATTCAAAAGTTGCGAACGATATTGTTGAACGAAAAGTAGCTTTGTGCGCGGAATTTAATTTATTATTAACTGAGGATAGAGATCAAGCGCTATATTTACTTTTAGTCGCTGATTTTCACGGAAAGACGCATGCCACGCGTAAAGAGGCATCGTTCGCATCAATCTTTGCCGAAAATAAATAAATAAATGACATTTTGCGTTTTTTTTGCACAGTCATTGCGGAAAAATTGTTAAAGTTAAATAAATTTGCTTTTATGATCAAGCGCTATATTTACTTTTAGTCGCTGATTTCCACCGAACGACGAATGCAACGCGTAAAGAGGCATCGTTCGCATCAATCTTTACCGAAAATAAATAAATAAATGACATTTTGCGTTTTTTTTGCACAGTCATTGCGGAAAAATTGTTAAAGGTAAATAAATTTGCTTTTATGATCAAGCGCTATATTTACTTTTAGTCGCTGATTTCCACCGAACGACGCATGCAACGCGTAAAAAGGCATATCGTTCGCATCAATCTTGGCCGAAAATAAATAAATAAATG
Organism: Rhorus exstirpatorius; assembly: GCA_963564615.1. Classification (NCBI taxonomy): domain Eukaryota; kingdom Metazoa; phylum Arthropoda; class Insecta; order Hymenoptera; family Ichneumonidae; genus Rhorus; species Rhorus exstirpatorius. The sequence goes on from OY751313.1 coordinate 5,953,824, forward strand.
ACATTTTGCGTTTTTTTTTGCACAGTCATTGCGGAAAAATTGTTAAAGGTAAATAAATTTGCTTATATGCTATTGTCCCAGAGACTAAATGATTTCCTAATTCAGAAAAAGGATTAAGAACCACGGAGTACGTGTTTGAGTCGTGAAAAAAAAAAATTATCGCGAAAAAAAAAACATTTCACCAGATACGAATCGTTTGTGACAATTTATAAAGAATTTTTAATCGCAAAATTATTGTTACGAATAAAATCGATCGAAATTTTTATTTAGAACACGATGGCGTTGGGGAAAAAAAAAATGTTCAACTTAAAATTGTTTAGAATTTTTTTGTAAAAAATTAGAAATTAGGAATTAAAAAAAATTTATTACAATTATTTGTTATAATTAGAAACGTCCAATTAGCGGCGGCTTTCGCTTAAGCTACAGAGCTCCTTCTTCGAGAGGATATTTTTTTTCCATCAAAACTCAAGTTCGAGGGGTGGGAGCATGAAAAATAAAAAAAAAATTTTTTTTTTGAAACACCCTAATATATATATATATGTATATAAATATAAACTTATATTTACATAAAATCACAAAATTGTTTGAAATACTCTGTGTCTTGATTCGGCGAAGTATCGTCCACAAGTTTTTTTTTTTTTTCATTGTTCGTTGTTATTAGCGCTATTAGGAGCTACAAAAACCCATGAGAACGGGGAATATTTCTCAGGGAGAGGGGGCGATGAGCGATTAAACATCAATCGCAGGAACCGTCCAGCCATCCGTCTCGCCATCTTTGATTAACCAGAGAACAGTCGAATACGGGCTTACCCAATTTCACGTTTACCTCGTTGTGCACCGAGCACAGCCACTGACTCAGTCGATCCTGGGAATCCGTTACGGGCGGTGTTTTCTTTAATTGGATCTGAAGATCCTCGGCGCACGTGTTGCACGGATAAAATTTGGCGAAAACATGAAAAAACGTTTTCATATCGGTCCTCTGATCGATCGTAGGTTTTTCCGGATAATACGCGGCCATCGTGTGCAAAAATGCCCACGTCTTCGAGCCCAATTCGTCCTTATCCAGGGGACAATCGGTTCGCAAGACGCTACCTCCCATTGGCTGTACCTCGATCTTGTCATCTTGCCTCTCGCCGGTATGCTATTTTTGGCAAGGATACAAACGATAGAGCTACTAATTTCAAAATTGCTGGAGGGGGGTTTTTTTTTCTATTAAAAAAAAACGAAAAAAAAGCTTTTTTCCACAAAATTCTGAGGAAAATTATTACATTTATTGAAATTATTGCGTGAATTTTGTTTTTAACGAATTTTTTCGTGAATCTAAGTGGCAAATGTACGATGCTTATTATTTTCGCTATAGTTTTGAAAGATTTTCATAGGAATAGTTTCTGTGAAAGCAAAGTAGTTCGTGATAGACCAGCGGCGGGAATAAGCGCATGAAACAAGAGACAGTCCGTTCGCTCCCGGGGCTAAATAATTGCGTTTTTTAATTATACGGTGGGGTAAATTTGAGTTTTCATCGGAATCTTCAACAATGCTTTATTGCATCGGTCCAGCAAAGTTTCATTCGCCGATCTAGTTTTTAAGGATATTTTTCAGCTAGGCAAGGAGGGGGGAAAGCGCGGCGCTGTGGCGACGTGAGAGCCAAAACTGCGCAAGAGAACCGCGCTCGCGACATAAATGCTTTCTTTTCGTAACGCAAAGTTTGGCTCACAATATTTCGGAAAGTATGTGGACACTTAACAATTTTTTTTCTTTCACGTGTCTTAAACACTGCAGGGTCACGTTGGAAAATTTTTTTAACTCGAAAAGTAGTCAGGAAATGCTTGATTTTTTGAAAAATTTGTCAAAAAAAATTTTTTTAAATGCTATATAGACCGCCCTTTCTAACATCCGAAATTTTCAACTATAAAAGTCGTAATCGACTTGGCTAACGTACATCCTCAAGTATTAGAATTTGAAAAAATTAAGCGCTCTAGCTTCGGGGCTTATACCTGCCGTGTTAAATTGGCAAAGTTTACGAGCATATATCTCGGGAACCAAACGGTGAAAGAATGTAAAACTTTGCAAGCATGCTCGCAGAAACTTAAACGTTTCCGTTCATCGTAAAGCGAGTTTGAGATGAATGGAAGGAATCTTGATGAACGTAACAATTTTTTTTTTTTTTTTAAACAGTTGAACAATGAGAGAAAAAATTATATTTATAGATAGACAATGTGATCGAACTGTAGTGAAATATTTCGTCATTCATAACTTAACCTTTTCCGAGTCGTAAGCCCTCTTCTGTATCGCTGCCCATGTCTTGAAATCCGTGCACGTTCGACATGGTTTTTCCTGGACCATTATTTTATCTCACGAACATCAATGGAGTTTTAATTTTAATAATGAATATAGGCGAATTTATTGTGGAACAACGCATAACCTCACTTATCCAGTGGGGTGACTGTCACTCGAGTTTTACACGCGAGAGAAAATACGACCGTGGAGGAAATACGGCGCGCGTGCGCACAACGATTATTATTATCATTATTGTCGCAATTGAGCGATACTGAGAGATGCGCAGAGAGGGCGCCACATGTGATTTCTCGATCTCTTTACTTCCGGTGAGCCCGTACTTCCGGTCTATGAGTGAGCGTTGTCACGGCAACCCTTATAATCGGATGTAAACAAAACAATCCTAAACACGCGAGTAGGGAGAGAAGTTTGAAATAAATAAATAAATACGAGAACAATGCATCGGAGACGAGCGGAAATCCAATGTATTGTTTTCCTCTGTTACTTTTTAATCGCAATACCTCGCGTTGCACATACCGATAGCGCAGAACAAGTTATAGAATGGATCGAACCAGCAACCTGTTTGAGTACTAAAAACGAATACTTTCATACTGATTTTATGAAATGTAAAACGTGCTCGAATGACTTAGTGCCGTCCAACGACGGTGAGTTAATATTCTTCCCCTAATTGGATATACTTTTTTTTCATTTACTTTAATCTCGCAAATATATTATATTACCTATTCTATGCCATTTAAATAAGTATACACGCAATTATTCAGGATATGGGTGCGTTTGCAACAAAAATAGTAAAAACGTCGCTATGAAAGATGGGAATCCCGTGTGTGTCGGGTGCGAAGAAGGTAAAATTCGTACAAACGACGGATACGAATGCATATCATGCGACAAGCGTGCCGACGATGGGTTTTGCGGTTGTTCGGGAAATGAAATAACAAGTAAATAATAATAAATCATGAGAATTGAAAAATTAAAATATAATTACAAAGAAAAAACACGATTCTTCAGACAGCCGATTTTTCGAGCTCCAAAAACTTCATCGGTAATTGTGATTGTAATGTTTGGGTTAAAAAAAAATCGGTTCGACGAAGTTTCGGAATTAAAATATTCGAGTATCATACTGATTATAACTTCCTTTCATGGAAATTTATGCTGGTAAAATATATGCAAAGAAATATTTGTAAAATATAAAAGATTTTAGCCCGGAAAATACATTTGAGGGGATACTTTTACCTGTACAAAAAAAACTTTTTCCTTATCTGAGCTAAAAATCTGAAAAAATTCACGCATTTATTGTTTTACACTATAGAAAATTGATCCGCATCGGATCGCGATGATAAACTAAGAACCATTCCAGGGATAAAAATATTTTTTGGTCCAAAAATTGGAATTCATCAAAAATCTAAAGCTCGTTTTTTCTAAACTCTTTTTTGTTGTTTTTTTTTTTTTTTTAATTTACGTAAGGTCTGTATCCGAGTAATTCTCTCTTACACAAACGTCCTGAGTATATATATGTTATAAATATATTTAGCATGTATTATTAAGTGGAAATTAAAATTTTAGCAACAAGCCGAATGAAGTGACTGGGCTGCCAACGACTTCATTTACTTATTTATTCGGAAACAAAACTGATAATATTCAATTAGAGTCGACTCTTCCCGGGGAAAAAAAAGTTTTCATATGGTCAGATAAAATTAAAACATTATATCTCGAATTTGACCTGATAAAATTACATGGAATTATAAAATTTTATAAAATAAATATAAATATAAATTTCACAGAATGTTATGTAATTATATAAAAATATTATCGCATTGGACAAAACTTAAACAGACTTTTCGACTTTTCGATCTTAACGGTCGAAATTCCGTTATTGTACTTACGGTATAGAAGGAAAATGTTAATCACATATCCTCCATAAAAATGTAGAAAAATTTCATAATTTTTGTCATGAGAAAATAGAGCGTTTCTCGAAATTAAAAAATCTAGAAAATATATTAACTCCTGCATCAATCAACGTAGAACCTTGAAAACGTTACGTGCGCCTTCAAAAAAAAAACAGTTTCGAAAAAACAAGCGTTGGATTTTCGATGAATTTTTGGACGAAAAAATATTTTTATCCCTGGAATGGTTCTTAATTTATCATCGATCTAACGTGGATCCGTTTTCTAGTGCGAAACAGTACGTGCGAGAATTTTTTCAGATTTTTAGCGCGGATAGGGAAAAAGTTTTTTTTTAGAGGTAAGTATCCCCTTAATAATAATCTTTCCATATGAAATACGCTTTTTTTTCAAACTTTTTGTACATATATTGATTGCAAAAATTTCCACAAATTTCGACAACGTTAGCCTAGAATCTTTTTTTAATAACGAGAGCTTGCGCAGTTGAAAGAAGCTGGAACGGCACAATTTTGGAAACACAGCGTTGTCTTCCATGCCCGAAAAATACATATTCGTCGATCGATCGTAAGCAATGTCTTCCTTGCTGGTCCGCATCGTTCACGGACGATCGAGACGATTGGTCGCTCGATGATCCGTCTCGAAATAGCTTGCGCAAATATTGCATGCCTCGTGACTCTCCGAAAGACTGGCCCGACGTTCAAAATACATACGCCGTAAAGTACAAAAATAAAAAAATCAGCGTCGATAGTTATTACTTCAGGGCGGAGCTCAGATTTACATTTTACTCGTGCGAGGTAATGGAAAAAAAAAAAAAAAAAAATTCACGTATTTACTTGTGAGAATTTTGAGTAAGCGTGGTGAAAAATTAATTTTGTTCGCATCGCAGCGCGGCAATGGAAAAGCTTGCGTTCAACTCGCTAATATGTGCTCTTTGACGCTCTTCGACGTTAACGCCGTAGCTTGCAAATTTTTTACGCATAAAAACGAAGCGAATAGTCGTATCAAGCTATTTTATCGAGAAGATGAGGCGCGAGGTATTTTGAATCGACGAACAATAGCGCAACGTTATACGCTCGATCGGAGTGATCCAGCGGTGAGTTTTCAGGAGAATTGAGAATAAATTTTTCATCGGTACGACAGGCGGGCTTCGATCGCGATTAATATTTGAAAATTTAAGGGGATTTATTGTCGAGGAGACAAAAATCCGATCGAATCCACGCTTGATAAAATTTATCTAATTTCAGAGCAACCGATTAAAATTAGTCGTAGCGAGTTTTGGACCGAGAGGTCGCTTCGAAACGATCGGCGAGCCAAATTTGCCCTGTCCATTTTTCCGTAATCTTCCGTTCGGAGTTAATTTGCTAAAAAGATGCACAGTCACGGCAAACGAATTAACGAATGGAAAAATGGCGTTTTTCGTGCCGTATCTGTCGCATCTCGGGGCCAGCAACGGGGACAAGAGACTCCTGCATCCGTTGCCAGTTTTTATAAAAAATATCAACGAGCACGTTGTGAGTACGAGCGAAAAATGTTTGGGGGGTACAAAAAATTGTAAGGTAGAAGATTCAGAAAATTTTGTGAAATTAAATTTGGTCCGCGACAGGATCAAGACGATCGGGCGAATTGGAAATTGGTCGGAAGATTTTTTTCCATCGACAGAATGACCGGCTACAGGGCAATTTCAAATTCGAAAAATGCCAGTTTTACGAGAGGATCGGAACTCCAAGTTCTTCGATACATTAAATCACTGAGTATCGTGTGAGTTGCACTGCAAAATTATATCATGAAACGGCTTTTTTTTTTTTTTCAATTTTTACGAATTCACGAAAATTTTCCTCGAAAACGAAAATTCCATTTGAAATTCAACGCAATCTATTTTAAAAAAAAAAACCCATATTTTCCTGAGAATCATTTTTGTAATGTTTACCAAATCGTCGCGTTGGTAATTGAATTCAAATTGATTGAAGAAATAACTCTGATAAAGTAAAATTAACAAGAATTCCATTCGATTCAAAGTAAATCAATTTTTCGTGAAAAATCCAAGTCGCAATCGAAAAAAAAAAAAAATTTCCTTATCCTCGTTAATAATACGTCGAGAAACTGCGTATTTAGCGTCAAGCTGCAGGAGAGAAGCGAGCGTGGCAAAATATTTCCGCCTCTCCTGGTCGTCGAGTACGACGAATTGACGAATCAAGAAATCATCGAAAATATCGAATTATCGGTGGAATATCGAGTAACGTACGGTTTATCCGACGACGAAACAAATGGCGCCATCGAGGTTAGCCATATTTACAAAAAGAAAGCTTTCTTCGTCAGTTTCACGATCTCGGCAGTGAATAAACGAAAAGTACCTTTTTGGAGTAATTTTTACACAAAGATCGGCAAATTTTACTCCAAAATTGTGAAAATTATTCCAAACGAAGAATCGTTCATGTATTCGCTGCTTCATAATAGTGAAATTTGGAAGAAATATTTTTTTTTTTTTTGTTCAGCAATTAAAACAATGATTAATTATTGCCGTGTTGCGCGTGGACTCGCAGATATGCATCGGAATATTCAGCGGTCTCGCTGTTGCCTACTCGGCCATAAATGCTTGGAGCAATTCTCGAAGAAGTTGCAAGAACTTGGCAAGCATATCGACGATAATTTGGTTCATTGTCAATTGTTTCGGCGCTATAGGAAATATTCTTCTCGCAATATGTTCCTGCTCTTGCGTCTACACTTTTGTATTCTACAAGGGTCAAAAGGTCGTTCATATATTGCTGCCGAATCGTTCCAACGAATGGACGATCCGTGTATGCATCGTAATCGCTTTTGCCTCTAAAGTGAGTAATACGAAAAAGAAAAAAAAAAAATTATCAATTGAGTCGCGGCTCGCCGAGGTCTTTGCGAGTCTCGTTCGCTGCGCTCTTGAAAAATGATATACTTGGTCATTATCGAGAGAGCGAAAAAATTGAGAAATCGAAAGATGCGGATCGCCACTCGCGCGTACTGCTTCTTCGCAATTTTTCTATTCGTCCGAATGTGAAAAAAAATGCGACGAAGCTGTCCCCCGCGTGCTTCGAATTAATCCGAGACTTTTCAGATCATAGAAATTCTGGTTCTGCTGCATCGGCAGCGAAGTATCAATATATTTTTCATCGATTGGGAACAACCGAGGATAATCAACGATGCGACTCGTCGGGTCGAAAAATTCAACTCACCGCCAACGTTCCTCGGCGGATATTCTCGTAGCGCGGACAAATTTTATTCGCCCGGCGAGCCGAGGGCTTGCGCGCGAACAGCCTCGGAGATAATCGGAGCGCGAAGGAAAAAAATCTCATCGCCATCGAGATCTGCGAGTCGCGCAAGCGCATCGAGCGGTCGTGAATCCAACGACGATGAGACATCCAACGATCTTCGTTTTCCCATCGAACCGTCGGCTGCGATTTTATGCCACGAGGGAAATTTTTTCATCGACGATAACTGCGAGGAGAAAAATTCTTCCGTTAGCGTATGGAGAACGTGCGTCGTTGCCAACGAGTGGCTGAGAATCAGAACAGCGAGAAAAATTAATATTTTGTTGCAAACAGTCGCTACGCTGTTCATCCTCGAGGTCGGTATAGATCAGAGAACAAAAGTAGGCAAAATATATTTTCTTCTAATTATTTCTGGATTTTACGCTGATCGTGATTAATTTTGATAAAAAAAATTAATACAATTTTACCTACGGTAAATGTAATTGAAAAAAAAAAAATTATAATCACTTTGAGCAATTTCAAAAAGGTAATTATAATTACTCGAGTAACTTTTATTGTCAAATTCTGGAGTGAAAAATTTGAAACGATCGATGGAAAGTCTTTGCGGCTGGTCTTGGAAACTGGGAAAGTTAAAAAAAGTGGCTGAATTTTTCGAAAATCCCTCATAAACACGCCAAAGGATTCAATAAACGAGAATTTTTTTGTCTCCTATTCAAGATTATAGGTGGGAAATATTGGTCGAAGACGATTCCGGAATTGAGCCTCGAACCTGACGAAACGCTGTCGATCGACGAGAGCTTTACGCTCGAGTACGCCGTTGGAATTCTCACCTATCTTGTAGTCTATACCGCGCAATGGTTCTTCTCAGTTTTCATTTATGAGAGATACGTCAAGAATCAGCTGCAAGAATTCGTTGATCTTTGTTCCATGGCGAATATCAGCGTTTTCATACTATCCCATGATTTTTACGGCTACTACATTCACGGAAGGTAATGCCAAAAAATTTTTACGATTTTTTTTAAATTTTAAACAAACGGATAGACGAATTTTCAATATTTAGATATTTCCACCTAAAAATTTGACATTAAATAAATTCTTTTGTCATTGCGATGAAAAAACAGTCTCGTGTAGTTAGAAAAAAAAAAATATGTTTTCTTCAATGTCTTTGATTTTGAAGATCGGTTCATGGATTCGCGGACACCGATCTCTTGACACTGATAAATGATTTGAAAAGAGAGGAGAACAATTTGTGCGCCCATCGGGGATTAATTCCCGGCACGACCGAGCAGACTTTCGTTATTTCCATATCAAAAACATTTCGAACGTTTTACGAAAGGCTCTTGGGCTCACAAAATTCGGCAAGTATAATTGTCTCTCCAATTAAAAAAAAAAAAAAACAAAAATATCCAACGACAAAACATCCTGTAAAAAAAATTCCACTGTACAAATATACAAAAAAAATATAAATATTTAATATTTATATTATTATTTATCTCGTACGATATGGAATATTTTTTTTTTCGCATATTTTGTCGTGGAATGTTCTTTTTTTTTTTCGTCCTCGATACAACATACTCGTCAAACGATCGCGTATCTCGTAACACTTATGATTTCAGAGCGGCGAAAAATTTTTAAGGAGAAACATCTCAAACGTTCCCGCCGACTGGGACGAACGATGGAAGACTCACTTGAGGCTGAGAAAATTTTTCACCGGTTTTCTCGATCATTGCTACAGAAACGTCGATTACACGATAAAGGAGAGACACTGCCTCGAAAAAATGTTCGATCTGGAGATAACGGATATCGATGAGAAATCCATTTTTTACATAGGTGAGACGATAATTCACCATAAATTTTATCAATTTTCAACGATATGTATATGCATTAGGGTGGTCCTTATTTTCGATTGAAATTTTTTTTTTTCACAAATTCAGTTCTCAATTCGACCTCGAATGATTAAAAAAAGAAGATCTGCAAAAACTGTGGCCTGTGAGTTAACGGCAAAGGGTGCCGGCAAGCACAAAATAGTCAAAAAAAAAAGGCATTTTATGCCGCAGCGATGTTTTTTCCCATTTATAAGGCATTTTTTTTTACAAACTGTTTAATTATTGAATGTAACATTTTTAATTTTTCACAACAATTCGTTTGTCAGCGTTCGGGATTTTTTTGCGATATTCGCTTATGACCTGCGGTACAAATTGCTTCTGATCAGAATATTGTTGTACTTTTCTATTGGACAAAGCGCTCTCTCTCTCTCTCTCTCTGCGGTATCATTGACTATTCTTGAACCTTCAACTATTCTCGACCTTTTTTCGAAATTTTTAACATATATACATAAATTTTTAATATATATATTAAATATTTAATATATATATTAAAAATTTCGAAGATGGATTGAGAATAGTTGAAGGTTTAAGAGTAGTCAATGATACTGCAGAGAGAGCTGCTCGTCTAATAGAAAAGTACAACAATATTCTAACCAGAAATGAAGATTTTGTACCGCAGATCGTAAGCGAATATTGCAAAGAAATCCCGAACGCTAACAAACGAACTGTTGTGAAAAATTTTTAATGTTACATTTAAAAATTGTGTTATAACAACAATTTTTTATCAATAAATTCAAAAAATTGCTTTCTTCTGCATATTTTTTTACCTTTGAATTTTTGGTAAATCCTTAAATTTGAGTTTTTGATAAATCCTTAAATTCTAACATATTTAATTGATAATTCCAATAATCTTGAATGATTATGACGATAATTAAATAGTTTGTAAAAAAAAATGTCTCATAAATGGGAAAAAACATCGCTGCAGCATAAAATGCCTTTTTTTTAACCATTTGGGATAGAACTGAGAACTGAATTAGTGAAAAAAAATTTCAATCCAAAACGAGGATCACCCTAATGTGCATGTATTTTTCTTTTTCTTTTCTTTTTTTTTTTCGAATGTTTCAATTTCAAGACAACGCCTATTCCTTCGATCGAACAATTTTCTACGGCAACGAATGGACCCTCGCAACTTTCGAGATAAATGTATTTCTCCTGGTTCTCGTTTTCGATGGCAATTACATTCTCGCGTCCGTCGCCGCGCTCCTGGCCGCTAAAGCCATAAGCGCAATCGCCGGATTCAAGGGAAAGCAACTATTGGCCGATAAAACATTCATCGACGAGAGATTTTTGGTCTCTCGGTGAATTTTTTTGTTTTTGTTTTTGTTTTTTTTTCCCTTACGATTTACACGAAGCGAAATACAGATTTGCATTGAATCGAATAACCTCGGTGTTTTTATCTATTCCCCTATAATTGAGTTTTATTCGAATTATAATATGTAAGTCGTACTATGCAAAATTGGTTTTTTTTGTTTTTTGTTTTTCCTGCTGGAAAAACGAGGTTTTTTTTTTTTTTTTTTTTTTCCTAGCTTTAAGGAGAATTCTCAATGATGCTCCTCTTCGCCGTGCTCTTCGTGATGTCCATGATCGTAAGTTATGCCGAGGGCCTTCTCCGCGCCTATGGTCAGCAAAAATGCTCCCAGTCCGACCTTCCAGCCGCGAAACAACTGCATTATCCAGCGCTGTCTTATCGTACCGAATTTCGGATTGTACTTCCAGACATGATTTCGCAGCCAGGGATCCTTGAGTCCCTTCTTCGCCAGATTCTCCTTGATGCGCATCAATTGCGGCGCGTCTTCCAGTTTGTAGGACGACGCGTCCGGTATCTTCATTTCGCCATGACCGTCGTGACCGTGGCCCATGTTTCTCTGCAGGGAGCGATCAAAAATTTGTTGAAAAAAATAAAAAAAATAAAAAAAAGGGGGACGTGAGAGAGACGGAGGCCTCCATGCTTTTTTGCTCATCCGGCAGGAACGGTCACCGTCGGAGCGAAAAAAAACAACGAAAATACATCTTTGACCAAACGATTATGAATAATTGAAGTAAATTTGCATTTTGCATTCGATTTTACGATAATTTGAATATATAACAGCTTTGAATAATTTTTTCAACTGATCGGACATCAATAATCGCAATAAAATAGAATTTAACATAAAATTTTTGCTAACAATAAACATTGCAACGTTTTTCGAAGCAATCCAGTCTAATTTGGAGTAATTATTCATAATTAGTAACAAAAAAAAACGTATTTCAAATGGGTTTTTTATTCAAATAATTCCGAATGGGGATAGTGCGCTGGAGAAGTATTGACCACTCAAGCATCACTTTCCTTCGCACATTGTTCGCGAGTTCGTCACAAAATTATTATCACTTTTGCCTTATGTTTCTTTATAATCGTTTGACCTGTAGATTGATGGGTAATAAATGATTAAAATTCACACAGACGGAGAGACAGGTCGAACAATCGAAAAGTGAGGTTAAGCTATTGGGATTTTTGTTTTTCGATCACTCGTCGTTCGACAATTATCGAATTGAAGCTCGAAACAATAGCTCAGATCGATAGTCAGGCAACAAGAATAGATAAGATATTTTCACAATCGTGCTGCAACGAAAGGACCGATAATTGGCCAGTGGTCAATAATTTCACAGCTCTTCAAGACCCTTAACCTCAAAATATATCTGTATAATCACAAATGACTTTTGCAACAAAGTTCCCAAATGAGAATCGCACTTTAACTGTTAAATTAAAAATTCAAAGCTATCACATTCAATCGCTATATCGATAAATAGGACGATAAATTAATTTGTTACATAATTTTATAACCTCAAATTCGTAATCTGACGCGAATAGAAAGAAAACCTCGTACAGCTGGGCAATCCAACCCAAACCAAAGTGTACAACATGGATTCGAAGTCGACGACAGCGACAGCTACGACCGATCGATTAAAGTACAGGCGGATACAAAGAACGACAGAAAATATATATACTTATTATATATTAGTTTAGTATTGTATGTCTGGCGATCGGCGGCGGAGGAGGAGGAGGAGGATGACAATAATGATGATAATTATGAATTTGGAATACTCGTGAAATTTACGTTAAAATATTATCTACAAATGTGTGTGTGTGTGTGTTTAAGGTGCTCAGTATCAAAACGAAGGTGAGCCAAATAACTCCGGTGTAAACGTCATTCCACCAATGAAGGCCTCGCGTGCCCGTAAAAGAGAATTGTTGCGTGAAAGGTGTGTGTACCGTGTGTCCTACCGTATCCGGTCGTCGTCGGTAGCGACAGCGGACTCTTGAGTTCTTCACGAATTACTTTTTTTTTTCTTTTCTCCGCCCCCGCGTCGTTGTCCGTTATATTCGTTTTTTTTTTCTTAATTTCGTATCCTCAAGAATGAAGGATAGTTCGACCTTCAATACGCAATGTCGCGAAAAAAAACCTCGTTAAATATATCCCGGATCCTTTGTGCGTTCGAGTGAAGAAAATTTCCGACGAAAAATTAATTTGACGTAAAAAAAAAAGCGAGAGTAATCGTAAGATCGCACTGAACGAGGATGCTCGAGAGTTTCGCGAAACGACAAAAGGAGCACAGCGGGAGGATAGTGATCGGGTTGAAGGATCTTACGTCCGCGAGTTCGCGGTAACACGTTATTATTTTTTTTTTTAGAAAAAAAGTAACCAAAAATAATCGTCGTATCGTCGCGCGTAGTACATGAAAGAAGAAAAAAATTTGACAGAAAAAAAAATTCCCAAGAACCGAGTATAAACACGAAAAAGAAAAAAAAAAAAAAAAAAATTATGGCAACGAACGAAGAGCTCTCGGCTCGCGAGCTCCGAGCCGAGATCGAGAGGCTCTCCCAAGAATTGGATCTTGCGTCGACTGAAAAAATTCAATCCGCCCAGTATGGACTGGCTCTTTTGGAGGAAAAATCCAGTCTGGAGCAACGCTGCGGCGATCTCGAAAGCCTCTACGAGAACGCGAGACACGAGCTCGAGATCACTCAGGAGGTTAGTTGCACGATTCGTAAAATATTTTCTTCCCGCGCCGCATCATTTTTTCATTTCGATCGAAATTGATCGAGACTCAAATTTATAAATATATTTTTTTTTTCCAAAGGCGCTCGCAAAATTTCAAACTACCACGAAGCTCACGACCAAAAGCGGCATAGAGCAGGAGGAAAGTTTGTTGTCGGAGAGCGCGGCTAGAGAAAATTTCCTCCAGGATCACATATTGGAGCTAGAAAATGAGGCTAAACAGGTAAGCGCGCCTCGCTTCATTGTCCTCGTGTTTGTTTTTTTTTTTCATTATTGTCATCGATTCTGCCTCGAATATTACGAAATGCGATCCATACAATTTCTAATAATTTTATTTATTCATTTGTTTCATTCGTCGTTTGTGTAAGAGATCGAAAAAAAAAAAAAAAAATTTTTACTCGTAAGGGCTGAATTAACCATCTTACGATTGATAAAGCTTGCGCGCCAGCCTTGTCGAAGGAAAATTTCAATTTTACTAGCATTAAAATACGTTGTAGAGTCGATACGTTGCATCGGCTTTGTTGTTTCGAGCAACAGAGGTAAAACTTGCGTTTTATAAAGCGATATGCTTGAAAGTTTCTTTTGCGCGGTAAATGGACAAGAAAATATTGATACCTCACGTACTCGTGTGACCAAATGGAGATAAATGTATCGAAAAGCTTCGTTTTCTTTTCTTTTTTTTGTATTTCAACTTTTTAGCGCTCTTTGGAGGTTTCACTCGCTGATAGTAGCTTTATAATGATAAAATAATTTAAAAAAAAATCGAGTCCTTAATGTCAGGGTGTTTACGATACTCTATAGTACTAGGCTCATATTAAAAAAAAAAATTTCAGCGTAGTTGTGAGTAATAAAAAAAAAATTCATGAAAAAATGCTTATCTTGGCGCCGATGAATCTTGAATAACGTTTTTGGGTTGCCTAAAAAAAGGCTGTTTCGTTATTAGGGGTATTCGAAGATAGAAATTCGAATTAAGAATATTTTATCCAGCATCATCTAAATAATTCAAACATTTAAATTTTAAAATTCCATACCATATCCCGGAATGACTAAAATTGTTTGAAATTTGTTCCGAATACTACAAGTCGCAAATACAGAAGAAGATGGATGATTATAAATTTACATTGAGTTTGCCTACTTTATTTAAATTCCCTATTTGAATATTCATTGAGTTTTTTTCAATTGAAAAAGAAAAAAAGATGTTTACATAACTGAATATCCAAGCTATAAATTCCTTATGCTTATTAAATCCTACGGAACGGCTTTTCCAAGAAACGCGAACTCTTCCAGCAAATCAAATATTCAAAGGGCAAATAACTACGGTGCGAAGCAAGTTAAAAGGAAAAAAGAAATAGGAAGAAAGGCATATGACTATAATGAAATTAATTGCTTCAACGAACTGCCAGTAAACATCAGGGAAAAATGGGCAAACAAGGACTTTAAATAAGATTTTAAAAAAATTACATAAAATAATAATACTAACAATGCTTCTAATTTCTTATAAATTGATTAAGTGATCTCTGTTTGAATTGCAACAAATGAAAGATTATAATATGATAAATAAGGATTATAAGCAGTTTTAAGTTAGCTACACGGATCGACATAGCGAACAAGCTCTTTTAGGGCTTACGCGACCAGCGAAGGTGCTAGAGAAGAACTGAGAAACAAAGATTAAAAATTACATAAAAGATTGTTTTTAAAAATAACTGTGACATAATTGAAACCGAATCCAAACCTCTAGAATAAAAGCATCCATAATAAATAACAATAATGATGAAATCGGAAGAAAAAAAGAAAATATGACGAGCCGAAAATGAGAGAAATATTTTGCCAGGCCAGGAGGTGAATCAATGAAAATGTAGTATTAGTAAGTTTTACTTGCATAGCCTTTTCGGTTTTTTACGACACTTTCATTCAATATATCACTCTTACACTGGGCCCACTATTTTAGTTTTTCTGTTCATTTACGGAACTATTTTTCTCTCTCGATTTTTTGCAACCTCATTGCTATTGGCCCGGTGTATTTGTGAGAACCTACAATTTAAGGTGAGTTTCGAACCACCCGAGCTCGCAGAAAAAGCATCTGGAAAAATCCATTGGTGCCGGCCGCGGGATCGAACCCTGGCCGCCTGCGTGGCAGTCCGGAGTCGGACCAACTGGGCCACTGCTCGCTCTATCAATGAAAATGTATAAAATCCTATTTTTTTTTTTTTTCTCCGAAGTTGCGTCACGAGCTCGAGCGTGTCCAAGCCGAGCGTGACAATGCACTTCAGGATCGCGAGGACGTCGGCAAGGATCATTTGCAGGCGGAATCCGAGCGCAGGAGTCTGCGAACGGAATTGCGCGAGTGTCGTTTCCGTGAGACTCGCCTGTTGCAGGATTATTCGGAGCTGGAGGACGAGAATATATCATTGCAGAAGCAAGTCTCGGGTCTGAGATCGAGTCAGGTCGAATTCGAGGGTGCCAAGCACGAGATGCGCCGATTGACGGAGGAGGTCGAGCTGTTGAACAGTCAGGTCGAGGAATTGACGAATCTGAAGAAAATCGCGGAAAAACAAATGGAGGAGGCTCTCGAGTCGTTGCAAGCCGAGCGAGAGGCCAAGTATGCGCTCAAGAAAGAGCTCGATCAGCGCATGAACAGCGAATCTATTTACAATCTCAGCAATCTCGCTCTGTCGATACGCGGCATGACCGATGATCAGACATTGTGCAGCGACGGCGAGGACGATTCGCCGGCGCTGCGAAGAATCGAGGCAGATCTCAAGACCCAAGAGCCCGGAACTTCATCCACCGCTGGTGGCAAACAGGTCGATCTGTTCTCCGAGATACATCTCAACGAGCTGAAGAAACTCGAAAAACAGCTTGAGCTCGCAGAATCCGAAAAATCGATATTGACGCAAAATTTGCGCGAATCGCAGCACGCAGTTGAGAAGAGCCAGGGAGAGCTTCAGTCTTTCGTTGCTCGAATCGTACAGCTGGCCGCGCACGTGCAATCGCTTCATCATCTTCACTCGAAATTGCCGGAAAAACAGACGGAAGAAACGGCACTCGACAAACTCTCGCAGGTCAGTTTTATTTTTTTTTGGGCCAGCGGGGGAAATGAGGAACGGAGTGAAATTTTCGTTGTTCGGTGAAAATTGCATCTTTTTCTTCATTGTTTTTTTTTAAATCACTTTTTTTTTAGGTTCGTTTTCATGAAATTTGGTTTTTTTTTCCCCCCGAGATTTTCACACCGGAGTGCTCAAAATGTTTCGAATCTTTCGAAATTTATATTTAGAAAAAAAATGGCTCGATACGGCGTGCGGATGTGAAATTCAAACGTTTGTATGTCGCGAACGCCTCGAGCAATCCCAAATCCGTTGTTTCGTGCAGATTTTGTAAAAATTGCTAAACAATTTCGGGGTTTTATGAAATTTTGAATTTTGAATTTTTTTTTTAAATGGATTTCCCTATTTTTGTAAATCCGGCGCACAGATCTTTCTCCACGAGGAAGCAAAATGTCCCAAAACCGTATTTTAAGTACTCACACAGAGAGGGAAGCTTTGTGCGCCAGATAAAAAGAAGAAAAAAAAAAAAAAATGAGGAAGCAACATTCGAATTGCAAATTTTTTAACTGTTTTTTTTTTTTAAAACTGTTTTTTGACAATTTTCTCTAGACGGTTGTGCAGTACCATCAGTGGAGCACGATGTCTGCTCGGCAGGTCGAGCAACTCCAGAACGATTTGGCCGAGCTCGAGCGAGGCCTGACCGTTTCCGATGCCACCCAACAATTGAGAACCGAACTCACGAATATCAGAAATCAGGTATCTCATTCGATTTTCCCCATCGCTCATCGTTCCCTCCTCCTCCCCATCCCCAGGGTTATTTTTTTTTTTTTATTTCACTCGCGACGATTTAATAATTATCAACGAAAAAAAAAAAAAAAAAACGCGAACGAGCAAGAGTAGAAGGAATTGTCATTTTATTTTTCTTTTGTAAAATAATGAATTTCCGATAAAAATGAGAAGATGAATTTTTGAGAGGACATTGTGCCGTTTCAGATTCCAGTGTCAGGGAAGAGTCTTCAGGAAAAGGTTGGAGCGTGTGGCCCTGTTTTTTTTTTTTCTTTTTTTTTTTCTTTTTTTTTACTTTAACTTTTTCGTTTCTTCCACGTATTCACCTCATACGCTATGCGCCCGTTGGTATTACCATGGAAAAAAAAAAAAAAATGTATGGAAAAATCAAATACACAAATCTCGGATGTACTTGAAATTTAATTTAATCGTTTCAGTGCATTGGATTAAAACTCAGATTAACAATAATCGTGACACAAGTTATTAAATTAATTATTCAATGTCAGAATTAATTTTTTTCTGGCTTCGAGTATTCAATTTCAAGATAACGTTTTTTTTTTTTAAATTTATTATTTCGCTTCTTTTTAGACACGACTGAATAACCATTGAATATTGTCAAAAAAATATATCTGGGATCCAAATTATACTCGATAATATATTTTAGGGTGTTGAAAAAAAAAAAAAAAAAAAACGATTTTCCAACGGGCCGCACCTGAAATAGTTAATTTAGGGAGAAAAAAAAATTTATCTCAAAAGATAAGAATTTTAGGTTGAGTGGAAGATCCGCCGCATTTAATTTTTCATTTTTTTCCCCCTTTTTTTTTATCGAATTTGTGACGAATAATTGCTGGTAAAAATTTTTTTTTGCCCTCACAGCTGCCAGAGGATCGGTTTCTGCCTTAAATAAGATGCTCTTAAAATTTTTATGGGCTGTCCAACGAATTTTCTGATTATTATTCGATCAAAGCACAAAGACAATATTGTGCAAATTTTATTTTTATAATTAAATTAGTTTTTTTTTCTTCATTGGCGTTTGTTGGCAATGGCTCTTTCTTCTGACGAGTGGGATAATGCTCAAGATAAAATTTGACAACTTGAAAAATTGCCTTTGATCCTCGTCTATTGTCAATAATAAATTAAAATCCTGGTTCAAAGCAACTGCTCTTTCAGCAGTATCATTTAATTACTCTCAAAACCTGTAAAATTTTCGTACATTTGATATTTAAAATGCCGCGGTTTTTCTTGATTTTGGACTTATTCCAAGAAAATAATAAGGAAAATTGTACTGATCAAACAAAAACAGTGATTTTTTTTAGTGCTGAAATTCATTTAATCTTTATCAAGCACTGTTTCACAATTGGGAGTATAAATGAAAATTTTTTATTTCAAAATCTGGTAGTTTAGGAAAAAAACATTGAGTACGTATTTTTTATTTTTTTATTTGAATCAAAATTGCCGTTAGTATAACAAATTGAAAAATATAACATTTTGACGTCACACATGTTACGCTATATGTATATCTATATATATATATATTTTTGATATATATATCTTTGTATCAATATCAATATCAATATATATATATATTGATATTGATATATATATATACACGAATTTTGATATATATATATATATATATAAAAATTCGTGAAATTAAATTGCCTATAACAGGTGCATCTGTCATTTTTAACGAAAAATAAAAAAAAACGTCCTCATTATTTTTACTTACTCTACATTATGCGCCCCAATGATTGAAAAAAAAATTTCATTCATACTCCTAATTAGCCTCTTCGAGTACAACTCGCGTTTGGACTATCTGTGCACCCTCTCGTTTTTCGATGGCATGAACGATTTTTAATTTTATTTCATTGTTGCAACAGTTGACAAGTTGGCTACTGAACGGTAGTCAATTGCTGTGACGGGATGGGCACTCGGATCAAATAAAAGCAAAGGAACTTTAGCTACCAAGTTTATTTTTTAACGGGAATTTTTTTAAAATTCTATTCAATTTTTAAAGTGATACCCATAACGCAAACGGTTTTTTTTTCCACTTATTATGAACGCCAGTTTTGCAAAATAGTGAAATAACAAAGTAAAAATCCGTTTGGACCCAATCTAAACACGAATTAGAATGATAAAATTCTAAGAGCATCTTGTTTGATACAAAAACCGATCCTTTGGCAGCTGTGAGGGCAAAAAAATTTCTACCAGCAATTATTCATCATAAATTCGATAAAAAGGGGAAAAAAATTAAAAATCGAATGCGGTGGATCCTCACCCAACCTAAAATTCTCCTTTTTTAACGAAAAAATTTTCTGCCAGCAATTATTCATCATAAATTCGATAAAAAGGGGGAAAAAATTAAAAATCGAATGCGGCGGATCTTCCGCTCAACCTAAAATTCTCTTTAAAAAAATTTTTTTTTCCTACCTAAACTATTTCAGGTGTGGCCTGTTGGAAAATCGAATTTTTTTTTTAACAGCTTAATATGTATATATATTGATTATATAATTGAATTTAGACTTTTATTTTTCCATGTGGATACTTTTAACGAAATAATAATAATAATAATCGGTCGATTTTAACTTTTTTTTTTCTCCTCTCTAATGAACGATGTGCAAAACGTACGAGAAACCACGTGCTCTTTAAACATTTGGCTTTCTACGATATCCTAACAGCGTCTACTAGGTGATGCCGCCGCTTTTCTCTCTCATGTTCTCTCCAGCTTGTATACACACACACACACACACATAAATATATCAATAACAGCTTCGTCATGTTCTGTCATTGATAGAGGACTGTAATCGTATCCTCCAGTCTTGTTCGTCGATTGGATTTGGATTTTTCCCCTCGAATCCAATCCTTCGAAAAATTTATCGATCATTTTTAACACAAAAAATATTTTTATACGGGATACGTTCGCGAGTACAGCTCGTGAATATCCAACCTGTGTGCTTTTCAGACATTGGAATGCGCTTGCGATGAAATATCTTCGAATGAGGCAAATTTTTTCGCTGACAATTTTTTTTTTTTTTTTCATCATTCACAATTTCTCGCAACGATATTTATCATTGCAAACATATAATATGCATCTCTCTCTCTCTCTCTCGCGTTACTCGGAAAATTTTTCATTCCTCATCGATACTGAAATTTATCCACTGAATTTTCGTGTTTCAATTTCATACGATTGAGAGAAATTTATTTATTTATTTTTTTTTTCGTCGATTTAATATCGAGATCTTCGAGATATTTGTAATAATTTCGATTTGTCACAACGATCACTCGAATCGAGGTATTATTATCATAAATAATTGATAACGCACACGTTTATGAGTATAATTTTTTTCTTCTTCTTCTTCTTCTTCTCTGTGAGATTAAAAAAATGTGCGTAGCATGATTTCGAGATGCACGAAGCTCAAAAATTTAATGACTCAAGGATACGTTGGCGTTTGATTCGCTGGAAATTTTTTTTTTTTTTTTTTAATTTACAAAAATTAAATCAATGCCACGTCGATCAGCACACACACACACAAACATCCAAGCATCATCCCGATCTTATCACATTCGTCATAACGATTTTTACATGGCCTAATGTTAAAAAAATTTCGCGATCGGGAATCCATTGCAGTTGCTGGACGCCGAGCACAAAAATTCTCAGCTCGAATCGGGCATTGATATATTATCGAGAATCTCATTTGAGGCCGGTGGCTTGTTGGACAAGGCGCAGAATGACGTGCAAAATATGTCGGACGAGCTTGCCCAGCTTTATCATCATGTTTGCACGGTAAACGGTGAAACACCCTCGAGGGTAGTTCTCGATCATGAGAAAATCGTGCCGATCAAGCAGGAGAACGACGACGACGACGACGAGGATAATGAGAACGAGGATACCAAGGATAGTGGCAAGATCGAGTGGTTCAAGAAATTGTCAAAAACGGATTTACCGATCAAGGATCTCGAGGGACTGAGCAAGGCAAAGGAGATCGGTAAGCACATCGAGACGGCGATGGATCAGATAAAACATTTGAGAAATGCCGTCGAGCATACTATCGCAATGTCGAAAATCAAGGGCAATCAAGGAAACGCAACCAACGACTCCGAGTGTAAGTATATTCGCGAATTAATAATTAATTTTTTTTTTTTTTTTTTTTTTTTTCAAATTATTCATATATAATTCGATCGTCAAAAAACGATGGGGAACACGGTGGAATTTTAGGTTTTATTTTTTTAATTACGAGCTAAAAAATGACGAGTGAGGAAAAACAAAATTGATCATTTTCGAAAAATTCAGAAAATTTCCAATCGAAAATCGTGTTTTTTATTTTTTTTTTTTAACGCATTTTGTTGAACCATATATGTAATTATGTTGGAAAATTTCGAAGCAAAATCTAATAATTACGAAAACTCCTATCAACTGAACTTACAATGCAATATTTGCAACTTTATGGTACTTGATCTTTGCTCCATAATTATTTTTATTTCGAATTTCGTAGAAAAAATAAATTTTTCGAAAAACTTGCAACGATTAGGAACTTTCTCTTTTATCATAATTTTAAAAATATAATTCATATCGATATTTTTTTTTTTTTAAATATCGTTCAAATTGAAATTTTTTTTTTTTTTTTTTATTTTGTTATTTTTTTTTTGCAGCATCCTGCAACGAGAACAAAACGAGCGACGAGACGGATCTTCAGGAACAGGTGATAAAGCTAAAAGCACTGCTGTCGACGAAACGCGAGCAGGTGGCAACACTGAGAACCGTGCTCAAGTCCAACAAGAACACAGCCGAGGTTGCTCTCACGAATCTGAAGAGCAAGTATGCCAGTGAAAAGAGCATCATCAGCGAGACTATCTCAAATTTGAGGAACGAGCTCAGAAGATTGAAGGAAAATGCTGCCACCTTTTCGAGTGAGTATAATCGAAAAAAAAAAAAAAAAAACAAAAAAAAAACAAAAAAAAAACAAACAAAACAAAATACGATTTATCGAGAATAGTATTGGGAACGAAAAAAAAAAAAAAAAAATCGATGTTGTTGGCGATGTTGGATAATATGGTCGCTCGAAAAAAAAAAAAAAAATTATGATTCAACAATATTTACTATTATGAAAAAATCGTAATTTATCGTTATTATGATCAAAATTTATTTTTATTCGAGATTTATCATGTTTTGCCTTAATTTTGCGAAAAAAAATTGAATTTTGGGCCATCATATTACGTAGTTTGAAGACTCGCCACCAGGGTCGCATTTGCCAAGCAATTCTTCCCAATAGTAGTACACAAATTTTTCACCAAAAAAGAAAATATTTTCACCCGATCTCCGTTAATACCGACATTGTATTTTCTCTCTTTCTCTCTCTCTCTCTCTTTTTTCTCTAACCGTCGTTGATCGTTAATCGCATCGATTTCAAAAAATTTCTTCGGGGCCAAAACAGTGTTTGTGCAAATTTTGTTACTAATAACGAGCACCCTAACGATCGATTTCGCAGTCGCTCTCGGCCACTGTGCTAACGCTTGTCATCCACTTCCCGCTTGATCGTTGATAAACAAAAAAATTCGACGAAACGAATGTTTAATCGTTATTACGAAATTTTGACCACTGAGCCACGATAATATTTAATTGAGAAAAATGAGGCTTGAAAAAAATTTCATAGTAATGAATGAACATTCAATATTTACTTACTTGATTTTTTTTTCCATAAATTTAATTATTTTCTCAGTACAGAGCAGAAATCATAGACCTCGATTTATTTATTTACTCCAAAAAGTATATTTGGTGCTATTCATTTTTTTTAAAGAATATCCCTCAGCAAGAAAAATGTTTTAACACTTTTTTGCTAACGAAAAAAGATGTTAATTTTTCTGTCAAAGACTTGAGGGTAAAAAATAATGGCCAATTGACTCGCTCCATTAAAATTTCTTTCATAAATTTAATTATTTTCTCAGTACAGAGCAGAAATCATAGACCTCGATTTATTTATTTACTCCAAAAAGTATATTTGGTGCTATTCATTTTTTTTAAAGAATATCCCTCAGCAAGAAAAATGTTTTAACACTTTTTTGCTAACGAAAAAAGATGTTAATTTTTCTGTCAAAGACTTGAGGGTAAAAAATAATGGCCAATTGACTCGCTCCATTAAAATTTCTTTCATAAATTTAATTATTTTCTCAATACAGAGCAGAAATCATAGACCTCGATTTATTTATTTACTCCAAAAAGTATATTTGGTGCTAATCATGTTTTTTAAAGAATATCCCTCAGCAATCAAAATGTTTCAACACTTTTTTGTTAACGAAAAAAGATGTAAATTTTTCTGCTAAAAACGAAAGACTTGAGGATCAAAAAAAATTGCCAATTGACTCGCTCCATTACAATTTCTTTCATAAATTTAATTATTTTCTCACTACAGAGTAGAATCATAGACCTCGATTTATTTACTTACTCCAAAAAGTATATTTGGTGCTATTCATTTTTTTAAAAGAATATCCCTCAGCAAGAAAAATGTTTCAACACTTTTTTTGCTAACGAAAAAAGATGTAAATTTTTCTGCTAAAAACGAAAGACTTGAGGATAAAAAAAAATGGCCAATTGACTCGCTCCATTAAAATTTCTTTCATAAATTTAATTATTTTCTCAATACAGAGCAGAATCATATACCTCGATTTATTTACTTACTCCAAAAAGTATATTTGGTGCTATTCATTTTTTTTAAAGAATATCCCTCAGCAAGAAAAATGTTTTAACACTTTTTTGCTAACGAAAAAAGATGTAAATTTTTCTGCTAAAAACGAAAGACTTGAGGATCAAAAATAATGGCCAATTGACTCGCTCCATTAAAATTTCTTTCATAAATTTAATTATTTTCTCACTACAGAGTAGAATCATAGACCTCGATTTATTTACTTACTCCAAAAAGTATATTTGGTGCTATTCATTTTTTTAAAAGAATATCCCTCAGCAAGAAAAATGTTTCAACACTTTTTTTGCTAACGAAATAATATGTAAATTTTTCTGCTAAAAACGAAAGACTTGAGGATAAAAAAAAATGGCCAATTGACTCGCTCCATTACAATTTCTTTCATAAATTGAATTATTTTCTCAATACAGAGCAGAATCATATACCTCGATTTATTTACTTACTCCAAAAAGTATATTTGGTGCTATTCATTTTTTTAAAAGAATATCCCTCAGCAAGAAAAATGTTTCAACACTTTTTTTGCTAACGAAATAATATGTAAATTTTTCTGCTAAAAACGAAAGACTTGAGGATAAAAAAAAATGGCCAATTGACTCGCTCCATTACAATTTCTTTCATAAATTGAATTATTTTCTCAATACAGAGCAGAATCATATACCTCGATTTATTTACTTACTCCAAAAAGTATATTTGGTGCTATTCATTTTTTTTAAAGAATATCCCTCAGCAAGAAAAATGTTTCAACACTTTTTTGCTAATGAAAAAAGATGTAAATTTTTCTGCTAAAAACGAAAGACTTGAGGATAAAAAAATGGCCAATTGACTCTCTCCATTAAAATTTCTTTCATAAATTTAATTATTTTCTCAATACAGAGCAAAATCATAGACCTCGATTTATTTACTTACTCCAAAAAGTATATTTGGTGCTTATCATTTTTTTAAAAGAATATCCCTCAGCAAGAAAAATGTTTCAACACTTTTTTTGCTAACGAAATAATATGTAAATTTTTCTGCTAAAAACGAAAGACTTGAGGATAAAAAAAAATGGCCAATTGACTCGCTCCATTACAATTTCTTTCATAAATTTAATTATTTTCTCAATACAGAGCAGAATCATATACCTCGATTTATTTACTTACTCCAAAAAGTATATTTGGTGCTATTCATTTTTTTTAAAGAATATCCCTCAGCAAGAAAAATGTTTTAACACTTTTTTGCTAACGAAAAAAGATGTAAATTTTTCTGCTAAAACCGAAAGAATTGAGGATAAAAAAAATAGCCAATTGACTCGCTCCATTAAAATTTCTTTCATAAATTTAATTATTTTCTCAATACAGAGCAAAATCATAGACCTCGATTTATTTACTTACTCCAAAAAGTATATTTGGTGCTTATCATTTTTTTAAAAGAATATCCCTCAGCAAGAAAAATGTTTCAACACTTTTTTTGCTAACGAAAAAAGATGTAAATTTTTCTGCTAAAAACGAAAGACTTGAGGATAAAAAAAAATGGCCAATTGACTCGCTCCATTACAATTTCTTTCATAAATTGAATTATTTTCTCAATACAGAGCAGAATCATATACCTCGATTTATTTACTTACTCCAAAAAGTATATTTGGTGCTATTCATTTTTTTTTAAAGAATATCCCTCAGCAAGAAAAATGTTTCAACACTTTTTTGCTAATGAAAAAAGATGTAAATTTTTCTGCTAAAAACGAAAGACTTGAGGATAAAAAAATGGCCAATTGACTCTCTCCATTAAAATTTCTTTCATAAATTTAATTATTTTCTCAATACAGAGCAAAATCATAGACCTCGATTTATTTACTTACTCCAAAAAGTATATTTGGTGCTTATCATTTTTTTAAAAGAATATCCCTCAGCAAGAAAAATGTTTCAACACTTTTTTTGCTAACGAAAAAAGATGTAAATTTTTCTGCTAAAAACGAGACTCGAGTATTAAAAAAATTGCCAATTAACTCGCTCAATTAAAATTTCTTTCATCGATAAATCGTTTCAATGAAATTTCGTAACCAGCAAAGTATAAAACAAAAATTAATGCTCAAATTGAAAAAAAAAATTCGCAAATAACAAAATTCCCTGCACATATCCGAGTCTTTCTTCTCGTTCGTCTTTATTCTCTCTCTCTCGTTCTCTCTCTCTCTTTCTCTCTCTCATGTTGTTGCCATCCTAACAATACGTTCTCCAGGTTTACGTGCCATGTTCGTTGCTCGATGCGAGGAATACGTCACCCAGGTCGACGAGCTTCAGCGTCAGCTCACAGCCGCCGAGGAGGATCGTAAAACGTTGAATCATCTTTTGCGTTTGGCGGTACAGCAGAAACTCGGGCTTACCATGAAACTCGAGGAACTGGAGGTTGATCGTGAATTGAGAAACACGAGAAGACACGCATCGGGTGGCAATGGACGTGGCAGGGGAACGAGAATGGCACAACAGCAGACAAACCGTCCTCACATGGGACGAGATTTCTTCTAGAAGATGGTCAAGATGTGGAGCAAGGTTTTTTAAACAAAAAAACGCAAAGAAAAAAATAATAATAATAATAATTTACGATAAAATTTAGCCAAAGTCACGATATTTTTTTTTGTTTTTCTCATCGTTGGATGTTGAGCATTCGATCGTCGTTGACTTTGGGCCAAAGGCCATAGCCGGGTAAGTAGGGGTGATCGGCCCCCGCACCAATTTGTTCCAAACTTTGGCGAAAAGTTGAGTCTGATAGGCTACAAACTCACCCTAAATTTCAACCTTGTAACTGCACTAGGAACAGCGATAAAAATACAACTGGTATTTTTCGAAAAGATTTTTTTTTCTCATGATCTACTCGACCGATTTTTCGCGAAAAAAATATATGTTGCAAAAAGTATTTCGGGTGATTTGTAGGAAAAATCAAGAAGTCTGTCGCACAATCGGAAATACCAGAAAAAAAATATTTTATTTGTCGTGATTTTTTTTTTTTTCGGTCATTCTTTCACGCGATACAATTACCATATTTTTTTTCATAACTCAATTAGACCCCCGTCTACAATATATATTTTTTTTTCAATACGATTGAAGAGGTGGAGCATAGTTAAAAAAAAATAAAATCACTTGTTTCGCATGTTTCATGAAAATTTTATTGAATCTTCTTACAATGTAATTATACTTTCGATAAATTTTTGGTGCTGTGTCATTTAGGATGACTGAACCAGTGAATGAACGCATAAGCCTTTTTTCTATTTCGACAAGGCCGTATAATTTAACTTATTACGAATTTCTTTCTGAAATAATTAGATCTTATAGAAAAAATGTTCACGGAATATAAAAAAAAAAATATTTAAAGTGCCCCGTTCGCAAGGATTTTGTATAAAAAAAATTATAATGAACGAAATTACCAATTTCCCCGGTGAATGAACAAAAATTCCAATGAATTAAATCTCAGTATCTTTACAGCGAATGAACGTACAATAGAACTACTAATGTTATATCGTACTCGTGCGTTTTGCGGTTATGCAAAAGCCTTTTAAACGCTCGTTCAATCACTGGAAATAGGTTGGAAAGCTGGACCAGTGAATAAACGGCCATGTATCGCAAACAATATTGGGTTTTTGACCAAAAATTCATTTATATAATTGAAGCTTAGCAATGTGTAACGTTGAAAAAATTATTGCATATCTTTTAAAAAGATTTATCCAGGTGATATGGAATATTTCGGTATTCGATGCACAGTCAGATGGTTATATAACAACATGGCTGTCCCTTATGAATATGCGCCCCGAGTACGAAAAAAAAAAATCCATAGCATCGCAAATCTTTCGCAGCGTCAAATAATATCACTGCTGGATGTTTTCTGAAAATTTTCACTCCATTATAAATACAAAATTCTTCATAATAATAAAATCACATGTCTGCCGTTTAATTAAAATACGAAGCTTGTTCATTCGCTGGTAGGTGTTCATTCACTGGTACAGTCCAACCTGCATCACTGACCGATGAAGATTTTCTATGCGTTTCTTAATATTCTTAGTAGTTTTCGATATAACTGACAAGTAAAATCGACTGCACTCGGTAATAATTACACGGAGAAAATTTTGCGGTAGTTATGACATCCAAAACAAAACAAAAACGTGCAAAAAAAAGTGTGTTCCATTTTTTTTTTTAACTATGCTCCACCTCTTCGATCGTCTTGACAAAAAATATATGTTGTAGAAAAGGGTCTAATTGAGTGATAAAAAAAAAAAAAAAATATGGTAGTTGTATCTCGTGAGAGAATGACCGAAAAAAAATCACGAAAAATAAAATAATTTTTTTTCTGGTATTTCCGACGGTGGGATAGAATTCTCGATTTTTCCTATAAATCACCTGAAATATGTTCGCAACATATATTTTTTTTTCACGAAAATTGGTCGAGTAGAATCTGAGAAAAAAAATCTTTTCGAAAAATACTAGTTGTATTTTTATCGCTGTTCCCAGTGCAGTTACAAGATTGAAATTTAGGATGAGTTTTTAACCCACCGGACTCAACTTTTCGCCAAAGTTTTGAACAATTCGGTGCGGGGGCCGATCGACCCTACTTACCCCGGCTATGGCCTTTAAATTGATCTTTTGCCTCGGCTCCATGTCTCTGCTCCATCGTCAAAGAATCTCTCGTGCCTCTGTTTAGAAAAAAAAAAAAAAATAAAAAAAAGAGTACGAGTTACTCCGGGGAGGACTTGCCTCGCGATTTTTTTTTTTTCATCGCGTTCGAATGACGAGACAATTATAATACCAAGTTGATTGATAGTCGACACGAGAATTACGAATCTTACGTTGAATTATTCGTAGAAATGATATTTATAAGAGTGAGATATGAAAAAAAAAACAAAATAGTGATTTGTAATCGATTTAATTATATTAGGGATTTAGAGAGCGAAAGATAATTAAAGTTGATGATGTACGAGACTAAAACGTGATAGGGAATTAGAGAGAAAAAAAAAAACGAGCGATCGTGTCTCGTTCATTGATATAGAATTTTAGAATTTTTATATGCTAAAAAAAAAGAAGAAAAAAAATTTCTTAGATGTGTCGTCCGCCAAACCTTGGTAATTTTCCGTCTTTATAAATAATTTATTAAGTTTAAAAAAAAGAAAAAACTAACGCATTTGTATATTAATTGTTCATTCATGTCGACCAAATTATCGAGACGCTGTGCAGACAGGACAGATCGTTAATTTTTTTTTAATTCGGCCTGAATGAGTCAACGAAAAAAAAAAAAAATCGTACTCGTAAAACGCGAATTACTCGTTTATACATTTTAATTACATTTGAATTTCGTATTATCGTCGTTTCGAACGAAAAAAACTAGGAGATAATTATTGTTTTTTTTTTAATATTTTTTTTTTTTTTCGTCCAATTCAGTCGGCAGTCTATCCAAGTGTGTAAGATAAAACGCCGCCCAGTAATTTTAAATATAATATCCCTCACCGTCCCGCTAAAGAGGAAGTAAAACGAGCGAGAATCGTTTTTTGATGAATTGAGGGGAAAAAAAAAAAAAAAAGATACGAATCGTCGATGCGACAACGTCCATTATAATTATGGCTTTGCAAGATTCGTATTTAATGAGGGAAAAAAAAAAAAAAAAAACCTTTGACATTTGTTGATCGAGGATAAATATTTGCTTGAGGGATGTACAGGAGGAAAATTCAGAACTCAATTTCAATGAAAAATTTTGTTTATCAATTTTTTTTTTTTTTCTTTTCTATAATTAGGTCATTCGAGAGACTTCCTAACAATTTGTTACTCGATTCATTGAACAAGCGGTGCGAAAAATGTCTTTTGAGAAACTTTGCAGCTTTTTTACGTTTTTTTTTTTTTTTTTCCCCCTTGAATATTTCTCCTGTGCGACTCGAGAAATTGACCGAAATTTCACGACTCGTGGAATAACTCGACGTAATGTTTTTTTTTTTTTAATGAGAAAAAAAAACATTGAAAACAAACAATCTCGTTAATTTGAAAAAGAGAAATCTTCGTTTATTCTTTTTTTTTCTGATTTCCTTGTTAATTATTTTTGGAAAATTTGTTTATGGTATTTATAATTGCCATAATTGTTCGTCAGAATAAGAAATACAAAACACGTTTTGTTCTACTTTTCCCAGTGAGCCGACAAAATATGCAAATTAAAATTTGAATTTTTTATTACAGAGCAATACGCAGTTACGGGTAATTTTTTTTTTTTTTAATTAATAAGAAATAAATCGCAAAGAGTGAACGAAGAAATTTTTTTTTTTTCAAAATTAATGTCCCGGGGTTGAGTAAAAATTCATGTTTGCGCGTGATCGTTGGGGGAAAAAAAAATAAAAAATTGTCTCGTCGCAATTAGCTTGGACGTAAAATTCGTTAGTCTCGTTATATATGATATTGAAATGCCGAATTGTATTTTTATCGTTGAAACATTTTTTTATCACCCGATTATATAAACACGAATTAAAAGGCGCGTGTTTCCGTTATTCCATCCACATTTTTATCGTTATTTGCAATGGTCCGTGTCTAGCCCCGAGCAGACAATTGAATGAAAAAAAAAGAAACGTTTTTTTTTCTTTTCTTTTTTTTTCGTTCATTTTCCTTTGAATTGAATTATTCGGTCCGATCTCTATCGACAGGAATAGAACACGTTGATGAATATTTTTTTTTTATATCACGTTTTATAATTTTACCGTCGTCCGTTGTAACGCGCTGTAATATTCGGTGTAAATTGCAACCGGAAGCGATCTCGACACGCGCGAATTGTCGTCGCTTCCCCTTTCCCTCTCTCCATGGAAAAAAAAAAAATTTATTTCCACGATTCGTATGAAAAAAAAAAACGTTCGAATAATCTGATATTGAGTGCAAATATTAAGAAAAAAAAAAAAAAAACATATGGAAAAATATTTTTTTTTTCCATTACAGGGGTTGAGGGGAAAGATTTATTGTCCACGCATGTCCAATAACCGAGCCAGTCTCAATAGACCACCGTCCCTTATTCCCTTCCTCTTGCGAGCATTCATCGACCGAGAACGTGTGAGACGCCTCTCTTCGTTATACTTTCGTTTGCCATAATTAATGAAAAAAAATAAATAAATAAATAAATAAATAAATATCGACTAGCCAAATCCTCGCGCAATTTCCGTCCGTGGACTTTGTTAGCTCCGAATGGAATTCGTCTTAACTAAAGGCCTCTCTGTCTTCTTTAAATAAAAAAACACTTTTTTTTTGTACATTGGCCAGTTTCATTGCCCTTCATTAAAAAAAAAAAAAAAATTCGCCGAAAATTTTCCTATCGCCAAAAGAGAGAAAGAGAGTGAAGAGGCAAAAAAAAAAAGAAGTGGATTGAGGTAAAACAATAAATAAATAAAAATAATACGAGTGCCTCGATTTGGTAAACGTTCGATATTGTCTTTGATCGATGATAATAACAATTTTTCACGATCTCGGAACGATACAAGTCAACGCGTGCGAAGATGAATAATTGAACAAACAAAAAAAAAAAGAAAAGAAAAAATAAGAGACCAGTCGATCGATCTGGTCAGCTCAATGCTTGTTGGAAAAGCTCCAATTGCGTCCCTACAGGCGTACACGTTTCTCCGTCGATGATGCATGTCTGTTTGGTTCAGATAACAATGATAATAAAAAATTTAACGATTTACCCGAAAAAAAAAAATTATATATATATATATATACGTATATATATATATAGATATACATATACGATGTAGCACGTTGAATATTGGATTATTTATAAGCAAAATAATTGTAAGCAAAGTGAATGGGATTTTCAACGAGGATAATTTGATTTTTTGTTCTTTTTTTTTTTCGAAAATTCGATCACGAACGTACTCCAAAAAAAAAAAAAAAATTCATGCTCGTCATATCGTGCAAGGGAATTTTTTTAAAATTTATTTATTCATCATTGAATGTCTGCTTAGAATTTTTTTTACGATTGACTTTGGACATTTGGTTGTTTGGTTAATTCAAAAAAAGCATTATTTTTTTTCATTTTTTTTTTCTACAGCTTGTCGTTCATCAATTATTTGAAAAAAGAAAAAAAAAAGATTGATATTATTTTCAATTTCGCATGTTGACGCATTACTCCATACCGCAAATGGTTATTCCTCCAGCACGAAATAAATGCTCGCATTATGGGAGCAATGAGCAAGCACGAGCAGTTGAAAATAACGTGGATCATTATTTAAAAAAAAATGTTTTTTTTATTATATTGATGGTAAATTTAAAAAATAATAATAACACGAACGAAAAGGCTATAAAAAAAATTGATAACGATCTCGGGGAGGATCGCTTTGTGAACGAGCATAGATTCGAATTGTAAATATTGTAAATGAAGATTTTGGGTTTCGGTAAACCCGGAATTATATATTATCAATTATTATTAACGTACCAAATTGTATTTTAAACGAATTAACCGGAATATTTGACTCCTCTAGACGTTTGTAGCATAAATATATATTATCTGATGTATAAATTATCTTAGCAGAATCCGCACCGATAGAATTCGAAAAAAAAAAAAAAAAAACAACTATTTGTTTGGCACATATTGCATAGTTATAATTTCACGACTCTAATCAAATTGCATACACTGTAACATCGATTTGAAGTGAAAAAAAAAAAAAATTCGCGCGTGCCTCTGTTGTTCATTATATTGTTGTGAATTTTTTTCACAAGCAAAAATCACACACACACACGCATATTATTATATTATTTTGAACGTAGAGTAGTTTGTGGCTTCGAATCGTCGTGAATTATTATTTTTCATGATAATCGAAAAAAGGCAGCACATAGATATATTATATCTCACTTATTGTTGTTGTTGAGACAATTCTTTTTGTAAAACAAATCGACGAGAAAAATATATAACCATTTGTAACAGAAATTTTGTTTTTTTTTTTTTTTCAGAAGTTTTTCTGATTCTCATGTGCAAACCCAAATCCTTCTTTCTCTCTTTCTGTTTCTCTCGTGTTTGAAAAGAAAAATCTTCGTTTTTTTTAGCCTACGAATAAAATTGAAGGAGCTTTTGGGTATTTAATTTTTTTTTCAGTGCAAAAACAATATTTTTATGTAAAAAATTGATGATCGTTACTTTTTATCGTTTCATTTGTTTGAGAAATGTTTTTTTTTTAAATGAAATTCGAGAAAAAAATAATTATTTACATTTTGGAGTAAATATGTGCAGTTCATCGAAGTGAATATCATAAAATAAGTGTCGGTGAGTAAATTATGAGAAAAAAAAAGAAAGGAAGCGTTCTTTTGGAGTAAGGAGAGTAAGGAATGGTTCAATGAGCTTTGCGCGACACTGACACTGAAATTATACGTCCTCCACTATTGCCCACCCGGTTAGACGAGCAAAACGTTGACGACGAATGTCTCGCGTTTGCCATCTATATATATAAATATATATATATATATATATATATATATTGGTAGAGGAAAAAATCTGACAGAGAATAGATTATTTTTAATTGTCAATTTTTTTTTTCAAGTATTTTTTGAGCATGAATACGTAATTTGGAATATACGACCCCAAATTGCATAAATAATTTTTTTTTAAATTGTAACTAATCGCGTCGATGAACATAAAATTGCTGAAAATTGTGAAAAATAAATTATACCCGAAAATATACGAATTTTTTTCCCCGGAAATTTATGTTAATTGTATATTTTATTTTTTAATTATATACGATTATAAGTAATATAAAAATCGAATCAAGTTGATAAATATAATCATATAAAATTTACATACAAGCCAGGCAGTTATTTTTTTGGATTTTTTTTTTGCAAGCTGCTACTTGAAAATGTGTTTTTTTTTTAAATAAAAATTCGCATGGAACATGAGATATTTTATTACTCACTGGATTCTACTTTTTTTTTTTTTATAAAATTTGTTCGAAACAAAAAGTTACTAGTGTTGAAGAAATTGATAAAAAAAAAATCAAGTTTCTCGGTTGTATAATCCCAGAATAATTTTTCATAATGTTACGATTTACGATAGATGAAATAGGGGAGCTTTTTTGGTTGGGATGATGAAAAAAATGAAAATGGCAGTTTTAATCTCAAGGTACCGGTAACTTTATCATCGTGAAATAATATAACCGCGGATTTGCTCCGGGTCGAGGAATCACATCGAAGCTTCTCGTGACTCTGAGGAATTTGCCATTTTTGGATGTTTGCCAAAAACTAAATCTCCGGTCTCGTTCACGAATAATCGAGTGTGCTTATGTGCATGTGTGTGTTTTTATGTGTGTGTATATCCTGAGCAGTATTGCTAAGCAGCTCAAATGCCTCGCACGATTCTTGCTCACCGGGAGGTTAATATACAAACGTTATACATATTTTTATCAATGCGCAGTAGAAAAAGTATACAGTATCGACTCAGCCGGGATGAGAGTGTAAGGAAAGTTTATTTATTTCTTCATTATTATTTTCATTTATTTATTTATTATTATTTTTTACTCATTACTCCAAAATATGAATAATTATTTTTCTATCGTAATCTTTGAAAAAAAAAAAACATCTTTAACGAAATTAAATTGATTGCCAATTTCCTCATCACTTTTTGAATCGATTTTTTTTTAAAATAAAAATTGAGATATGCAGTGACAAATATCGTGAGTTATTTTCGAAAAATGATGAATAACGAGCGAATTATTTAAGTTGATTCATTCAGTATTATTTTCATTTATTTATTATTACTGTTCATTATTTTTTTTATTTATTACTCCAAAATGTGAATAATTCTTTTTCTATCGCAATCTTTGTGAATAAAAAAGGAAAATTAAATTCAACGAAATTGAACTGATTGTCAATTTCTTCGTCATTATTTGCATCCATTCTTTCTTTTTTTTTAAATGAAAATTGACATATTGAGTGAAAAATATTGTGGATTAATTTCGAAAAATGATGAATAATGAGCAAACTATTTGAAAATAATGACAATAAAAAACAAATTGTAAAAAAAAAATGAATGAAAAATTTGTTTTTTTTTAAAGCCAACCAGAGATGCCTGTCTTTTGGGCTATTGAAGACTCACTTTTATAGATCCATGATTTTCGTTGGTGTTGGTAAAAAATTTACTTGTGCCAACGCCCGAGAGAGATGAGAGGATGGAAAATCTCTCGACGATGTGCGCAGCAGTGAAAAATTCCAACACTCCTCTCTCACTCTCTCTCTCTCTCTCTCTCTCTCTCTCTCTCTCTCTCTCTCTCCCTATCTCTATCTATCTCTTTCTCTCTTTGTCTATTGAAATTTTGAATGAAATTCTTTTAAAATTTGTTTTCGCTCAAGTTTCAATATGGTTCATCTACCATTGTAGCGTCTATATAATGGGT
Source organism: Rhorus exstirpatorius (assembly GCA_963564615.1). Lineage (NCBI taxonomy): Eukaryota > Metazoa > Arthropoda > Insecta > Hymenoptera > Ichneumonidae > Rhorus > Rhorus exstirpatorius. The sequence continues at coordinate 5,989,057 of OY751313.1, forward strand.
CATCGAACCTCGGCTAAGACGAGAAAGAACGATCGTCCGCTCGTGTTATATTATATCGCTCATCGTTTTGCTTCAAATCTAACTCCGAGAGAAGCCATGGAAAAAAAAACTCCCTTCACACTATTTCTCAATGTCTTTCGCAATGAGAGACGAGCGAACAAATATACGAAGGGGTTTCATCGAAATTTTCGTGCACACATAATATGCTGGTCCGGAGCTTTGAAGACAGAAGAACGTCGAGATTTACGATATTTTTTTTCTCTCGAAAAACAATTATGCACGAAAATTTATGATTTTCGTTATGCATAATATGTATTTATATTTTAGTTAAATATTATGCAATTATTTCGAGCTAAGGGTATTTTAATTTTATGAATTTTGCACACGTATTAAAATAATTATATTATAATAATACCAATAATCGTAATAACAACAATAACAACAATATTAATATTATTATTGCTATTAACAACAATAATAATGATGATAACAATATAATAATTAATATGCGAGTTAATCAATTGACCGACTCGCATATATACTTGTTTCGCCAACGGTTTTCGTTGATCAAGTTCCCAGCAGAGGCCATAACCGTTCTTCAATCACACCCTTATCTGCCTTTTTTTTTTTTACTAACTTAATGAAAAGTGTCGTGATTGGAAAAAACCTCGATTCTCGCCGATCGAAGGCCATATAAGTACTCGTAATCAACCTTTGGGCATACAGTGTTTTTTTTGTTGTTGTTACAACGATGCCTTGTCTTCTCGTCGTTTATGAGAATTTTACCCACGGCTGAGGCGACTGAGAGTTTGGCTCTCCTGAGTCAGCGTCGCTGCCAAACTTGCGATCATCGTCGCAGTAACTATCTTCATCTCTTTCTTTTTCTCTCTCTCTCTCTCTCTCTCTCTCTCTCTCTCTCTCTGAGTCCGAGGCCGCGGTTTCTTCGCGTTATACATACCACCTATTTATAAGTTCGAGGGTCGCGAGTTAACCTTGTCCGACGTGGACCGCGTCGAATTGCCGGGCGCCTCACCTCATCTCCACTCGTCACTCATTCTCCCCGTTTTCTCACTCTCTCTTTTTCCACGTGTCACTCGTCTCTGTATATATATATATATATTTCTCATGTACATTCGTTTTCTCCATTTGTATAAACGTTTCATCGACCCCTGCACATCCTTACGTACACCCGAAATAATTCGAATTTTCATTGTTCCTTTCCTTCGATGTGAAATTTCGAAGGAAAAGTTTAAAGAGAGAGGGAGAGAGAGAGAGAGAGAGAGAGAGAGAGAGAGAGAGAGAGAGAGAGAGAGAGAGAGAGAGAGAGAGAGAGAGAGAGAGAGCTGTGGTAGAGAGCTTATTATATACGTGAAAGACTCGCTGGGTTGCCAGAATGGCATACTCATCTTGGCAGGAAACTAACCGAGAGGCTGCTATACATATAATAAGGAAAGTAGACGCGACATAATCAACTTTTCCAATCGATTTTTCCCACGAAAAGTATCATGCCCAGTTGACCGATATCTTTTTTTTTTTCTTTCCTAATTCCTCCAATTGTTTGCGAAGTTACGGCAATCATTTGCCTCAATTCGATATTTTCACTGACAAGTCTAATGTCAATGATAGCGTTCGCGGAACGTTTGATGACGTCCGTCCTATTTTTCCATGGGGGCTCATTGCCTTTGAAGGGATTAAGAAAGGGGCGAGAGACGAAATGAAAGTTACGAATGTGTCGGTTGAGTAAAATGATCGGTGATAGGGGTTGATAGGGGTGCCATGAGAGTCCCTTGACCGCGTTTAAGAGTCGTAAATATCGCTATTCTCGCTCTAAGGTTCAATGTACCAATCTTCCTGCCCCGGATGCTTCATGTATGAATTTCATAGGAAAGTTTACATCATATAAATGCGTGACTTTGATTTTTTATCAAGAAATAAATCTGTGCAAAATGACTGTCGTTGGGACAGCTGAGGGAAACTCCGATATATATATGTCCAATATGTCCATCGATTGATAATTTGTCCAGAAGTGTTAACTGGTTGATCGGTTCAATGCGGATGATTGTAATTTTTTTCATCCTGTCGAACTCACTAAACTTTCAATCGACCGGAATTGAAAAACGATGGATCGACTGTTTTGGAGCAAACCTTCTGCGGCATTTCCGGTGCGAATCGAACAGAAATCTGAATCTGAACAGGTCCACCAGCTGCGCAAGGGCTATCCTTTACAGTGGCCCGAATCAACATCACCCACAACTTTACGATGTGGTTTCCTGCCCCGAAGATACACGCAAGCTCTGTGCATATCTTGTACAAATATCTGGGACTACCTCAGCTCAATCCTAAATCAAATGGACTTTCATTGGGGCTTCTGACTGATTTAACCGAGTCCGGAATCTATCAAGACCGAGAGGTAAAGCGATGATCGCGAATATTGGACAAGTTCCAAAATACGACAGAGGAATTTTCGCGCCAAACAGGATTGCTAAAGCGCGCAGCATCCCTGTAATTCACTGCCCCAAAGACAACAGGCAGCGCACGCAAGCTCTACGGATCTTGTACAAACATCTGGGGCTACCTTAGCTCAATCCCCAAATCAAATGGACATTCATTGGGGCTTCTGACTGATTTAACCGAGTCCGGAATCTATCAAGACCGAGGTAAAGCGATGATCGCGAATATTGGACAAGTTCCAAAATACGACAGAGGAATTTTCGCGCCAAACAGGATTGCTAAAGCGCGCAGCATCCCTGTAATTCACTGCCCCAAAGACAACAGGCAGCGCACGCAAGCTCTACGGATCTTGTACAAACATCCGGGGCTACCTTAGCTCAATCCTCAAATCAAATGGACATTCATTGGGGCTTCTGACTGATTTAACCGAGTCCGGAATCTATCAAGACCGAGGTAAAGCGATGATCGCGAATATTGGGCAAGTTCCCGAACACGACGGAAGGATTTTCGCGCCAAACGGGATTGTTAAAGCAAGCAGCATCCCTGTAATTCAAATTCACTGCCCCAAAGACAACAGGCAGCGTACGCAAGCTCTGTGCATATCTTGTACAAACATCTGGAACTACCTCAGCTCAATCCTAAATCAAATGAACCTTCATTGGGGCTTCTGATCGATTTGCCCGAGTCCAGAAATTTATCGAGACCGAGGTAAAGCGATGATCGCGAATATTGGACAAGTTCCAAAATACGACAGAGGAATTTTCGCGCCAAACAGGATTGCTCAAGCACGGAGCATCCCTGTAATTCACTGCCCCAAAGACAGCAGGCAGCGCACGCAAGCTCTACGGATCTTGTACAAACATCCGGGGCTACCTTAGCTCAATCCCCAAATCAAATGGACATTCATTGGGGCTTCTGACTGATTTAACCGAGTCCGGAATCTATCAAGACCGAGGTAAAGCGATGATCGCGAATATTGGGCAAGTTCCCGAACACGACGGAAGGATATTCGCGCCAAACGGGATTGTTAAAGCAAGCAGCATCCCTGTAATTCAAATTCACTGCCCCAAAGACAACAGGCAGCGCACGCAAGCTCTACGGATCTTGTACAAACATCTGGGGCTACCTTAGCTCAATCCCAAATCAAATGGACATTCATCGGGGGGGGGGGGGGGGGGGGGGGGGGACTTCTGATCGATTTGCCCGAGTCCAGAAATTTATCGAGACCGAGGTAAAGCGATGATCGCGAATATTGGACAAGATTTCCAAACACGGACAGAGGGATTTTAGCGCCAAACGGGATTGTTAGAAGCGCGCAGCATCCCGTCGACGATGATGCGTGTTTCGGTGAAAAAGAGTTGAAGGAGCCACGCCCTCGGAGTGGGGGGGAAAGATCCCCTACCAGCATCCACCCCCGCAGTCTCGATGTCGCGCTTTTGCTGGCGTATAGCCACCCGGTGGCCACCCACCCACGGCCAGCGTCCTCAGCGGCAAAACGGCGCGGACGCCGACAACGAGGAATCGCTAAAGCGAGAAAGAGAGACCATCAGCACACGGGATCGAGCGGCTGCCAGTCTCTCAGCGAGCATCGCGGCATTAGGTACCGTGCTGCGTCGAACAAATCGCGGAATAACACGCGCGGGGTCATCCGCTGATATTTTGCTCTTACCACACGCGACACACCGAGCGCGGTTGGAGAAGAAATAGATACGCGAACGATAAATCGCTCTTTGATATATAAATATAAGGCGTTGGATCATATCATCTTTCTATATATCTAAACTGGCGGCACAGCATCCTGAAACCCCGCAAAGTGTTAATTTACGCTCGCGCGAAGGCTCTCGTCGCGCTTGCTCACGCGGCCCAACCCCTTCTTCGTCATTCATCATCATCGTTCATCATTACAGGCCTCTCAATGTCTTTCTCCTGGCAAATCTTCCCTTGCCTTTCTACCAGGACCTATGCCCAGGACACCTAGCCGTCTTGCACTGGTGCTCAACACAAGATATACAAATAAGGTCTTCCGACGCTAGTCTGTACCTTTCCCTGTGGAGCCACCACCTAAAGGGCTCATCGCTTTGATTTCCCACCAAAAACAACAGCGGCGTTTTGGATCAGAAGTTTGGTTTCCCTATGGGGTATACCCGATTTGGATATTCCAGGTTAGCTTTTCGCGTTATATCGAGAGAACAGAGGGCAAAGAAAGTGCATCCAACAGGCTTGCCCATGTACATCGCTGCTGATGGCTAAATGTAAAAGTCAATCCTATATATATAAGAACGTCAATCGTAAAAGTGCAAGCTGTTCATATAATAGACGTTCAAATGATTCTCCTGTGTCACAGCGTGTGAGCAATGAATTCGCGATCGCGTCTCGTAACGTAACGAGAGTGAGATATTCGTGAAAAATATTCCGCCAAAAGTCTTCGAATCGTAATCCGGAAGTTTCTTCAAAAGTGCCCCGCGGAGTGCGAAACGGGGTGGGAGAAAAAAAAAGGCAACGAGACTATATATCGTTGACTCTCGCGTCTGATCCTAATACCACTGTGCATATTTATGACAAGTGCCGGTGTGGATACGGGTTTTTTTTTTTTTTTTTTTTTTTTTTTCGTTTTCTTCTAATTTCGATTTAGCTGTTTAGCGATCGCCGGGACACAACAGCGGCAGCTAGCAACGGGGGGTGAGTCTAATTTTAATCACGCTAAAATTGAAATCAAATTTTAGTCTTAGTGATTGGGTAGAGGAAGATAGATAGATAGATAGATAGATAGATAGATAGAGAGAGAGAGAGAGAGAGAGAGGGAGAGTGAAAATCATGGTCTAATTATGGATTTACGTGGAGTAGATACAAGTCAGGGAGGATTAAGGAAATGGAAAAAGTATACTAAAGGTATAAAAATAATCTGCAAAAGTATAAAAAAATTGTAAATGTATGTCTGAAATTTGATTATGGGATCTATTTTGTTTTGTTTTTGCAATACAAAATCGATAATAAGTTAGATATATATCGAATATTTTCGACTTTGTTTTTTTTTTTTTCCCCTCATTGGGTTATATATTTTCGCACATCGTTGACCGACATTGCCAAGACAGGGCACTATAATATCGTGACCCTTCGGGTATAAAGTATCATTGTAACGTAATGCCCATGAATACCCTGGCGAGATTGACACGTGCTAAGCGGTACTGTTTTTTTTTTTTTTTTTTTTACGTAACCCATCGTCGGAGGATCCTGACGATTTATCATCCCCGCACAAATATATATTTGAGAGCCTGATCGCGTATTTAGATGGAAATATACATGAATAATGCGGAGCTTTTAGTTCATTATAGCCTATGGACAAAAATATATGCCAAAACATATAACAGTATTGTATAATAGTAATAATAATAATAATTATTATTATTATCATACTATAGCAATAATATATTTTTGCCGGACAAATATATTCAATATAAACAAAATATAAATAAAAATACATCAATGCAATATCGACGCGAGGCAATAATTACGAGGACAGACACTTTTGGCTCTGAATTCCTAAAGAACTCTCGAAAAGCTTTCGAGCAACCGCGATATAGGGCTAAATTTATTTTTATATCGTCGTATATGCGCGTTTTATATGTCCGACTGGATAAGCACGCACGCAAAAGTCCTATCGAAAGTGACACGTTGGAGCCGCGATATATTATGTTCAAAAGTCAGCTCGAACATGAAATTTATCGCCCTCCCATCGCGCGATATTACATTATACACTTTTGCCAATGGGGAAAAAAATTACGAGCTCGTTCGAGACGAATTCGAGTTCGTATGAAAAAAATTACGTTTGTTAAAAAAAAAAGCTAAATTTTGTGATATTTTCTTTTTTTTTTTTTAAATCGCAAATTTTCACTTGCACGAAAGTTCGGTATTTTAAGGAGCAATATTTAAAGAATGTTCAGTAATTTTGTTTGTATTGTATACATTAGGGTGTACGAAGAAAAAAAAATTCGATTTTCCAACGGGCCACACTTGAAATAGTTAGTTTAGGTAGAAAAAAAAAAAATTGTGTCAAAAGATGAGAATTTCAGGTCGAGTGGAAGATCCGGCCCCTTTGATTAAAAATTTTTTCCCCCTTTTCATCGAAATTATGATGAATAATTGCAGGTAAACAAATTTTTTTTGCGCTCACAGCTGCCGGAGGATCAGTTTGTGTCTTGAATAAGATGCTCTTAGAATTTTACTATTCTAATTCATGTTTGAATTTTGGGTCCCAAACGGATTTTCACTTCACTATTTTTCAAAACTATCGTTCATAATAAGTGAAAAAAAAAATCGTTTGCGTTATGGGTATCACTTTAAAAGATGAATAGAATTTCAAATAATCTCCCGCTAAAAAATTAACTTGGTAGCTAAAGTTCCTTTGCTTTTATTTGCTTCGAGTGCCTATCCCATCATAGCAGTTGACTGCCGTTCAGTAGCCAAATTGTCAACTGTTGAAGCAATGAAATTAAATTATAAATGTGTTATTATTAAGAGGCAAATTTAAATCGATTCAAGTACATGGAATTAAAAATCGTAAGACACGATTTTTATAATAAAATAAAATAAAATAAAATAAAATAAACAATTAATGCAATTTCATTACGACTTTAATTCAAGAAAACCCTAATCAATTGAAAAAAATGCACTTGAATAAAATCCACGAGAATTCTATATTGAATTCGAATAAATTTTTTTTTCAATGTACACTAGGACCTCGATTTAATGGCCCTCGATTTAATAGACAGTCCCCACCATGTCGCATTTATCGATCGGTTTTTCGCGTGGTGGGAGATGGTGGGGGACGCTTAAAGTCTCCCCGATCAGGCCCGTAGCACGGAGTGCCGATGCGCAGATACGGCATGGGCGGGAATACGCTACCTCGATTTAACAAGGTGCGATGCGGAGCCGGTCCCGCCACTGGCCGTTAAATCGAGGTCCTAGTGTACATGAGTAAATAAAAAAATAAAAAAAATGATTGCAAAAAAAAACCATAAGTAAAACAGAAAAAATTCGTAGTTTCTTCAACACGATAAAACAGCGGAGGTTTAATTATACGATCGTATAATAGGACCGGAAGTATATATATATATATATATATATATATATATGAGCCTGGGGATTGTACAGGTAGAGAGAAAGTTTGAATTTGAGTTTCGTGCATCGTGGTAAATGCAACGAGAACTCTCGACGGATAGACAGGCGTTGCATTCATTGCTCACCGATCGGTGAATTGAATTGTTAATTAAATTCTCATGAAGCAACGTATAATTGCTCGCATATAGTTCCGTTTATACTATGCACCACTCGTTATCCTCCGCAGTATTTGCTCGATCAGGTCGATTAATAGTGACACCCTTCGAGGTGAGGTATATTTTTTTTTTTTAGAGTTTATTGAAAATGGAAAGTGTGGTGCCATGTAAAGTCGACTTCGGTATGAAAAATAAATACCTTTTTTCGAAAGTTCACTTATCTACTACTTTTTTTTTATCAAAGCATCATGTCTCGAGAGTATTGCCCTACATTTTCCGCTAAGAATATCGAAAGAAAAAAAATGTATGATTTTTCATACAAATTGTGTGTTTAAAAAAGAAAGGAAAAAAAAATTTCACCATTTTTTTTCAATGAAAATAATTTAATGATTATTTTTTAATTATTGGCATATGTTTTTTCAAACCCCAGGGTCAATCGTAGTCCATTTTTGTAAAAAAGAAAAAAAAAAAAACAGAATTGTGACTACTGCTCGTTCCCTCTTTTCTCTCGTAATCTCAGAATAAAAAAAGATCTTTTTCGCGTTTGAAAAGAGAATTTCGATGTCTCGAATAATCGTCCAGGGACTTATCGAGAGACCCTCGAACAAATCGTCGACGATGGGTCCCCCGGGGGAAACATCCTGCGAGAAAAATTCTTGGGCCAAGAAAATTCCAAGACTCGAACCGTCGGTATACTTTAATTCTTTAGTACAAGAATAAAAGTTACGAACGTGAAACTCATTTATATTTCCTCTGGGAATGCTCGGGAATATATATATAAAAAAAAGCACATATATACACAGAATGTATAAAAGAGTGAGAGATTAAACGGAAAAAAATATTAATAAATATATGTATTAATTATAGAAAAAAATAATTATATAATTGTCGAGAATTTAATAAGTTTAAACAATTTGTCAACCTAAAGAGTCGTAAATTATAATAAAGATGGCTTCAATTAACATCTGTTTTTTCAGAGAATTAATTGAAAAATAATCTTTGCGACAAATGGAGACAGCGATCTGCATGAAAGTTGAAATATAATTCTAAGTACCTACAATTTTTTTCAGGGGGAAAAAATTAAAACGAAAGTGTAGGAATAAATTTTAATAATGAACTAATAAATTTCTATGTAAATGGATAATTATTCATTTTTTTTTTTTTCTATACCGCTTATGAATTTATCGGATTACAACAAAGGGTCAAATTTAGCTTGCCAATTAATGTTGTAGAAAAAAATTTCTTTCAGGCATTTGCTAATTTTTTTAAATTACCGCACGGCCATAATTTTTTTTTCCCCAAAATAGATTATTCCGATTTATTGCGAACGAATATAGTCTAAAAAGTAAAAAAGTAAAAAAAACAAAATCTCAAGTATTTTTATCTTCGACCCGAGTAGATATATTCGTGCTCGAAACAAGCTTATCCGGATGCTTGATGGGGGTGATAATAAATCGTCTTGGCGCCGGGGCATGCATACTTGTGTTCGGTGTAGACTTGTCCCCGAGAATACCTCTTTTAGGGTGAATAACCATCCCCAGGCTCATCTCCATATGTAGAAACGTCACGAGGATTATTCACTTACGAAACACACACCCGGGGCACATTTTTAGAATAGCCTTTAGCATCATTTCATGAGGTGCTCGACCCGGAAACCTTGGCAAACCTCTTGAGGTTAATTACATTTACGAAAAGAGAAAATTATAATTTTTTTTTTTCGTTTTTCTTCGCCAATCATCCCCCCAGACTAATTTTACAGAATTATCCTCCTGAAGTATCTCGTTTTTTTTTTTTTTTTTTAATTTATTATTCGTCCTATTCGTTCGATGCAATTAATAACTGGGTGACAATGAAAAAAAAAAAAAAACACCGTGCAAATTAAAAGTTTGCAAATTGCTTCCTCATTATTTTATTTCACTAGCAAAAATCCTTCCCTTATGAGCAAGTGGATTATTCAATTTTGGCTTCCTCGTGAAGGAAGCTTTGTGAGTGAGATAAAATATTAATGAGGAAGCGATCTGCAAACTTTTTATTTGCACGCTTTTATTTCACTGTCATCTGGACTATTAGGGTGGAATATTTCGGCTCGATAGGCACAAATTTGGGCAAGTTAAAGCACGCTTTTCAAAAATTTCAAAATTTTCTAAAATCTTAACCCCTCCATGAATTCTTGCCAAATTTAATACTAATTATCCTCGTCCCACAGACTATTTATGTAAAAATTTTGGGCTTGATAGCTTCAAATTTGCAAAAGTTAGAGCGTGGACACTGATCTTGTCAACATTTTGAAAGAGTTGGCATGAAAATCGCGAAATTTTTCAAAAATTACTTCGAGACTCGGAGAAAAAAAAAACAATTTCCCTCACTTTCTCAAAAGAGATTGTAAATAAAAAAAATTATATTCCCAAAAGACCGAGATTTTGATCTATAAAATGAAAAAATTTATTTTCGAAAATTTGAATTAAAAACTTTTTTAAAATTTCTTTGATAATAATTTTGTGGCATCATTATTATTCGAGCTCAATATTACAGTTGATTTTATTTTTACTAATACATTCTCGATTCTCAAGTCTTATATCTCTTCTCTCGTTTGTTTTTTTTTTCCCTCACAGTTCTTTCATCTTCCTTTACACGTGTATCGCTGATCAAAGAGCGCACGACTGTACCCCTTTAATCGTTTTCGTCGCTCATCGTGCCACCGCTTTTGCTGCACTACACAAAGACGAGTGCAGCCAAGCTAAAATTTTATTTGCTCCCGAGTCTTCGTACATTATATATGTCTATGAAACAAGATAAATTGTTTTCTCAAATTTTCATCCTTCTCTCTCTCTATCCTCTCTCGTGGCTCTACGAGTCATTTTCTCTCTCCTTTTGGGCTCTGTCATCTGTCAACGTTTCCTTAATTCTATCATTCTATTCCATTTTCACCTCGTTGCAGTTCACCGGAGTGCTATTATTAAATTAATTTACTCCCTCCGGGACTAATGTACAACTTCGTTCTCTCGATTTTTTTTTTTTTTTTTTTGTCAAAATGACCTTTTCCCTCCTCGGAGCGTATTAAAAATATTTCAGGGCATATTCCCCGGACAATTTCAGGGATACTTTTCGCTTTTTTTCATGCTTTTTCTCGCCCTTAATTAATCTGACTGGCTGCGATTGTTGGAGTTGAAAGAGAAAGATGTTTTGGTCGAAACAAGAGGCTCTGCTTTGTATGTAGCTCTCTGCATTCCGACATTATTCGACAAAAGAAAAGTGATATATATATATAATATATTGGGGTGTTTGAAAAAAAAAAATCGATTTTTCAACGGGCCACACCTGAAATAGTTAGTTTAGGTAGAAAAAAAATTTATATCAAAAGCTGAGAATTTTAAGTCAAGTGGAGGATCCGCCGCATTTGATTTTTATTTTTTTTTCCTTTTTAGAGAATTTATGATTAATAATTGCTGGTAAAAAAAATTTTTGTTTGAGCCTACAGCTGCCAGAGGATAAGTTTTTGTCTTAAATAAGATGCTCTTAGAATTTTAACTCTCCGGTAGATATTTAATAGGGGTGTCCATCGAATTTTCTGATTTTTATTCAATCAAAATACAAAAACAATATTACTCCAATTTTATTTTTATAATTAAATTAATTTGTTTTTTCAGTGGCGTTTGTTGGCAATACTGATGCTCTTTCTTTTGACAAATGGGTTCAAGATAAAATTTGACAACTTGCAAAATTGCCTTTGATCTTCGTCTTTTGTCAATAATAAATTAAAATTCTGGGCCAAAAAAAACTGCTCTTTCAGCTGTATCCTTAATTACTCTCAAACCCTGTAAAATTTTCATACATTTGATATTAAAATGCCCCTGTTTTTCATGATTCCGGACTTACGTCAAGGAAATCATGAGGCAAATTATACTGATTAAACAAAAACAGTGATTTTTTTAACGATGAAATTAAATTCATCTTTATCAAGCACTGTCTCACAATCAGCCACTTCGACCACAACTCGCGTTTGGACTATCCGTGCACCCTTCCGTTCTTCGACGGCATGAACCATTTTTTATTTAATTTCATTGTCGCAACAGTCGACAAGTTGGCTACTGAACGGCAGTCAACTGCTATGATGGGACGGGCACTCGCAACAAATAATGGCAAAGGAACTTCAGCTACCAAGTTCATTTTTTAGCGGGAGTTTATTTAAAATTCTATTCAATTTTTCAAAGTGATACCCATAACGAAAACGGTTTTTTTTCACTTGTTATGAACGATAGTTTTGAAAAATAGTGAAATAATAAAATAAAAATCCGTTTGGGACCCAATTTAAACATGAATTGGAATGATAAAATTTCAAGAGCATCTTATTCAAGACGCAAACTGATCCTTTGGCAGCTATGAGTGCAAAAAAAATTTTTCTACCAGCAATTACTAATCATAAATTTGATAAAAAGGGAAAAAAATTAGAATTCAAATGCGGCGGATCTTTCACTCAATCTAAAATTCTCATCTTTTGACATACGATTTTGTTCTACCTAAAATAACTATTTCCGGTGTGGCTCGTTGGAAAATCGATTTCTTTTTTTTTTTTAAACACCCTAATATATATACGAGTATAAAAATGCATGTCATTGACTGTAATGCACCCTGTGTATCAATTAATTTTGGTGGAACCATGAAATAATCGATTAATTTTTACGAGTTTGCACTCCTAATCGATAGCTAGGTCTGACCAAAAAAAAATACGAGTGTACAATTTTTATTGTACAAAAAAAATGTCAAATCTACAAATTTTTAAAATTATTTTTATTCGAGTACCTCGTCCATGTACGTGGTACATTTTTTTTGTTACTTTCAAGCTTTTGAAAAATATTTTAAGATTATTACGAGACTATTCGGACTTCATTTTTTTTATTCTTAGTTAAAGTTAAGAAATTTAAAAATAAAGTAGAGGGCTGGTTGTGAGCAAAAATAATTTTTTTTAAGACTCAATAAGATTTCTAAATACGTGTTTTTTTTTAAATTAAAAAAAAAAACATTTGCATGCTTTGTTTTGAGAAAAATGATTCGGCTTGTGAGAATAATTCGTTTAATCCTCAAATTTATTCAGTACGTGAACAAATTGGGGACAATTTCCGGTGTTGGATGATGAAAATAAAATTTGTCATGCATAATATCGTATAATATATAAATATACATAATATATGTATAATATTGTATATTGTATAATGTTTAAATTTGGCATGTATTGTCAAATATATATGATGAAAGAATGAGAAATAAGAGGGGAAGAAAACGAGAAAACCCGCCAAGTTGTCGATCGGCTTATTTTCATCGTTGTCTTATTGATCGCCGTCTCGTTTGAGCGCGAACAGAGCCTCTCTGGCTTTTTCGTACATGTATCTTACAGCGATACGTTCGACGACTCAAAAATCTCGAGCCAGATTCTCTACTTATACAAATTGAAAATGGCAAAATTACGATTTTGTGGTTCCCCTACCCGGAGCCTGTGTTCCGAATCTTAATTTTAGATTCTCGAACACATTTTTTAAATTAATTTTTAAGCCATTTTACATTCCTATTGCCACTGGTTGGAGGAATCGATATAGAATTTAAAAAAATTAACCCACCAGTTTTCTTTTTTGTTGCATTTAGATGAATTTTATTGAGTTCACTAAAATCGCTGTAATTTGACTTTCCAGGAGAACGGAGACTTCACCATGAGCTCATTCTCTTCGTAATCTTTCAAGCTTTAAAATAATCCTAGGTTCATTGACCTCTGAAATCTTGTTAATTTTTTAAAATTTTTTAACGTGTAGATTGGTCGTGACAATTTCATTTTTCGGCCATTTTCAAAAGTTGGTCCTACACTCACAAAAATCAAAATCTCAGGTTATGTTTCAAAGTGCACTATCCAAGTCTACTCGAGAGGTTTTCGAAAACCTCCCGATAAGCCAAATTCGGGAACACGAGAGTAGAGTTACGGCAATTTGAAATTTCGATACTTAGAGATTTCTGAAAAAGTATTCAATCGCAATTTTTTCGACGTTTATACCAATCATTGAGAGTTTTTTTTCTTCAGGAATTTAATTTTTCGAAGTAACAAATCGAAGTTTATCCTATCGCGTTATTTGCAGATAAACGAGTCGAGGGAGAGAGGGGAAAGAGAAAAAACGAAAAAGAAGAAGAAGAAGAAGAAGAAGAAGCAAAATGTCATCTCTGAGGACACAGTCGAGCGGTCCTGGTGGAGTCGTCGGTATAAGCAGCGTAGGATCCGATAGAACCGGGACAACATCGACGGCCGCTGGTTCACACACTCATTCGCATTCACACAGAAAGCATCATCATCACAGAAGCCGAAGCGCCCCGAGAACACCGGAGAAACCGCCGAGAAAGCGTCATTTGAATCCGGGACAGAGTCTCGCCTCGATACCGAGTCAGATAAAGCTCTCGATGCTCAACAGCGGTCTCATATCTTTCGGTGAGAGCGATTTTTTATTTTTTTTTTTCTTTTCGTTGAAAATGAAGCTTTAAGCTTCGGGCGCCATCTTGGAAAACATATATTTTCTCAATTATCTCGTAAACGATGGGAGCTACGATGAAAATGCTATGAGCCATTTTTACAGAAGATCAAATTTCCTACCAGCTTTTATTGGACGCTTTATTTCGTAGAGCTCATATTTTACGAGTTAGAGCGCGTTAAAATTTTGCAAACAATCGGACATAGGATTATAACTCGATCGAAGGAGGGATAAAAAAAAAAAAATAAAATTGAATTAAAAATTCGAATCTATAATTCTCGTATCTATCTCCGTGTCTCTACTCGTGAATATAATATCTGCATCACGTGTACAAAATCTCGTACGCAGCCATGGACGAGTCGAGCACTCTCGTCTTGTTTCTCGCGCAATTGATGAATATTTATTCGAAGAATATATACGAGGCGAGAAACCATCGGATGAGTCTCGAGAGGCTGAGAGGTAAATGAAAAAAAAAAAAAAAAGGAAGAAATATATGCTAGTCTCACCGGACGTCATATGCAATCTCCAATTTACCAGATCGAATAATTCTCTATGGAAATAATCCACCTCGCGTTCATTTTCCACTCGCGTGGCAGATTCAAAGAAAATACGAAAATTATTAATATTCATGGGATACGACGATGGTGCCGGATTTCCATAGTGAAATACAGCATAGCTGCGACCAACGATGACATTGTTGAATTTTAATTTTGAAGATTTATAAAGACCGAATAACCATGTTCCGGTAAATTTTAGTTGAGTTAAAGAAATAATTGTTCAAAGTCAGGAAAAAACAAAGAGAAAATAAAAATAATGAATCGAATGAAAAAATGCATCGAGGGGAAGTTGAATTTTTGTTAATTTATCAAAAATTGAACTGTGCGCACATAGTCCAAATTTTTGATACAGAAATTTGGATGACAAAAGGACCTGCGATCATTCTACTCGGTCGTAGAATTCACGAAAAATTGGCCAAATTCATGAAGATAATATTTCAGTAAAATTGACCTCGTTTTTTTTTTTTTATTTTTTTATCATCCGCACGTCCAAGATAATATTCACTCTCTCGACTATCCCATTCCGCGATCTCACTAATGTGCACGAACGTTCATCCCCTGTGCACTCCAACTTTTTTTTCATTCAGTATGCGCGAAGCGTTGTGTTTCCTCAATTCCGAAAGTTGAATAAGACTAGGTACCCTTAAATTAAGTATAAGTCTGAAAATATTGATCCTAGGGTAAAAATGGTAATAACCAAAGTTGAAGGAAATAAAATTTCCTACGCGATTATTTATTACCATTTTTACGATAAACTTGATAATAAACGAAATAACTGAATATAAAAAAAAAAGTTCACCCTTAAATTGAGTATGAGTCTGAAAATATTGATCCTAGGGTAAAAATGGTAATAACCAAAGTTGAAGGAAATAAAATTTCCTACGTGATTATTTCTTACCATTTTTACAATAAACTTGATAATAAACGAGATAATTAACAAAAAACGTTTTTTACCCTTATGAGCAGTCTAACTCTATAAATAACGATCCTAGGGGAAAAAGTATAATCACCAAACTTGTGGGAAATTACATTTCCCACAACTTTGGATATTATCATTTTCACTCTAAGGTTGAAAATAAGCGAGTTATTCGAAAAACAAAAAAATCTCACTTTAAATCAAGATGGCGGCAAACGCACAGGGGGGATTTTCCCGAAAATCGAGATTTACACTACCAACCACCCCCCCCCCCCCCCCTAAGTATAAAAAAAGAAAATCGCGTCCCGGAATTAATTCCAGGTGAAATCCTCTATTGACTGGACAGAATTCACGAAAAATTGGTCAAATTCATGAAGATAATATTTCAGTTAAATTGACCTCGTTTTTTTTATTATTTTTTTTATCATCCGCACGTCCAAGATAATATTCACTCTCTCGACTATCCCATTCCGCGATCTCACTAATGTGCACGAACGTTCATCCCCTGTGCACTCCAACTTTTTTTTCATTCAGTATGCGCGAAGCGTTGTGTTTCCTCAATTTCGAAAGTTGAATAAGACTAGGTATATAGATATACATATATATATAAAGAAAAGAGCCCTTGCAATATGATGAAAACAAATCCGCCACTTTAGCATCAACGACTCCATCCCCTCATTTGTTTTTCTCATATTACAATGCCCACGCTTTCCAACCTCTTTATAACTCTCTGCGAGATAGAATTACCTTCTCTCTCTCTCTCTCTCTCTCTCTCTCTCTCTCTCTCTCTCTCTCTCTCTCTCTCTCTCTCTCTCTCTCTTTCCTGTTCCATACATTGAAAATATTTTAAACCAAAATATTTTTCCGCGAGAAATTTTCATTTTGAAATCGTCATTTTAGGATATGATATACGAAAAATATCAGTTCGCACCTTGTCAAAAACCTACTCAATTCGCATCAACCTACTCAAACTACTGGATATGTGATTAATTTGATAATCAACATTGTTCACGAAATTATGAGCATTCGATGGATTAAGAAAAAAAAAAAAAAAAATTGTAGGATCTCCGAGATGTTTGGCAAAGAAATTTAATTAGTTTGACAATGAAGTAATGATCAAATTGACGACGAAAACGGAAATTACTTTTTAAATAAGGGATTAATTAGAGCCCTAAACAATATATCCACAGTTATTATAAATTCTTACAACCACTTTTACGTCTTATCCAGATTTGATAGCTTTCTGCAAAAATTTTATTGCTAAAATAGTCGTTCAACTGGACTAGTCTGCCGCAAGGACTAACATTTAACTCTGCTCTTTTCCTCTTACCGGGACATCACAGTGAAATCGCGGAATGTTTAAACAAACATTTTCTCCTTCTCTTATCATTCGTGGTATTTTTTTTTTTCTCTCGTCCACAATAATTCCCGAAGCGTCCGACCACAATCGTCGATCAAAAGACTTTCATTCGCATCAACGGGACCTTTTGATCGCGGTCGCGATTATTATATATAGGTACGTTACTAGGTTAGGTTGGATTCGTGGAACGGGGTTGCACGGAGCGAGATTGCCATTACGTCGATTGAATTCTGATACGATATATAGTTAGGGGCTTCGAGCATTGGCGGTAATATACTCGGTGAAAGCCTCAAAAAAAGAGAGAGAGAGAGAGAGAGATCTCTCTCGGACCCACTGCACATACACGACATGTATAAGAAGACCTCAGGGGGATATTTATCTCACAGTACCCTCGTCGTTTGCTCATCCATAACCATATCTAATATGCCTGCTTGTATATACATGTGAAAGCGTGAAGATTTGGGTCAAGCTCTCTCCCTGAACGCCTGTCGAGTGTCAAGAGGCCCCCGACATTGGTGGTTTTTGCGGGTGCCAACCTGGCGTCGTCTCGCACACAGATATATAGAAAGAGAGAGAGAGAGAGAGAGAGAGAGAGTTATGATCGATAGATAAGAACGAGAATCTTTGAGATTTGCTGATCGATGAGCAGAGAGCTTGATATTAAAATAAGAAAGGCTTTCGCTCAATTTTTGGTCTATGCTGCTAATCAAAATGATGCGCGAATGAAGCAGACAATAAAAAAAAAAACTGTCCGGAATTAATTTCTGGTTTTGAATGAATTTAATGACGGTGGAGATTAGAATGCCAGCGTGGAACGAACGCGCATATATATTGATGCTTCGACGAATCAATCGATGACCCCATCGAAAAACACATGTCCCGGCCTCGACAGCCTTCGCTCATTATATGATGAAGAGAGTTTCGAGCGCGGAGGTATATGCAAGGCATGAGGAATCAATTCACTTGGACCGTGATTCGATGCTTTCCTCATTATCGATAAACTTCGTCGAGGCCATAACACATGCCCTATCTCATCGTTGTACATTACGAAGTACCACTGTTAAGGGGAGTATCGATTACATCAAGATTTCTCTAGGTCCGCCTGTACACGAAACTCTCAGGGACTTTAATGAAAGCGGTAGGATGAGAGAGCAGCATACACGCGGGAGGACCAAAAGTCGATATTCCGCCTAGTATGTATACGCTCTATTAAACCACAGGCACAATAGATTTATCGGGTTGAATCATCCAGGGCGCACTTGAAAGTATTCCGAATATGGCAACGTCATATTGCTATTGAGCCGATGTTAAGACGGAATTTTTAATCAAGATCGATGTGTTGCTTGGGACACACGGTGTTATTTTTACCCTTATCGAGTCTCCCTTCAATTAGGAAACCGTCGTCGTTGTATACACAGGCAGAAGCCCCGTCGCGCCAATGATGCGAAAAAAACTACCCCAGACCCCCCCTATATAGATGCGGTCACTCTGATACACGTTGGGTCTTTTGATTAATTTCCTGCTAATTGGGCAGCATTATAAATGCCAATCAGGTTAATTGCTGATCGGAAAGACACCAACGAGTGACGGTGCACATGCTCTGCCACATAGTGCATTGAGCTGCTATAGCTTTGTCTCAAAATGAAAAACAAAACACACACGGTCAAACTACCAGAGAGTGGAGCCGTTTGTCATGAAAATTTGTGAGATCTTAGCCTGTATAGAGAGACAAGGATTTTCGTTCATAAATTCCGACGAGGGATTAGCCCGAACATGTTTGGTAAAAAAAAAAACTTGAAAAATGATTGTAGGACCGACGTACCGGGGGGGGGGGGGGGCCAATGTTCCCATCTGCATGAAATTGCGAGCAAAGATCCCGAGCGCCGGAGAAACGAGAAATGAGAAGCTGACGCATCCGAGTATGCGAGTACAGCTGGCGCGTTTGAAAGATCCAACGGAATCTTTAAATTTCGTTGTACAAACATACAGACGCACATTCTCTGAGAAAATTCTGCCGATCGGATGCAGACACGTGTTTTGGATAGCGCCGCGCGAATAAGTCACGGTTGGATAGTGCCCAAGCGGCAAACTGTGTCAAGGCGCGACTTTTACGCTTTTCGCTCGAGGGTTCTTCCCTAACCCTCGGTTCAAAGTCATCGACGCCACGCACCCGCACATATGTTCTCCATATTACGCTTGTAACAAGCTCCACCTGTGTACTACCGCGGTGGCATTCACGGTTAAACGACCTGACACCCTTGCGTTTGTATAATTGGATCTGCGTTTGTATGAATCAACACGCGATCGGGACAAAACGCGGGATAAACTTCCGAAAAGCCCCAACCTCCGATTGGTTTGAAACTTTGCACAAACATTCTGTTTGATAAGATAAGAATACCCCTAAAAGGATTTTTGGCGGCTCGCAATACTTTTCGAGATATTGAATTTTGAAAATTTAAGAATTAACATGCTCGTGTATATCCATATCTATCGTAACGCACACTACTATCCCTACTCTTTCGACATGACAGGTTTGTTGCACGTTTCAAACCAATCGGAGGTTGGGGCTTTTCGGAAGTTCACCCAAAACGCGTATCCTGTTGATTTTGTTCGTTCGTTTTGTGCACATTGCATTGGCATGGATTATATGATGAGAGATTAGTAATGTCACCGCTATGTAAGCTGGGAAACGGGAGAGCGCGCGGTTGATCAACACCTAATGTGTATATACGAGAGATTATATAGTTGCGCGTCGACAGTTTAATAATGTATAGCGGGGTTCAACGTTGGCATTGTCGACGCCATATAAGCTGCTCGTGTGTCCTATGTAAGGCTCTGGATAATCCTGATCTCATTCATTTGGAAATTAATCATCATGCCGCGCGACACTATGGGGGATTACCGGTTTCGGATTCCGTCGTAGCGGAGAGGTGGCATCATCATGGCGCCACGCGGAGACATTATTGTCTCTTATTATACCAGCTCTCTGACTCGGCTCCGGGGCGATGCCAGATATATATATATGAGTAACAAGGAGAAGGCCATCCATGTATTCACCAAAAGATATAGCAAAAGCTTCTACATGGCCTAATGGTATACAGATATATGGCAATGCCAGCGCAGAGAGTGCATATCCCCGAGGAGGCACGTCCAATGCCAAGTAGGTCAGGGTGTCAACTAAAACACTTGGATTCTCTGCGTGCTCGGTTCTGTGCATGTGCTATATCGCTAAACATACATGTATATATATATACGGATATGGGATCCACGGTTAGCGGTGTGGGGGAATTCCGATAAGACGATACTGGCCCATGTAGTGTATAGGGCAGCGATTGATCCAAAACAAGTCCTGATCCTGATGGAGGCAACACGCCGATATATAAGGGCAAGTTTCTCTGGCTGAAATGAGTCTCATATCTTTGACTATCTCAAGATCGGGCGACTAGCTTTTATATATTGGGCTTATATTGCGAAATGGGGGGGGGGGGGGGGGGGAATCTCTGGAAGTTCCGAAATAAAGACGACGCCAGTTCGGGTCCAAACGTCGTATGAATTAGATAACCGTTGGATGTCTTTTGTGCTCATGCATATGGCATTTATTTTAGGTGTTCACTCTATCTGTATGTGGCAATTCCATGGCCGCTGCCTTCGGCCTCTCGTTTTTTCGGGGTCGTCGAAAATCTTGGGAATTCATGAGATTGAAGCATATCTGCCATTCGGTCAGAGAATACTCGGACCGAATTTTACGATCGTCCCTGAGGCGCTCCGTTTACGAGGCAATGCTCATACATTTATTGCTGTTTTTTTTTTTTAAACAAGTTTTCGTAATAAAAAATTGAGCGTCGTGGTACCTTGGGGAGGTTTTTTTTTTTTTTCGGGACAACGAATTGCCGAATTTTTCTGATGATCGAGCCGAAGTTTTGAACGATATACTTTCCGAAAATGTGCTTCTTCCGTTATAGAAGGCCCCTCCCCGATTAGTCTCTACTTTTTCTCAATTTATCTGGATCATAAACAAATGGCAATGAAGTGACGCTAAATGGCAAACTGTCGGGATTATCTTTTGTATATATACTTGCAGCGGCTGAGGAGCTCGGTGGTATCGGGACAACGTTACCATCAACACCAACGGAGCTCTCACAATATCCAAAACTCTGCGATCTACGCAGAAAGTTTCCCGTTCTCTACAGGGTTGAATTTCAGGTAAGAGCTTTTTGGAAAAACCATTTTTTACAACTTTCCACGAGTTAAAAGCCAAATGAAATATCTTTCGTGCGTTCTAATAAATTTATGACAATCAAAAAATGGACAATTAACGATAAATTATGAACAAATGTTGCCTATTTTCATCGCAAACCGATCTCGATATACATTGTTTTTTAATTAGTTAAATTTTTGAGTTATTCATGTCATTGTGCATTGGCTCTGAGTGCATCGGATCGTACGAAGAATAAATAACGTGACTTTTTACCAAGAAAGTACAGCTAAAAACTACTTTTAGGACTATGCAGCCTCCTTAAAAATGATGGAGAACGATATAGCAGTAACGAATATGTGTACAGCATGTGATATTATATATGCGGGATAAACATAAAGCGTTTTGATCGTCGTGCATACAGCAGCCAAGGCAGACAGAACGAGGCAACCGAATAGGAAGTGAGAAATTCGCGTTTCGTCTCGTGCCTCTTGGCACGTTTCTCTATTATGCACGAGTAGGGGGGGGGGGGGGGGGGGTGGATAAGAAAAAAAAACTCACGGCGACTTGGTGACTGCGGGACAACCAAGTTTTCTGTTTTCTGGCGCCTTGTGCCGGGAATAACGTCGTCTCGACGATCATTTCGCTCTCTTTTCATGCCTCTACCTGTTTTTTTTTTTCCTCTTCATCCAGGGACAAAGTCACACCTTTAGCTGACTCAATATTCAATCAATCAAACGCGCAATGAATGACTGTAATTTGTCTCATCCGAACCTGCTCTATGTTTTCATGCAATCACCGAGTGCCTTGGCAATCTTTGATCACTGTATAGACATGGAGGGGTTTGCTGAAGGCAAGTCATCAGCGGATGAGCATTTATCATCCGGGAGCATATAGTTGCAACGGTGCACATACGCGTTCCACTCGAATGATTCATTTGTAAAAGCCTAATAAACCGTGGCAGAGAGCACAACTCGATCGCGTGGCAACGTTGAAAGTTAAATTCATCGATGACCAATTAAGAAGTAACGATATTTCTTTGGGATTCAAGGAACCCCATTTTTTTCCAGATTTTTATCTCACACATTTTGTATTAAAGCAAACCTCGTATTTGCCAACATACTTTTGTTTACTTTTATTAGATTTTTTTTTTAAACCGGAAAACACTTGTATCTTCAGCCCATTTTTTGTCCCCTCGTTAGAGTTATCGATTCCCAGGTTGGCTATTGTTTGTCACACCAACAATGTTCCCTCATCCCCGGAAAGCGTGCCAGGACAAATGGATACAACTATACCGCCACTCGAAGCTCTTTATTTTTTCGTTATCGTTGTTGCTCGCGGCATCAACCAACCCTTTGTTTTCCCCACTCAAGACCTCTCTAGTTCGAGTAAAGAAACCGCGCATCGTGCAAAAGGGGCGAGAAAGAGAGAAAGAGAGAGAGAGAGAGAGAGATAAAAAGCTTTTTGTTCACGCTGCATAATATCCACCGTTATACCAAGGAGAGCTCTTGTGAATGGCTCTGATATATATAAATACACATTGCTGCTCATCAAGTGTCTTTTACGACCCTAAAACTCGTTGTCCCGATTTTTGTCTCTATTTTCCTTTCGTTCGCATCTATGCCTTCAACATCGCGATATTCCCAGACAGCTATTTAGTTTATCAATGTAATAATAAGATTTTCTCATATTATAACCGTGTCGTGCGAATCCATTATTCCATCTACGGTGTACAAATATTGCAATGCGATTGTGAAAATTTTTATTCTACGATTGCAGACGGCGTGCAAAGTCGAGACGCACTCGTGCAGGCACGCACTCAAGGGCGCCAACAAGGAGAAGAATCAGAATCAGCGTTGTATCCCATGTGAGTTGTCATGTAATTTCGCAAATTTTACTACATTGCATTGTGCATTGTATTGTATTGTGCCAGCTCGAATTTTCATCGTACGATGACAAAAAGTTGCAACTTTTGCGATTTGGTCAAGTGCCCGCACACCCACACCGGTGCAGAAATGTCCGAAATACATGAATAATAAAAAAAAGGGCACTTGGCGATGTGTTACTGTGCGAAAGAGCGCAACTGCCCACCATCGGAAATTCCAAACTTCTGTCTGGAGAGTGTTAAATTATATCGGAGCTAGGAACACTCATAGCTCTGTTCAATATATATGATGTAGTATATATATATATATATATATATATATAACTTTGCTACATCACTTGAGATTTGCACGTGCCAGAGGCTCTCCGGGCAGTTTTCCGTACAGCCAAAAGACATATGCGAATGATTCAGACGCGGCAGAAGGATTTTTGTCAAAGAACGAAACAAGATTCCCTCCTATAGATATCACACAGGCATATGGGGATGAAGAAGCGATATAGAGAGGATTCTCTTGCTCGGATGAATAAACGAAATTACGTCGCACGACAGATTTGGGTCGAGCATCCCTTTTTTTTCGCTGCCGCAAAACTCTAGAGCGGTTTCCTGGGATAATAAATCAACCGTGCTCCGGAGTTGTGGGGGGAAAAAAAAAGAGCTTTTATCGATCTTCTAATATCACGCCACCAACTTTTATACGCGTATTATATGTACTATATACTTTCGATGATACGCGATATCGTCTAATTTATTCAATTTCCTATCGTTTCAGACGACTACAACAGAGTCGTGCTGGACACGATAGAGGGACAACCAGACTCGGATTATGTCAACGCGTCATACGTAGACGTGAGCAATTTTCTTATTCATTTAGCTACGATGTGACATTTAGAATTCTATACGAAAACTTTACTACCCGAATGAGAATTCTATTAGAATTTTGGTTGGCTGATGAACAGGCCTACAATATTTTATATTAATCACGAGATCACTCTACCGAAAAAAAAACTCTCCGATGTGGCTGTTGCTGGGCAGAATTTTGGGACTACTTTTGTTTTTGTTTTTAAACCAAAGGAATCCTTCCAGGTGAGAGGATTGTTACCTGGTAGAGTCGTTACTGGGTAGGGATGTTCGCTCAAGCTTTATTCAGGTGGAGTTTTTGTCGGGTAGAGATGTTGGACGATGATTAATTGTGGTATAGAGTTGTGATCTGTTAGGCTTGTTCGAAAAGCCTATGGTCTGCTGTAGAGTCGTTATCGGGTCTTCCAGTTTTTGGCAGAGTTGTAACTGTGTCCGCGACGCGATTGCTCATTGCATTTACGTGTCAGCGAATCAAAATTATCTCTTTTTCCAGAGTATATTAAAGCCGAACGCTTATATCGTGACTCAGGGACCCATCGAGACAACGGTTACGGAATTTTGGCGCATGGTCTGGCAGGAGAGAGCATCCTGTATAGTCATGTTGACTAAAACTTTCGACTTCATTAAGGTCAGTGTTTAACGGTACCACTGGACAGTCGAGCTTCTTGTGACAAGAAAAGACACACCAATTTTTACTATTACTTTTTTCCAAATATCTGTATCTATGTATGAACCGTTCGTTCAAAGAATGACCCAAGTCAAGTTTGTAAGCGTTTTGAGAAAAAGCGATTTAAGGTAGTTCTATCGCTGCAGACTAGTCAATTAGCTATAAATGTCTAAATGATGATTCCTAAAAATATTGGATATATGGGTTAAAGTTAATAAATATTAAATAAGCTTACCCAGGTGAATACAATTAATCAACGGTTTATTATAAATAATTATGTAACTAGTAAAATAGTAATTGCAACGACTCGAGTATTACTAGATCTCGTATGATATTTACGTGTGGCAACGTTGCGTTTTCTTTCTCTTTTCATTCTCGTGCCCTCTCACTCTCTCGCCCGCTCTATCGACGTTGACGTGGAGAGGTTATGTTGTTCGACTTGTCAAATACCGCTTTCGTTTCGATATCGCGTTGCCACATTTTTTCACCGTCACGACATTATGCCATAAGTTGTGTATCACTACCCGGATGCTCGTATTAAAATCAGTATAGCTTAAAAAATTGGTCGACAATCATATTTTTTTTAGGCCCGTTAGATTTTTACGTGTTTAAGGATGTATGAGCACTAGCTTCACGATCATATAAAAATCTGAATTTTTTATATGGTGTAGCAGAAGTGTATATGATAAAACCTGCAAAATTTCAAAGTGGGTCAACGACTTTTTACGCGAGTAATTAATTCGTGAAATCAAAATATTTATCCCGCGCCATATACGAATTCTGGACTGACGCAACTTTGAAACAGAAATTCGTATCTTTCACGATCAGATACGATCAATATTAAAACAGTTAAATGTTCAGAAAACTATCACGATTACATACGTTCCATAAAAAATGGGGGTTAACGAACCTTTTGACATACAATTATCGATTTTAAGGAAATTTTTCGCGTGTGTCGCATAATGAGCGGTCCGACTCTCTCTTGTTTCATGCGTGCCCCTCGCTCACCGCGCTCACCCGCGCCCACGTTTCCGCTCATTTCCCGCCACCTTGTGCTCATACATCCTTAATGAATCTAAGTCTCGTTTTTTGTAAGAATCTTTTGGATTTTCGATAAGATATATCGTTTTAAAGTGACCGGAAATCGGTTCTTCTATATGCCGAAGCAAATTTGCCTTGAGGAATTGGCATTTTCAAGTATTAATTTCTCCGTAATTAGGTCGATAAGGGGCATTGACGTTTCGCGAAATGAATAAATATATTAAAATTGAAGATATAAAAAAAAAAAAAATTTAAATCTTATGGATTAGTTACCACGATAGAACTACCTTAAAGATTCATTGCAAAGTATTGCAAGCAATGCAGGCCTGCAGTTTCAATCAATCACAGAGAGGTCAATAATGGCTGAGATATTACAAAACTTGACAAAATTACTTTTAGGACTAATATCCACGCACTGCTAACTAAATCCGAAGAACTACCTAAATTGAATTGGGTCATTGAAAATTGGAAGACCTAGCGCAGCTAGGTCCGTACAACCTACGTTGTTTGGTCACAAAGAGTCCCGAACCCCTTTGTAAAGCACAAACAGTAAAATATTCATTTTTTTTTCTACCCACCACCTCGATACAAACGTCATTAACAATTGTCAATCAAGCATCGAGAATATCGTCGGAAATACGGAAATCGTGCTCTTTTCACAAACCAGTATGGACATTATACTGAAAGGATTTGCTTGTCATTTCGTAACAGGTGATGTGTGTTCAGTATTGGCCGGCGAACAAAGAGAAAGACGAGGAATACGGTGGCATAGGTGTCTCGGTACTCAAGGAAGAGGAACTCGCAAATTTTCACATACGTACGATAAAACTCTACAAAAAAAATGACAATGGAGTACGTACATTCATTCCTTGTATATATATATATATATATGTACACATAAACGCTCTCTATTACGACCAACCGGAAATTCGATAATTTTAACGAAAACGTATCGATTTTCCGTCTCGCCAGGAGGTCAGCGAGGAACGAACTTTGATCCAGTTTCATTATACGGAGTGGCACTCGCACACGTGCCCTTTTGGAAATGCGGTTCTCGAGTTTCGTCGACGGGTCAGAGCGGTAGTTGGCTCGACCATAAAAAACGAATCGGGACCCATGGTCGTACATTGCAAGTGAGCGTTCGGTCATCGCTAGTTCGTAATTCCATTGTACATTCTTCATTAAATTTGATATCGAGAAAGGGACATGCCCCATAGGGGAAGAAAAACTATGGAGAACTATTGAAAAAAGAATAGCAAATTTTTTGAACGAAATCAAAAACGGTTTTTACAACTTCCCACGCTACCTTGATCAGCTCACTTAGTCCCCCAAAAATTTCTGCTGCTATAGTCGTTCATAAAAAAACTACTGATAAAGCTCTATTGATGAGAATTCGATAGTTACGAGGTAAACCAAGATGGTACTCGGTTCTTTCCAAATGGCAATTGGTGTTGAACCAATCGAGGTGAAAGATTAGACGGCAACTCGTCAGAATTCGGAATTACAATTGCCCTGATATAAATGGCACGATAGTTACAACTGGTGAATGTAAAAGCTGACATTGTTCTGAGAAAGTCAGTGACATTAGTGGTCCAACAGTAATTATCAGGAATATGAACTATCCCAACACTTAATCCAGCTCTTCAGAATTCTACCGACCATCCGAGTCCAACAGTTAACGATCCAAGATCAATAATGACCATTGCTCCCCAACTTAAGTTCCATCAAGCAAAGCCTCCCCATATACCAAATATTCATTCTCTGCCGACACAGTGACGGGGGTGGACGTTCCGGAGTTTATTTAGCGATAGACGCGAACATGGAGCTCGCCGAGGAGGAAGATGCCTTCGACGTGTTTGGGTATCTCAAGAAATTGCGACAGAGTCGTCGTGGCCTCATAGAATCATTGGTAAGAAACAACAAAAAAAATGTTGAAATACAAGAGTCACGTACAATCTTCCGTGCCATTAAGGCCGCCCTCTAGTTTCTCGGCTGTTTTTTTTATGGCTTTTTCAATAATTTTTTTACGGGCAAAGCATCGAAATAATCAATCTCATTATTTTTGCATAATCTTTATTAACATTTAAATAAGCTTTACAAATTTTTTGAAGTCAAAATATATAATAGAATAGTAGTTATAGTGGCCGACAGGAAGACATCAAGTAAAAGAGGTGCTTGACGGTGACCAAGATTGCGGCTGTTCTGCTTATCTGAAATCAAAAAACCAAACGGCATTTTGATCTTCATATTCAAGACTAGCGATTGAACTAGAGTGAATTCTAAATTACAAAAATTGACTTTTTTATACACTTTTGAAAATTACATTCTATTTTTTACTCATTTTTTCTTAAGTTTTTCGCTCGTACGAAAAAAACTATCGAAGCAATCATGATAATCCTAGTTCAATCGCTGGCTTATAACATATTAAAGATGCTGTATAAATTTGAACAAGATCGGTGCAATAGTTTCTGAAATATCGTGGTTACCGTTTCGAAAAATGGTGTTTCGAGAAAAACGCGTTTGAAAGTTCGCGCATGTGATTTATACTAAAAATTTCATCTCACCGTCAATCTGCTATGCCTGGACCACACAATAGGCCTTCCTCTTCTTCTTGGAAGTCACGCACACATTTTCTACACATGTTGTAGATGTGATTTATGAAAAAAAAAAAAAAATCGATTTTTTCGACCCGAGAAACTAGAGGACGGCCTTAATCTCTGAAGCATCAAAGACTCTCGTTGCTTTGTTCATAGGATCAGTACAAATTCGTGTACGACACCCTGGAGGAATTTGTCATATGCGGCGCATCGTGGTTTTCCGTGTCGGAGCTTTCGTTGCGGCTCAAGCAGAAGAGCGTGAAGAATCCGATCACAAAGATGAACGAGTATCAGCGTGAGTATCAGCAGATTTGCAAGCAAACGCCTCGTTTCACGATCGGCGATTGCGCCGGTGGACATCGAGCGGACAACAGAGAAAAGAATCGTGACGTTCTCGTCGTTCCACGTTAGTCTCATTAACTTTTATCGTGATTTTAATGCTTTTTTCTTGCTTCTTGATACACGAGAAATATCACTTTGTTCCGGTAACTTTTTAGCGGACAACTTTCGGCCATATCTGACGAGCTTTCAGGGCAACAGTTTCACGGATTACATAAACGCGGTCTTTGTCGACGTGAGTTTTTTTTTTTTTTTTTTGATTATGGCACTCGATTAACAGAGTAATTCAGCAGGCCCGGTAATATGAATGTTGATCGTCAGGGTTACACGAAGCCTCGGGAATACATAGTTACGGAATGGCCGCTGAAGCACACGTGCGGTGAATTTTGGTCGTTGGTTTATGATTACGAGTGCGCGGCTGTTGTCGTATTGTGCGTACCACCGCCTACCTCGACAAATTTTCCGAGCTTCTGGCCCGAGGGCAGACACTCGAAGAAATACGGTCCGGTATTCACGATAGATCACATAAGCCACAATCATTACACGAACATCAAGACATGGGTGAGTCTCGTTATAATTATATAATCTGATACATCAGTCGCATCGCTCATATCATTGAACTCTTTCCGGACGAATTCAGGTGTTCAGGATAAACAAGAAGATTGTATCACTGACCGAGCTAATGGCCGGAGTGAAAGCGCCACCCAAGACGGTGCAACTGTTCCAGCTTACATGCTGGCCAATGGGACACAAAGTGCCAACATCGACCAACAGCCTCGTGGAGCTCATGAACATGGTGGAACGTTGGCGCCAGAGAACCGACTACGGACCCGTCGCGGTCGTTTCGCCCGACGGTCGAAGCAGATGCGGCGTTTATTGTGCCGCAAACGCTTGCATAGAACAGGTCATACAGCACGGCGAGGTCGACATATTTCAGGCTGTCAAAACGGTCAGAAGGCACAGACCTCAGCTCGTCGAGAACATGGCAAGTTAACTCTCTCTCTCTTTTTAACGGTTTTTGCCTGCTAAATCCTGCTTGATTCATCGACCTGCGCGAAGTCTATTTGGATTTTTTCACTATTATGCCGTGATTTCAAAAGTGCCTGATTTGTTATCAAAAAATTTTATATCCGGATGAATCAAACGGCACTCTCCGAGGTCTGTTCAGCTCTTTTTTTCAAAACAAACCTCCACAAGCCTATCACTGAAAAAAAAGTTTCCCGATTCGAGCCATAATTATTATTGCTTCAGCCATATTATATGGGAAAATACGCTACTGCCATACCATCTAGGTAATAAAGTCATACAAATATGACTGACACAATATCGTTGGCGTAAGCATACCACTATGTCATGACAGACATATACCCAATAGCTCCGCGAATCTGACAAGTATATCTATTTCAGCAATACCATAGTATGGTTGAGTTCACCATCACGAGTTATGCGTATGCCAACCATACTAGTATAGCTGTCTTATAAACGCTAGCATACGAGGTAGACGAACACCAGCCATACTAGTATAGCCGAAGCAAGCATATACAATGTTGTTTCGTGGATAGCAGTTTTGTCAGTGTAGGCGGAATTATTTGTATACCAACAATACTAGTAGAGCTGTTTTATAAACGCTAGCATACGAGGTAGACGTACCAGCCATACTACCAAAAGAATATGGCTGAATTATAAATTCATTTTATATAGATAAATTACAGGATATTGTACCTACCTATACTCGTATAGGTAGGTATATATAGTAGGGGATATTCGGGTCACAGTAAAAATTCAGCCAATATGTTTCATAATCATGAATATTTATTTTAATCATCTGTTATCGATAATGATATTCATACATAAATATTTTGCAAAAGAGACTTGATTTTTAGAGCTAATGAAACACACCTGGAAGTTTGAGAGAATCCATGGCCCGGAGACATATGATACTCTCCTTGCAGGAAAATGACAGTTGACCTAACCTAAAAAAATTCGCTTGTTATACGATTGGCGTTTATATAACAGGAAAAATAGTCCTTTTTTACATATTCCGTAGATAAGTGAGAACAGACTTACCTTCAAATGTTGGTATATAAGCTCATCAAGATTCCGTTCGTTCAGTTTCTTCTTCACAAGCTCGTTCATTATCAAATTTTGCGTAGCGAGGTCTCGTTTTCGCGCGAGGCAGAGGCATAGACACCACGCGTTAACAGATTACTGTAGGTGTTCCAAAAACGTAGCATAGTTGCGCGAGCCATATTAGTATAGCTATGGGTCACAACGTTATTCTCGCAGCCATACTATATGGTTGAAATAGCTAGGCATGTAAAAATCAGCTACTACAGCTGTTTGAACAATACAGTGTAGTTTCGCGAGCTATGTTAGTATGGCTGATTTACAAAAACGATAAATTTCCAGCTATTTATAATGACTAAGCTAGCCAGACGATTGAGTGTCGTCCACAAAGGCGCAGTATAGGCGCCGTAGACAAAACTGCTTTGCCTTCACCAGCGATATTATTGTTGAATTAGAAATACTTCACTAGTCATATTTGTATGAACTTTACGGCAATCGGGATTTTCTAAAAGGGCTACTGCATTTTCTGTGTGGGCAATATTTTTTCACCAGTATACCTATAACTGGCCAACAATAACAGTATTATTGTAAATCCCGAACCATTTTTTTCAGTGTACATCGGTCAAGTGTGAACAAAGTTAACGCCATTTGAAATCTTAATTCCCCAAATTTTCTGGAAAAGTATGTTGAACTAATCGCTGATTACTGCATAGCAGCGCGAGTCAGTTTGTTTTTAAAATGCCAAGAATTCGCTGCCAAACTCAAATGCCAATCCAGCTGAGAATACTTAGTAACGAATCGGCAACTCAATGTCCTACTTGCAGACCGAGTACAAGTACTGCTACGATCTGGTGCTGCATTACGTGCTGCACTATTTGAACAAGGACATGAACGAGAAGAAGTGAGAAAGCGAGTTGAGGGACGAGCTGTGGTTCATTGAATTCGGGCGTGGGGCTGCTCTGCCATTGACACCGGAGGAGGCACCGGTCGATGGTGAGCCGGTGGTTCCCTGTGCCCAAGGCCGTATAATCGTCGAGACAGCGAGACCAGCACCGCCCCATTTCGCAACGTGCTCGACGTACAAACGTTTGGGCATCGACGATCCGGAACAAGTGGCGATAGGGGCAATGGTCGTTGGTTCAATGATCACGGCACAGCGGGGAGTTCGTCGGCTGACGAAGACACCGAGGCTCGGGCAGCAGAATCGTCAGCAATCGATGAGAGAGCAACCGGAAAGTCCGGCCGCGAGACCGGAGGAGCTCGATGTAAGTTCGTGGTACAGCGAGCATCAGCCGGGTATCGCCGAGTCGTCCTCGTCGTCGAACGGCGCTGGTATCCGCGAACGTGGCTCGTATCCCTCATCATCGTCAATCACGCATCCTTGCGCCTATCGCGACACGAGATCCCTCGTCGTTGGTGGACCAAATTTTTCGATCCACTCGATGCCAGCGAGCCGAGATCGCGAGAGCAGCCTCGAGAGCAACGATCAAACGGTTCAGCCGAGCGTCGCGTCGGTCCCGAGAAAAGCCTACATGGATCTGACGGATGCGATCGCATTGCTCGACGAGACATGCCCGAATCAAGACGCGAGTCCCTCGCTTACACCAAGAACACCGTTAACCCCGTTTCCTCGCAATCGACGCGGTAGATCGAGGAGCAGTGACAATTCGTCGAATCACAGTAACGACATTACGGGTGAACGAATCCTCGAGACTTCAAGATCTCAGGAAAAACCTCAGGAGCTGACGAAGCAGCGCAGGCCATTTTTACGTAAAATCGGTATATCGAAGACCGAGGATCGTCCCTTGCTCGCCAAGATAACAGCACCGAGGATCATTGGCAAGCCATATTTAGAGAAGATCGGACCGAGCCGCGCCGTGGAAAAGCCATTTCTCGAGAAGATCGGTACGTCCAAAACACTGGACAGATTCACGTTCGAGGCTCTGCGAGAATTGCCCAGAGCAATGGTTCGAAGATGCCAGCCGGTCGAGACCTTGCCACTTACGGTAGAGCGGAAAATCAGCCCGACCGAGAAGAGCAAGGATCTCGAGGAGGAGGAGGAAGAGGAGGAGGACGACGATGAAGATGTTGTTTTGTGTATCATCAAGGATGAGCGAGACGATGAGGATGGTGAAAACGATGATAATGATGACAAAGCGGAAGTTGGAATGAGCTTGACGAGGGTCGTGGGAAGTGGCGGAAGAACCAGCGGCAAGGGTTACCTGCTCAAGATGTATTCCTTCGAGACTGAGGATCTCAATGAGAAAGCCAAGACCGCCGCAGCGGCCATTAAGTCACGCAGAGATTCACTGAGAGGCGCTTCGCTCGACGATGTTGTCGATACGGGTCCGAGTTCTCTTCCGCCTGCCGAGGATTGCCACGTGCACGCGAGTTCACGCGGCTCCGACGGCAGATCGACCAGCGTCGCCGAGCTCCTCAAGTGTCGGGTCACAACGAGCGAGGAGATATTCTCGGCTAGCACGGGACTGCCGCGAGGCTCACCGAGGGAAGCAACGAGCTGGGACAATTCACCGAGTAGATGGCCAAAGAGACGTGCGCGTAGAGTCGTCGCCGAGGCCGCGAGATCGCGCGACATCGTTGATCAACGAAGATCTGCTCCGCGAGTTTTTACCAACGACGAGAGTACACCTGGCTCACCGAGCAAGCGACGAATATCACCCGAATGGGAAGGCACAATCGATGATGGAGCTGTCGCCGGGAGAACGAAAAATTCCTATCTATCGAGGGAGACGGTTGGTTCACCGTTAAAAACGAGGAGGCAAGCATCGAACGAGGAGCCGGACACGTTGAACCGGAGATGTGATCTCGACGGGTCGAGTCGTTCGAATGTCGCGGAACATCTTCAGACGGCGGAAACTTCGGTGAAGTTTGCTCGTTGCAAGTCGAGACGTCATCGGGCACTCGGCGAAACGATGGAAAAGTTTGGCCCAACGGAATACACGGAGCCGGAAACGAGGCGACAACTTTCCGAAGAGTTGCTCGATAGAAATCGCAGGAACAACGAGTCGCCGAGTTTCGACGATCCGCAGGCTCGATTCGAGAGACGCGGAATATCGTCGGACAATTTGAAGCTATCGAGGGAAACGATGGTTGCTTCGGTACCGTCGACATCGTCGCTGGGCTATCAGAGCGGCGATTCGTCGCTCGTGAGCCAGCGATCGTCTCATCACAGTCAGGATTTCGTCAGGGGCACACTCAGGCGACTTTACGACAAGTTCGAACTGCAGGAAGTACCCTCGGAGAGTTATGCCGCATTCAAGAGACGCACGAGGGCCAATCATCATCAGCAGCAGCAGCATCATCAACATAATCATAAAGACAACCAGCGGACCAATAACAGCAATGTTCACAGGGATATACCTCGGGACGAGGTTACGACGACGAACAACAACAACAACAACAACAACAATGAAGACAACAGCAACAAAAACAACACTGCGGAGATCTCAGACCCGGCTATGGGATCGATAAAAGGGAAGAACGAACCGAGAGACTCGAGAGACGCCTCAACCAGATCAGCCAGCGAGGAAATCAGCACCGCGTCCAGAGCTTCGATCACGACCAAGTCTCTGCTGCGAAAACAGGAGGGTGTGGATCATCAGAGCGATCAGGAAACCGACGATGGTTCTTCGCTGCGACGTCCAAAGCGTCGATTAATCAACGAACCATCGCAAGAGACAATGGACCTCTTGACGGAGCTCCGAAGAGTCAAGAGCCTGCTGAGAACACCATCGTTCGAGGCTGAAGCGAGCAACGATTACGCCAGAGTCCCGACGCGTTTTCCCAAAAAGATTTTGCTCACCGACAGGGAGTTTTGTCTGTCGGTCGAGCGTGAGAACAGCGTTCGACGAAGAGCATCGATACTCGACGATGCTGAGGGCTCGACGGGTGTTTGGAAAAAACCCGACGAGCCAAAGGAGAACAGGGAAAAAGACGAGACGACTGCTGCGCCATTGGGATACAATCCCAACGATGGTGAAAGGACTCGGGCTAGAACGACCAGTCGACGGCAGCGTGCGATCGGTGGACCTGCACTGTTCGAAAAGCGTTGCTTATCGTTGGATTATGCGGACGATGAGAAACCACCGAAACCCGAAGCAAGAGCGATATCTCTGGTTGCCTCGTCGAGAACGGGACGCTCGGAAATCGATGATTATGACAATCTCGATTCGTCGGATCCAGCTGGTTTGGCATACGATGCACGTAGTTATTCGTCGGATGTTTTTACGAGTCCGTCCGATGAGAACGACGAGCCCGTTGGAGATGGTCAAATTGGTGCTCGGAGCTCCGAGGAATCGACCGAAGCCGCTGCCGGAATGACGAATCATTGCGCCGAGATCGATAAAGCCCTGAGCGTTCGTCACGTTGGCTCGACAAGTCCGAAAAGACGTATTTACGCGCAGGGAAGAACGAGCGATTTGTACGAGATCATATCGCCGAGATCGACGCCGTTCAGGGTTAAAAAGCGACTGGGTAGAATATCCGTGGAGGAAACGATGAAGCAGGAGAGTTTTACGCTCAGCAAGGTCGATTGTCGTACAATTGTGACGCAAAAACGAACAAAGTGCTTTCCCATGTAACCCACGGAATTTTGGCCCGCGACGAGTGACACTTTTTTCCTCCTTAATAAAAGCGAATTTTTCGGATTTCACGATCGCGTTTCATCGCGTCGACGCGCGTAATTTCTTCCAAGCATCGAACGTTGTTATTGTTGTTGTTATTTTTTTTTTTTTTTTTATTATCGTCGAAGAAAGATGCTCGCGAGTCGCTGGGCGAAAACCGTTTTTTTTCTCGCGGACCATTTTTGTATTTTCCATGCACGACACAACTCGCGAACGCGTTTTTCGTAATGTTCGTGCATGCGAGTTTGTACGTTTTCTTTTTTTTTTTCTTCTTCTCAAACGATTGAGAATTATTGTATAACTCGTATTATTTATTTATTTATTTCGCATTAATATTGCGATGAGAAATTGAAACATACACGATTCTAAATAGGCAATCGAATCAGAGTCGGTGTACTATAGCGATTATCTGGATTTGACGGACCTTTGTCCGTAGTTGTTAAGGGACGAAGAACTTATTGTGGTATTCGCGATGTCATTCACGTTTAGGGAGTGAAGATTATGGGCCGAGGATGGGCGACACTGGAGCGTATACCCTCCGCGAGTGTTGCAAATATTTTTCAACTTATGGTCGATGTTCGTAAGAATTATGAAATAGAAGATAATATTGCGGTATCAAGCAGGTGCTTAAACGCGATAACTCATGGGACATTTAAAACTCTACCCGAAACTTCACTGCCCAATGACATCTCAACCAGAATCTAAGCTCGGCCAACGAGCAACTCCTCCAGAGCTGTGCCTAATATCCCTGACAAGCAACATCTCTACCAGGATGAGGCTTGCAGATAACAACCGTCCGGTGTGGCTGATGGTTGGTTAACGGCAAATTATCCGGTGTGCTCTTTATGCAATGGGCCATTAATTCAACATCAGCTACGATGGAGAGTTTTTATCTGGTAGACTTGTTATTGTGCAGAGATTTTACTCGCAGCTTATCGGGAAACTTCGTTACCCAATAATATCTCTACCACAATCTTGGTTCTACGAACAAGTCTACCAAATTACAGTTCTACCGGAAAACAACTCTATAAGATATGAGCAGTGCCCAAATTCACTACCCAATAACACCTCTACCCAACGATATCTTGATCCAACAACGTCTTTAACCAATAAAATATCTACCCAATAACATCTCTACCTAATCACAAGTCTGCCAGATGACGGTTTTCCAGCGTAGCTGATGGTAGCTTATGGAAAAATTGTCCTGGTGCTATTCATGCAATCGGCCGTTAACTCAACATCAGCTACGACGGAGAGTTGTTATCTGGTAGACTTGTTATTGGGCAGAGATGTTACTCGCAACTCTCTCTCTCGGGAAACTTCGTGACCCAACAATATCTCTACCACAATCACGGTTCTACGAACAAGTCTACCAAATTACAACTCTACCGGAAAACAACTCTATAAGATATGAGCAGTGCCCAACATCACTACCCAATAACACCTCTACCCAACACTATCTTGATCCAACAACGTCTTTAACCAATAAAATCTCTACCCAATAACATCTCTACCTAATCACAAGTCTGCCAGATGACGGTTTTGCAACGTGGCTGATGGTAGCTTATGGAAAAATTGTCCTGGTGCTATTCATGCAATCGGCCGTTAACTCAACATCAGCTACGACGGAGAGTTGTTATCTGGTAGACTTGTTATTGGGCAGAGATGTCACTCGCAACTCTCTCTCTCTCTCGGGAAACTTCGTGGCCCAACAATATCTCTACCACAATCACGGTTCTACGAACAAGTCTACCAAATTACAACTCTACCGGAAAACAACTCTATAAGATATGAGCAGTGCCCAACATCACTACCCAATAACACCTCTACCCAACACTATCTTGATCCAACAACGTCTTTAACCAATAAAATATCTACCCAATAACATCTCTACCTAATCACAAGTCTGCCAGATGACGGTTTTCCAGCGTGGCTGGTGGTAGCTTAGCGAAAAATTGTCCTGGTGCTATTCATGCAATCGGCCGTTAACTCAACATCAGCTACGACGGAGAGTTGTTATCTGGTAGACTTGTTATTGGGCAAAGATGTTACTCGCAACTCTCTCTCTCGGGAAACTTCGTGACCCAACAATATCTCTACCACAATCACGGTTCTACGAACAAGTCTACCAAATTACAACTCTACCGGAAAACAACTCTATAAGATATGAGCTGTGCCCAACATCACTACCCAATAACACCTCTATCCAACGATATCTTGATCCAACAACGTCTTTACCCAATAACATCTCTACCCAATAACATCTCTACCCAATCACAAGTCTGCCAGATGACGGTTTTCCAGCGTGGCTGATGGTAGCTTATGGAAAAATTGTCCTGGTGCTATTAATGCAATCGGCCGTTAACTCAACATCAGCTACGACGGAGAGTTGTTATCTGGTAGACTTGTTATTGGGCAGAGATGTCACTCGCAACTCTCTCTCTCTCTCGGGAAACTTCGTGGCCCAACAATATCTCTACCACAATCACGGTTCTACGAACAAGTCTACCAAATTACAACTCTACCGGAAAACAACTCTATAAGATATGAGCAGTGCCCAACATCACTACCCAATAACACCTCTACCCAACACTATCTTGATCCAACAACGTCTTTAACCAATAAAATATCTACCCAATAACATCTCTACCTAATCACAAGTCTGCCAGATGACGGTTTTCCAGCGTGGCTGGTGGTAGCTTATGGAAAAATTGTCCTGGTGCTATTCATGCAATCGGCCGTTAACTCAACATCAGCTACAACGGAGAGTTGTTATCTGGTAGACTTGATATTGGGCAAAGATGTTACTCGCAACTCTCTCTCTCTCGGGAAACTTCGTGACCCAACAATATCTCTACCACAATCACGGTTCTACGAACAAGTCTACCAAATTACAACTCTACCGGAAAACAACTCTATAAGATATGAGCAGTGCCCAACATCACTACCCAATAACACCTCTACTCCACAACATCTTAATCCAATAACGTCTCTACCCAATGACATCTCCGATCAATAACATCTCTACCCAATGACGTGTCTACCCAATAATATCTCTACCGGAATGAGACTTTCGCTGACATCTCTACCGAATCACAAGTCTACCAGATAACGATTTTCCAGTGTGACTGATGGTAGCTTATGGAAAAATTGCCCCGATCCTATTCCAGGAAATCTGCCGTTAAGTTAGCATCAGCCAGGCCAAAGAGTTGTTATCCGGTAGACTTGTGATTGGGTACAGAGGTGTTAGAGGAGAGCCTTGCACCGGTAGAGATGTTATTGGGTAGAGGCGCTAGCTGCTCATGTCTGGTGGACTTGTATTCTGGTAGACTTGTAATTGGGTAGGCTTGTTCGGAATATTTAAATTCCGGTAGAAATGTTACTGGCTAGTGGTCTTTCGGATGAAATTGTGAAAATGCCGAATTTAAATCTGTCCAGTTTACAGAAGTGTCTAAAAAAAAATCCCTCGCCAGCTGGATTCTCGTCTCATACATGAGCATCAAACTGTGTGTGTGTTCTACAAATCATTCGCCCAATTCCAATGATATCCCTTCGGGATATCATATTGCTTCGACAACAAACAAACAAAAAATCATCAAACAATGGGCACCTCTCTCACTGGGCCCCCGAGTCAATGTATAGAGCACACCTACGGTTTATTCGCGTCGAGTGTTGTACGCTCACAAATAATGAGAAAAAAAAAGAAAAAAAAAAAAAACTGATGAGGATATATAACAAAGCGGGGAGAGACAGCCTCTCTTCTGTCAAGCCAGTGCCTTGTCCATGAGAATATTTATTTAAATTTAAACGGAGGGAGAGAGCCAGAAGAAAAAAACAAAGGCAACGAAGAACGTTAGACGGAGCACAACTTTTCGTAAATTCCAAAAAATGAAAAAAAAAAAACTTACCAAATGTAAGTACACATAATTGAACTCCGACAGCGGGACGGATATTCTGAAAGGGTCCATGGAGTTGCTTCATCGATGGTCGGGTTCACGCGTGAATTGAAATTCGAGTTGTAAACAATTAAAAAAAAAAAAAAAAGCAAATAATAAACAAACAAGAATTTCATCCTCAGCCACGATGTTGCAACTCCCAACGCAGATGCGTCCACCTGCCAAGCCGTTTTTCCACTTGGATTTAGGCGCGTGATGTTTTAAATTAGTAAAAAAAAAAAAAAAAAAAAAAAAATAGACTCAATATGTACGATATTATATGGTTCATTGAAACCGCGATATGAACTTGTATACTAATAATAATTGTTACCGTTTCTTTATTGGGACTTCTCG
This sequence comes from Rhorus exstirpatorius, assembly GCA_963564615.1. Lineage (NCBI taxonomy): Eukaryota > Metazoa > Arthropoda > Insecta > Hymenoptera > Ichneumonidae > Rhorus > Rhorus exstirpatorius. The sequence continues at coordinate 6,028,698 of OY751313.1, forward strand.
TAAATGCGGTAACCGTAATTGAACAAACGGATAAATAAATATTAAATGTAGATATATATATATATACATGTTATACATATGTGTGTGTGTGTTATATATATAATTAATATATACATCATATATTATACGTTTAATATATATATATATATTGAGTATGGTTAGTCTGATCGAATATTTGTACGTATATGTTGAGTATGATAGAGCCTATATAAATGAAATAATACATACCTTCATCAGGGGGTGCATGAAAAAATGCAAGTGTACTAATGTAAGTAAAAGAAAAAAAATTGTTTGTAGCCCTGAGGGTAATAGCAAAATTGAGATGTGCCAAAGAAGAAAAAAAAAATCGGTTACACAAAGTTACTTTTATATTTGCCTGTATGCGTGTTTGCACAAGTATACAAGTAATATGTCCGGAGGTCCTGGGTGTCTCGAGCGCATGAACACTGGCACTAAAAGCTACGATATATATTATATGTATATGACTATATAGTAACGAAAGGTACATGTTCGTAAAATCAGAAAAATATGAATATTGCATATATATATGTAATATGTTATTTAAGCAAAAATGTCGCGACTCTGGGGCAAAAGTGGAGTATAGAAAAATGTATAGAGTATAATGGATGAGCGGAAAATTATTTATTTTTTTTTTCTTCTGATTTTCGAGTTTTCTTATTTTCTCGAAAGATTGAATGAAAATCGAGAGCATTGCTCGAATAAAATCATTGACACAGCTGTCAATTTTCGTGAGACATTGCTTTTCCAGCCAAAGCAGTTGAGATTTATTTGTTTTCTTAAAGTATATAGTTGACTTATCCTTTTCTTCTAACCCTCTGCGCTGTAATGTCAGAAAAGGTTCCTCACTTTTTCCTCCAAAATATTCAAAGTATCCATTGACGTTTACGCGTGGGAAAGGATACCTTACAAATTTGAATATTTAATCTAAAATTCGTTGTTTGCGATTTCATTTTTTTTGTTTGGACAAATTTAATAAATTTGAGAAACTTGACCTAAATTTTCGATATTCTAGAATATCGGAGAAGATTGAGGAATTTTTTCGCTCAACTTCTAAGGTCTGGAAAACTTTTTTCGAGAAGTTACAATTTTTTGTTTTCTTTCGACAGCTGTCGATGATTTATTTGAAGCAATTTTACGAAATTTTTTCTCATTAAATCTGGAAGGATAGTTCATTAAACTTCGATGCACGCTTTCGTACGCTTTCGTAACAGGGGAAGAGGCCTCTCGCGTTTTTCAAGACGAAATCGAGAGAACGAGTTCAAGTGCGATTAGTAGAGAATTGATTAAAATGATGTATAAGAAGAGATATAAAATTGGCAAGTCAGGGTTTCATCGAGGAAACGTATTAGTCAAAATTTTCTCATTTAAAAGAAAAAAAAAGCATTAAAAAAATGAAAAAAAAAAAGATCAACAATTTTACCCTTGACAGCCAATCCGTCCATCCTTTCGGCTGTTTTTGTGGTTTGCGTGATCCTTCATTAATACTCTCTTTCTCTCATTTTATACTAAATATATGTTACGATTTTTTTTTTTTTTTTATTGACACTCGGAAATTACGAAAGCATGCACCGATCCGCGACTCGTAGTTAGAAAAAAAAAAACAACGAATCATATATACGTGTGCCCTTTTTACGTTTTTTTTTTCGATTTTGGGCATCATTTATCGGTCCACTGATATAAACAAGGTGCATAAAAAAATCATATATATATATATATATATTTATTCGAGAGTTGCGAGAAAAAAAAAAAGAAAGTCAACTCGTTTTTCCATTTTTCTCGCTGGCGAGATTTTTTATTCCTCCGATTGTACTTGGGAGTTCCTAAAGGAGCTGATATGGATTTATTCAGAGCTGGCTTTATCACTTAGGTCTTTGATGTTTGTCTCGTGAACGCCAATTGTAAAAAAAAAAATTAACAAATAGGAATAACAAAAAAAAAACGAACGAAAAAAAAACACACACACACCTACACAAAAACACAGGGCTTAATTCTAAATGATCGTATATATGCGTGAGAAAAGTGTAAACTTTCGAGTAAATGCATCTTGTGTATATATATATATATATATATATATATATATATATATATTTATTAATTGTCATGGGCGTAAATAATTAACGCTTCTGGCACCGAGAAACGTTCAACATTGTCGTTGTTGACCGAGCTCCGGGAAAATCTAGTTGAAATTTAATTGAGAAAGATGAAAAAATTGAAAAAAAAAAAAAAAAAAAAAATCTACGAAACTTCTGTATGTATTTAATATGATAAAACGACGCCAGGATGGATTTATATAACTGTTAAGATGAGTTGCGAGCGTTTGGAAAGCTGCTGAAGCTCGTACGAAGCGGAACTCGTTCTCCTCGCGTATATAATAATTATAAATATTATTAAACAATGAAAAAAAAGTTTATCAGGCTTTTTTCTGAAACATTGAATATATATATATTAGGGCGGTTCAAAAAAGGGCCTTTTTTTTAGATTTCACTCTTCTCCGAGATTCCTGTACTTTTTTACTAAAAAAAAAAGCTCACGCGAAAGGACTTAGCTGAACAAAAATTATTACTACTGCCTCAACGACATTGAAATTAAAAAAAAAAAAGCCTATTTTCGGGAATTTCAAAATAAATCCTTCGGTTGCTATGTTTCGTCATACAAAACATAGCCACCGAAGGATCTGAGGATATCTCAATTTTGAAATTCCCAAAAATTGCCTTTTTTTTTTTATTTCAACGTCGTTGAGGCAGTAGTAAAAAATTTTTTTCAGCCCAGCTCCTTCGCGTGAGCTATTTTTTTTAGCGAAAAAGTGCAAGAATCTAGGAGAAGAGCGAAATCTAAAAAAAAAAAGGCCCTTTTTTGAACCGCCCTAATATATATTGTAATCCAAATTGTATGGCGCCTGTAAAAGGTGATTGCTGCAGCTGCAAGCACAGCTACATCGACTCGAAAGCCCGAAACCTCATATTATATATATATATATATACATCATATATGTAATATTTATGTAATTGTACCGTCTTGTATCGACCTACGCACCGACCGCACGCTATAACAGTACAGTGGGGGGGCGACTGAGCTATACATTTTCTAAACAGTGTGATAATCGATTATTGAAAGAAATATTAAAGGATATTGAGAATGATGGAAAAATAATAATAATAACAATAATAATAAACCAAATTCATTGATACACTTTGTTGTAAATAATAAATAGATTGTACGTTGTATCCAGTGGATATTTATAATAATTATTGCATTTTAATTGTCCAACAATCCTATCAAGATTCTCTCACTCCCAATTGAACTACTGTCGTGTCAAATGTACATGACTTTATCGACTTCACAGAGACATCTGGCACTCATTTATTCTCATCAATTCCCGAATCGTTAATTTTCATTATTATCCTGTAATGTTTGTATTATTATTATTATTATTATTATTGTTGTGTATTGGAAAATTATTTTTTGCTTTCCAACAAATTTCAAGAAGGTTAAAAACCAAAAGAACTAAAAAGCTTTTTTCTAGAACTTTATTCGAAGAGAAAAAGTTCAGGTAAATTTGGTCAGGCAGGAATCTGCTACAGATAACTTTGCGCTTTTTTTTCTCTCCACCGGCAAATTATCGGTCATTGGTAACATTTTTTTTTTTTAACTTTTTATTACGATTCCGTAATTTCGTCATTATCAAAAATCACCAACATCATTCTCTGCAAAATCTACTGTGATAATCGTTCGAAATAATGCTCGTAAAATTGCACATAGTTCATTTTTTTTTTTAACATTTTTTTTTTCAAATCTTATATACGATTTTTCATATCCTTGTAAATAAAGCTATACAGACAGCCTGTTCGACGAAGCTGGCAAAATTCGAGGGACGAAAATGAAAAAAAAATGTACATATATACATATAGGAACACTTTTTGTTTGACTTCGTGATAAATAAGAGAAAAAAAAGAAACGATGAGGGACCAACGCCTACGCCTTAGCAAAACTCGATAACGTGCTATTTCAGTGTGCAAATAGTGGCAACTTTTAAACGTCCAGACAGTCATATAGGAGACTCGCACAGCTGTGCAAAAAAAAAACGTCCGGGGAGGGGGTTAACCTGCTCATGTATCTATATTCTATGACGCCTGAAGACATCGAGCAATGGAAAACAACCAACTGAAATAAGAGCTCGTGCTGTTTGTTCACGAAATCGTAAAATCCTCGATAGTCTCAGTCCGAAAGAGAAAGAGAGAGAGAGAGAGAGAGAGAGAGAGAGAGAGAGAGAGAGAGAGAGAGAGAGAGAGAGAGAGAGAGAGAGAAGATTGGATATTTTTCGGAAAATAATCTTTTTCGTGTGTGGGAGGAGCTCGACTCTCATTTGATAAATAATCCTGACTGGACTTTGGGTATAATAATCGTACACCAAAGAAGATCCCATTGAGATAATCTTGACGAATAACTTAATCGAGGTCTGCAAATAAATTATGTATGGTATTTACGATTTGGGGTGAATCACGAGCACTGACAATGGAGAGGATCCCGAACATTAGATTTGCCGGAGCCACTAAAATGTACATTTTCAACTGGTAAACACTTTACCTGCGACGAGACGGTTCTTGCTTAAGCGTGAAATACGATTATGAAAAAAAAACACACACATTTTACCTGAGCACATGTTTTTGTCTACCTACAATTATAATTTTCCCACCAGAATTGTGAAATTTACAACACGCTCCGTTTGTTTATTTATTCCATAAATAATTTAATAAAAAAAAGTAATCGCAATGTCTTAAAAAAAAAAAATTAATGGCTAACGAAATAAAAAAAATAGGCTGATTATACTTTCTCAGAGATAAGTACCTCTTGCTTTAACAAAGCACTCGTTGTTCATTCATTCTACAATTTATTTATTATTGATTGTTTGATAAAACTGACCTAGAACTTCCGTTTCTTTGAATTTATTTTTTTTTTTTGCAGAAAATGCATAAGATAAATAATCATTTGCATTACGAAGTGAATGCTTGAAAAATGTGGCAGTTTTATAAAATAATTGATAATTAATTAATAAAAATAAATAGAAATTTTCAGAGCAACGAGACATTCCCATCTCTGCATGAGTAAGTACTGCACTATTTTTTTTTTTTTTCATCATCTCATTTTCTCTTATTTAAAATTATTTATTTAGTTTTCATTTTCGGCTAAGGGAAATTGTAAAAAAAAATAATAATTCAAGTTACGATACGTCAAATTTTTATGAATAAAAAAAAAACAACTGACCCTGGACATCGAGAGCATTAGTAGGCGCGTGTTGGATCGTAGTCGTACGTATTATTAAAGATTATGAGTGGTTCAAGCGCATGCGGGAGTTTTAATTTACCGCAACAACAGGCGATCAAACATACCTGTATAACCTTTCCCTAATGATACATTTATATACATATATATGGCACACGAGGAATTCTCAATCGATCTAGCCACTTATTTTCCTCAAAGTCGCAGAATTTTTTTATTTTCTATTTTTCAATATTCAGTGCGAGTTGTAAAGAATTTTTGCTAATGAATTTAGATTTTTTAAACTTAACCCCTCGTTTGGAAATCGCCCATTTTTTTTCAAACAATATTTTGAAATTAAAGGGTCGTATTTAAAAAAAAAAAAAATTTTGTCACAACATCGACTAAAAGTAAATTGTCGAAAAGTATTAAATTTTGAAGTAAAAAATAGAAAAAATCGAATGAAACGACTAAGGCCTTAAAACTTCAAATCATTTTTTTTCATCACAATATATTTTTTAAAATTATAATAAGTTACATTATCAGTGTCATAACAGAACAATCAGTAGTAAAGCATATTTTTCGCAAAGATAACGATCAATTTTAATCGCGACTTGTCAATTTAATATCTGCTCTCGAGAACTACAATTGACGCTTTTAAAATTGTTTTCAGTGTGCCCATCAACATTCCCAAAGATAACGTAAATTTTTAAGCAAATCAGGTGTCTTTCTTGAGGACAAAAAAAAAACGATTTTACAAGGTGGATAAAACTGTGAAAAAATACAATGAAAAAGTTGACAAAAAACTTCAACTTTTACGTTTTAACTTTTTTATTCCGAGACATTTAGGTTCTCAAGGCAAAAGTTATTGTCTCGAAAAAAAAAAAGTGGTGCCCTCTCCAAAGGGTTCGTTCCCAAAAAAATCTTAAAGCGATTCACACGCAGGAAACGACAATTAAAAACTAAAAAAAAAAAATTTAATGAAAAAAATTCGTGGGTTCGACGAAATATAAAGAAATAAGAAGAAAAAAAAAGTGGCCGGATTGACGGAGAATTCCGCGTACATGTGTGGCGGTTAAATTGTACAATCCCGAGCATGAGGCACACATAACACATAGCGGACGCGAGACAAAGCCTCGCGCATCGTGTATTACGAACGTATGAGAGAGACACGATGATACATAGAAGCGAAGTGGGATAAAGAGTTTGTCGCGGTTGAAACACGCGCTCGTTCTCTCCCTTCTCCATTAATTTTCCCTCCCCAAGATTCGACGATTCTCTTGTGCGCGCATGCTCCGCTAATTTCCTAGTAGCGCGCTTCCAAGAGCCAATCGTACGTTGCCTATGACGCCACTGTCGGCCAATCGTATGGCGGGCATCTGACGACACGGTTATTTTTAGATTTCGTGAGTCACGGGATATAAGGCAGAGTAACGTTTAGTTGGGTGTTCACAAGTTGTCGAGAAACCGTGCCGTGCGGTACTGCGTCACACGAGTAGACAATCCCTGCGGTCTGGTTTATTTTATTTTTATTTTTTAATTTTCCTTCTCGTACGTGGCACCTCGATATCGGGACGAAAAATAAAAGTGCGCAGCCACTCTCCACCTTGTGATATACGTATATGCACACATATATATATATATATATGTACGTAGAAATAGGTTAAAGAGAGGTGTGTGCGGGTGTGTTTTTGTTAAAGTGTCTCGTGAGTCATTGTTGTGCCGGGCTATCGAGCGTTGAAGACCTCGTGCAACAACCTTGAAACAAATCACAACAATCATAGGTTATACCTATCTCGAGTTGTGCGAATATAATTTTTTGTTTTTTACTTTCTCCGCAATGGCGCGTGGTGCAATCGAACGTTGATCGTGGGGACAACCGGTAAAGTTGTTCTCTTTGGCTCCTCTCTCTGGGCATTGCGATGAGATATTGGGGACAGTTGTGTAACGAATAGTAAAAAAAAAAAAAAAAGAGAATAAAGAGCAGACATTTGGTGTGTGTAAAGTATTGTGCGAGAAACGAAGTTTATCGTCATCGTGACAGTTCTCCTCGCTGTGGCGCGTCAGTGCTGCCACCAGACACACCCGGCAATTGTTAAAAGGACTCATTGTTTCTTGAATTCCATTATCTTACTTTATTGTTTGTTTCTCGGCCCGTAATCTTCGACAAAGTGGACTCTGAGAAAGAAGTAAGATATTGAAAAGTTTTGGGCGTATTGTAAAGAAGACGAAGAGGAGGAAAATAAGTTGAAGGAGTGGTGGAAGAAGGTGCCGCTGCTGCTGCTGCGTGTTGAATCCCCGCAGCCTACGCAGTTTCGGGCGAGGCCTTTCCCCGAGAGTTGTTGCGGTCTCAAGTGAGTTTAGCAAAAGAGGAGAGCCAACGATAGAGAGAGAGTGAGAGGCCAATACCGGAGTGGTGTATATACACACACACACACACACACACACACGAGCGTGCGCGGTTGCGAGATAAACGTTGACGCGTGGTGCAGATAAACGGCAGAAAGAGGCAAAGAGAGAAGGTATATCGCTTGATACTCACGGAAATCTGTGTATCACCGGTGGTGACCGATGGTCAGAAGCTTGAAGATGGAGCCGACGTTTTACGAGGATACGGGGATTTACGGCAGTGGAGGAGGAGGTAATCGTGAGAACGTTGGTCAGTTAAAGAGAAATTTAACGCTTGATCTGAACGTCATACAGAGGCAAGGTTCACAGGCTAAAAGACCGAGGCTAGGACCGCTATCAGCGTCATTGAACAACGGTGCGCCGATACTGAGCTCGCCGGATCTTAATATGCTGAAGCTCGGCTCGCCGGAGCTGGAAAAAATGATAATAGCCCAGCAGGATGGTCTTGTGACGACAATGCCAACGCCAACGAGCCAAATATTGTATCCCCGCGCGGTAACCGAGGCACAAGAATTATACGCACGTGGCTTCTTCGATGCCCTCAACGAGCTTCATCATTCGGACAGTTCTCAGGAACCCGGTAGCATACACGGCGCAACGTATACGAATCTCGAGCCTCCCGGTAGCGTTCAGAGCACCGAATCCATCTCACAGGGTATGATGATGATCAAGGACGAGCCGCAGACGGTACCGTCGGTATCGAGTTCACCGCCAATGTCACCGATCGACATGGAGAGCCAGGAGAAAATAAAACTCGAGCGAAAGAGACAGAGAAATCGCGTTGCCGCATCGAAATGTCGAAGGCGCAAACTCGAGAGAATCTCGAGACTCGAGGACAAGGTTAAATTGCTCAAGGGTGAAAATACGGAGCTCAGCTCGGTCGTTCACAGGCTCAAGGAGCACGTTTGTCGACTCAAGGAGGAGGTCATGGATCATGTACATTCGGGCTGTCAGATAATGACCGTATCGGGACAGTTTTGAGATCATTTTCGGAGGGGGGCTTTGACCTTTTCATCCTCCCCATCGACTCCACGAAGATGGGAAAAAAAAACAGACGCTTACCATAACGCAACTAACCAGAAAAGTTTGGAGGTTGTTCAGTTTTTTTTTTTTTTTCTTTTCTTTTCTTTCGGTGTCTCCGATCCATTTACAACTCGAAGCGAGTCTCATCGGGTATAGCAACGAGATACGTTGAAGGAGAATCAATCGTGTATGCAGGTCATGGACCACCTGCTGCGCTTTTGAGGACATTCGTCCTCTAGCCCCGGAAGCTCAATGGACTCTGGATGGCCTCTTTTTTTGTTCCCCCACCCGGGGATGAAGAGTCCGGTTGAAGTCCGGACAAGGGAGATGAGAACAGCGAATACAGGAACAGGGATAGGAGACTCGGGAGGAGATTAAGGAATCGAAATGGCGTTTTAAATCGTCAACAGAGAGGACAGCCTCGTTCTTCGTTCTCATCCGAGGCCCTGACACGATTGTGGGTGAGCTGTGCACGGTGCGAGCGCGCGAGGCCATAACGAAAACGCTTAAGCCTCGTATGTGCTATCCACGGAGAGCCAACGCCGGGTCTCCGTTGACGATTTCAACGAGAAATTGCGGACAATAGATAGGAGTTGAAGATGAAGAAGACAAAAGGAAGTTAGTGAAACAGGCGAATTGGACTATAGACCCGTCGGTAGCAGGGAGATAAAAGAAGAGAACTATTCACAAGAGGGAGAGGGAGCAAGGTTTCGTGCAAAGTGTGCCTTTCGAGTGGTGTTTGCGCAAAGTATAGCAAAGGGAGGGGATACAACATCGAGACGATGTAACAGCGCTCTCTCTCTCTCTCTCTCTCACTCGGCGTTCACGCGATTGCCCCCGGTGGCAAAAAGACGGCGGGAGTCGCGGAGAGCGAGGGAGAGAGCCAGAGAGAGAGAGAGAGAGAGAGAGAGAGAGAGAGAGAACGCGTGGAGCGCGGCCATTTTGGAGAACGTTCCGAGAATCGCGGGAAATTTGAATTTACGATCGTTACAATACATACATTATTATATAGCGATAGCATCGTTCGATCCAGCACGTTCAATTCTCTCTCTCTCTCTCCCTCTCTTCGCTATACATGCCACTACGATCATCGGTATATGCAATTATTTTTTTTTTTTTTTTGTAACGCAGCAACGCGTCATAATTTTTTGTTTTCTTTTTTACTACGTCATTTGTGCATCTAGTCCATTGTGCCCTCGCAAAGTTTTTTGCAAACTCAGAGACTCGAGAGTAACAGCATCGTGAATCAAAAGATGTGGAGTAAATATATTATATGTATATGTGTGAATATTTTTTTTTTTTTTTAATATCGTTCAAAAAAAAGTTGAAGTTCGTCTACCGTATAACATTACCGTATCAAACGGACGATTGCCATAGACTCCAAAATGGTTATAAAAACGTCAAGATCGGTCATGCATTTCGTTTCTTTGTTTTTCCCTTCCGAGAGTATTCTTGATCATTGTTTTTTTTTTTTTTTCTTTTTTCGTCATCTCAATGCAATTTTATTTATGCAACGGTATGTTTAATAATGCTTTACGACCATTATGTTGCCACGAGATTGTCCGCGCCATACGAGACACCAATGTGATAGAGAAAATGTACTCGTAAATATATTTATAACGTTGTTTGAACTTGAATTCGATCGACGTGTGGCTATAAATGATTCATTTTTTTTAGTTCGGTGTTACATATACTATATATATATATATATATATATATTTTTTTTTGTTTTCAAAATTGAGAGAAATTGCATTGACTCTAGACCTATTCTCGATTTTTTATTATCGTGTACGACGCTCTTGATGCATAATTTAATTTATTGTTTATCGTAAAAGTATAATTGAGATTAAAAGATTGAATTGAAAGGGCTCGAAGGAAATGAAATAAATGGCAATAACGGGATGCAATTATTCGTACGCAATAAGCTCTAATTCATCCTTGGACTCATCGACTCGGTTTATTTGTTTATTTAGTTCATTAAAAAAAAAAAGAAAAATTAATCAATTTCCTTTCAAATAACCCATTCTATTGTAGTTCGATCGAATTTGTCAAGCAAAAAACGAACAGTAAGCCAGAAATTAATGAGATAATTTTCCATTGCACATTGTTTATTAATTTTATTTTCGTGACATTTTTTTTTTAACAAATTTATCCGGAGAAATGCGTTATTTTGTTTTTGTTTTCAGTGGAAAGTTTTGAATATTTTCGTACGAAATGGGCATTTAAAAAAAAAAAAATAATAATAATATAAAATAATTTATGGAATGAATAAGCAAATAGAAGGAGTTGGTAATTCGCAGGTATCGTTAGGACTGCAATTGTATTTTGTGCGTGGGCTGCGATGAGCCCTCTTGTTCCCATTATATTTTACAACCCAAAAGAACTCTCTCTTTCTCTCTCTCTCTTGCTGAATTAGAGAGTATTCGCGCTGGTTTAATAACGTTTTGCCGTCGTAACGTTACACAATAATCGAGAGTACGGCACGTTCGCCTTGGTCTCCACGGGCAAACAAAAACAATTGTGACAAAAACGTCGAAACAGAAGAAAAAAAAAAATCTTCAATATTACTATGCAATAGTCAATATACGAGCAGTGCTCATTTTTGGAGTAATTTTTGCTACAATTGTAAAAAATACGCCAAAAAGCAGTCAGTAGTGAATACATGGACAGTGATTTTTTTTTTTGGAGTAATTTTTAGAAAAATTACTCCAAAAAAAAAAAAAGTTAAGTAACCAGTCTAAAGTAGCGAGTACATGGACAGTGCTTTTTTCGAGTATCTTCAACTGCAATTATAAAGAGTTGCTTAAAAAAAAAAAGAAACAACAACACTGTCCCCTCACATTCGTTACTGCGATATGTAAAATTGACAAAACCTTTTCTGTTTTTTTTTTTACGACAAAAAGTAGGCGAGCTTATCTTTCGGTTCATGTAACAAAAAAAAAAATCAGATATGATTATAAATCTGTGTATATGAATTATGAATCGTCAGCTAGTTTTGCGAACTCTGTATAAGTACGGATTTGTGCCTTTTTTTTTTTTCGTAAATTCGAATGACGAAGATCGGGGATTTCGAATGGGAATAATTGATGAAATAATGAATAATGGTCGACAATCTACGATAACGAACATGTTCGTTGAATTCTATGATCGATTATAGATTCTCTCTGATGATAATAATTTTAAAAAAATAAATAAAAATTTAAAAAACTAGCGACGAGACGGTCGAGCCACGGGGCGATACAAAAGCGAGCTGCACAAAAACGCATGAAAGTAAATGAAAATAAAAACACATGTGATTTAGTCATTAAGTAAAGTAAAAAAAAAAAAATTAAAAAATAAATTAAAGGAACCCCATTAGAGTATCGAGAGAATACGTATGGTGATACAATTTTAAAAAAGTATACACTGTCATATAGTTTTACATAACCTTATACATAACGAGAGTACATATTGCTATATATATAATATAACGTAATTATATATATATATATATACACAAACATATGTATACATAGATATGTATATGTTATATATATATATATATACATACCGACAGAGCGGAGAAATCTTTTTTTACGAATAATTTTATTTTTGAATGAAATACGATGAAAATAAAATTAACTATATATATTACTCATATATTTGTATTCATCGTCTTGCAATTTTTTTTTCTTCCATCCAAAAATCCTTTCTCACCTCGTATTTCCAAAATATCATATATATATATATATATATATTTTTTTTTAATTTTATTTATTTATACGATTGTGATAATTCACATATTCGATCGTGGCAAAGAATTCTTGAAAGATATCGACTCATATATACGATGCGACGAGCCAAGTTACTGCAGACAACGCCAACCTTTTGCTTAATTATTGCAATTGACTCATTGGCTCAATTGAGAAAAGTTCTCGGTTGGAATTAACAGAGAGAGCTCAACTGTAAAAGTTAATGAAAGACACTGGTGTCGAGGACCCTTTGAAGAATTTCTCAACTTTTTTTTTTCATTCGTTACTTTTTTTTTCCTTTACTCTCGCAAATGTTGGACGACAAAAAATTCACCTAATCTTAAACCGCATCGATCACGTGACGGATGAATTTTTCACAATGCACCGGGTATAAGGTAAGTATTACTTGTTTTTGGTTTTATTTTTTTTTTTTTTTTTCATTCTAAAATCTGAATAAAAATAAATTGCCACGGACCATGAGATGGCCAGAGGTAATAAAGGACTGTGCTCTTTGAGGCGCTAGCCTCGAGTTTTTTTAAACGCTCGAGAGACTCTAAACGAAGCCAACGACGAACCCGAAGGTCTCCCGTGTTATTTATTTATTTATTTCTTGTTTTTTTTTTTTCTGCCTTTCTCGCGAGTTCGAGACTCCGCGGCTAATGGAAGCATCCCAAGGCCACGGGGGGGCCTAGATCTCCTTAGAAGTTACTATATGTGATCCGTATATGGTGGGAAAATAAAATGCGAGGACTAAGATCACGACGATATATCCGCGGACGATCTCCGTACTCGAGAATTTTTTTTAATTACAGGTGTATGTTGGATTTTTTAAAAATTCTCAATTTAAAAACTTTTTTATTTTTTTCCGTATGGAAATTTCGGCCTATCTTCGATTCGTTTTCATGCACTTCAATTTTGAGTTAACCTCGACGAATGAGATTATTTTTTTTTTTTAATTCGAATACCACGTGATTCGGAATTTTCTGAATGCTGTTTGGTTGATACCGGGGGGGGGGGGGGGGGGGGGGGGGATATTTCGTAGCTCTATAATCGAAGATTGAAAAATGCAAAGAAAAAAATCACTGAAGGAAAATTTTCCAAAATTATAAAACTTTGATAGAATTTCTCCTGTTTATTGAATTTTTTATTTAAAAAGCGTTCAAAATATAAATTTGAACATTGCTTGAAAAAAATTTTTTAATAACATTAAAAAAAAAGTTTTGAGAAAAATCACCTTTTAAAATATTCATCTCATGTCGAAAATAAGCCTCGAATGAAGTCCGATATCTTGAAATTTGCGCAAATTAAAGCGATTAAAGATTTTTGAATTTAATTATTTTTTTATATTTAATCCTCCGAACGATTCTTGTCAAATTCGATACCGAACATCCTTGTCCCCTAGTCTATCTGCGTAAAAAATTTTGCGCCAATAAATGAGAATTTACGACAGTTGGAGAGCGGTCACAAGAAATTTTTGAAAAAAATTCAAAATCATGTAAAATGGGGCACACACGTTACAGATTGTGGGGATTTTTTTTTGTAAAAAAGGGGGATCTCGTTACCAAGTTGTGTGCAAAATTTTTCCAAGATTGCTTCAGTAGTTTTCGAGATGTAGACGTTTGAATATTGCAGGTTTCATACACACACAGACGCCAGGAAATTTTTTTTAAACATGACTTCTCGACGTTTCGGGACATTTTGAACACATCGGCATTTATTGAAATTTTTAAAAATAAAAAAATCGTTCTCTTTCTTTTCAATGTACGAATTTTTTTTTCCGAGTCCCTATATTTCATTTTTGGCTATCCGCATGTCTGGCTGGCTCGAAACGACATTAATAATCATGAATAAGCAGTTAGAAGATTTTTCCCTTGGAGTATATTTTTGGAAATAGATAGAACAAAAGAAAATTTGAATATATTTCACTATAATTATTATTATTGTTATTATAAATTGAGGGCTTTAGGGATATCAGTGTTTATCGAGAGAAACGTTGAAGCACTTAAAATCGAAAAATAGATAAATATGAGAAATATTCTCTAGTGCAAACAGACTCATAGAGGATTTCGGTTTTGCTATTGGCAATTGCCCCGGCTCCGTGACAAAGAAATATCACGTCAAACGCGTTTACGTTAGATAAGGAGCGGAGGCGAGAGAGAGAGAGAGAAGAGAGAAAGAGCTCGGAGTGCGTGCTCGCTAAGCCAAACAGAGATTTCGAACGTTCGTTCTGTATACTCGCTTTGTTCGGAATCGCTGAGTAAGATTAAGATACTGGGCTCTATACATATATATATATATATATATATAATTATATATACATATGCCGGTTATACGGTGCTTGGGTCATAATTGCCATCGCTAACGCTCTTCCCTCTTAGCCGTTTATGTACTTTCTCGCGATGATTTTTCCAGCGAAATTTCAAACTAAAATCTCTTAAAATAAAAGTGTCGAAAGAATGGAAAAAAATTTTTCATAATTTAACCACGAAAACTTGGTAAAGTATATTTTTCGCGAAAATAAGTGACCGAGCTGGTGTGTTATCCCCCTGGGATACGGTAAATATGAAATTTGAAGGAAAAAAATCGTTGTACGTGTTTTTTTTTTTTTTTAGAAATCTAAAAATACCGAAATTTCAAATGTCCATAACTAGATTAAAACGAAATTTAAAAAAATTCTCTTGTATTCGAATAAATCAATTTTTCTCGTTTCATCTCTGCAAACGAGAAAAATAAAATGATAGAAAAAAATTAATTAAAAAAAAAAAACGAAATATCGAGAATTAAAAAATTGTGCGAGAGTCCCACACGCGCGTGTCTCAAGGACGGGCGAACATCGCGAAATATAATCTTGCACACTTTTCACAATAGCAACTCTGAAATAGATAGCGGACGATTGCCACGAGTATCTAATGGAAATATTTCGTTGAAAAAAATTGCCAGACCATATTAATTGTGGAATTTTTTTTATTTTTATTTTTCTATCATCCCAGCGGTCCGAGCTTTCATTTCGAGTATAGTGTAGCACGTATACGTGGCATGAAAGTTTTATCCACGCAACTTGCGTGAGAATTCGAGGCATTATACATACGATATGAGGGCAGAATGACTCGCGGAGGGATCATATAGTAGAAGAATCCAATATAACCATGCGGACGAGGGACACGAGCCGGTCTTGTTACGTGAGAAAGAGAGAAGGATGGAGGGAAAGAGATCTCGAACAAGGTCAGCCAGAGCCCTATAGCAAGAGAGCCCTGCTCGTGATGGCGCGTCTGGAATGCCTCAACTACTTGTGTGGTACGAAATATATATAAATATAAATCTGTTTGTGCGTGCGTGTGTGTGTGTGTGCTGAGAAATCATGAATAAAAAAAACCGCCAAATATCTTTCCGCGAACCACTTCCTCGTTCTCGACAAATGCCCGGCTCGTAAATTATTACGTTATGTTGAAAATATCATTCGCGTGTCCGTCGTTCGATGACGGTCTCTCGAAAATTCGACCTAGACGCGCACGATCAATGCAAAGACGCGGCAATCTTTGAACGAACGAATGATAAAGTTACAAAGCGATAAGAGTTTGCCAGGCAACCATGCGATAAAATTGTACGAAAAATCGCGATTTATATATATATATATATATACGATCGACTAGAGACTTTAAAGGTGAAAAAAAATATAAAGATAATTTTTTAAAAAGTTTTTAGTGACTTTTTGGCAAAAATCGATGGTCCTACTTTAAAAATTCGTAAAAAAATAAAAAAAATCGTAGCACGATGAACAAAGCACACTATTGAAGCTGCAACGATTGCGAAGAGATTGAGCACTGGATAAAGTCCCAAATCTCTCGAGGAAGTAAAGTAACCGCAATTTTGGTGAACCATTACAATTTCAGGAAATGATAAATAGGTGCAATTTTCGTTTTTTTGCGTTTTTACATCGAAATTTTGAGCTTCCGATCAAACTACAGTGTATTTTGTATTGAGCGAAGAATTTACGATCGACTGGACACGTTAAAGGTGAAGAAACGTAAAGAGAAAAAAATTTCACGTTTTTAGTGATTTTTTTTTTTTTTTTCAAAAACCTGAAAATTCCGAAATTTCAAAAGCCCATAACTTTGCTCCGGATTGAAGGATTTCAGCTTATCAGGGGTGTTTTAAAAAAGCCCAGGAGTAGACTTAAGCAATACCGTTAGATTCATCCCGAGATCTCAATTTTAAGAGCACTTTAAAAATCGGCGAATTTGAGGTATGGAAAGATTGTCCAAAAGAACGATGGTATT
Organism: Rhorus exstirpatorius; assembly: GCA_963564615.1. Classification (NCBI taxonomy): domain Eukaryota; kingdom Metazoa; phylum Arthropoda; class Insecta; order Hymenoptera; family Ichneumonidae; genus Rhorus; species Rhorus exstirpatorius. The sequence continues at coordinate 6,045,415 of OY751313.1, forward strand.
TTTTTTATTGAAAAAATCATAATAGCTCATTTTAATTATTAAAAACTTTTCGTTTTTTTTTTTTGCTGATAATCGTGGATAAAACATGAAGCTTCGTGTTATTTTACTCGCCTCAATCCTTTCGCTGTTTCGCGCGACAATTTTGGCTTTTTTTTCCCCCTTGCTATATAACTTTGCCCGATACAATGCCGTCAAACGCGACCCTTTCACGAGGAGCCGAGTATACATAACTCCCCTCCCCGCGCGCGTTCGCTACTCCGGAATAGATTGAGAGTTTAAAACCCACGCGGCCTACAATCCTTTTCTTCGTTACTCTTTCTCGGCCTTAATTTTCCATGTGAAACAATTCATGTACGCAATGTTGTACCGGGCGATCAATTGCTCCGAAATATCATAGATCGATGGGGACCCAAAAAAAAAACAATGTTTGATCGATTGACGTTTTTATCGTGGAAAATTAATATAATCTCGTGATTTTGGGATAATGAGAAGACAAAACTTATAGGGAACGTTTGATAATTTATGATGGAAAGTAAATTATTATCGGTAAATTATATATATTTATTGAGAGAATTATCGGGAAATTAAATATAATCGGCAAGATTATCAAGAAATTAAATACAATTAGCAATAATTATCAGGAAATTTGAAAAATATCAAACTTTAGTCAGAAATGGCCGGGTAATTATAGCTATCGTTATGTACGACGTCACGATATTCTCAGTGGCGATAATAAGGCGTCAAATTTTTCCTCCGGTCAAGAATTAAAATTTCATTCTCTCTCTCTCTCTCTTTCTCAATATCCTGTGCAGTTCGCGAAGAATGAAATCGAATAATATTATGTAAAATTGTACTTAATCGTACTATTGTTCTTTTCAAATTGAAAAAAAAATTATGTTTCGTTGCTTTTATAATGCAGCTCTCATTTGAATAGTCAACTTGTACCATCTTGATCTGTTGAAGCGTAGGAAATGCAAGTTGCAGAAATAAAAATTGTAAAATGTAAGAAAAATAATAATAAAAGTGATAATAAAAATGATAAAAATGATAAAATATAGAAAATAAAATGAGAAATAATTTTAAAATACTGCGATA
>OY751313.1:6046709-6074209 GCA_963564615.1 Rhorus exstirpatorius
GAAATCTTTACCGTCCAAGATCCACGAACGAGAAGCAACGATAAAACATACGCAAACATACACGTTAACGTATATATAATATATATATGTATATAATCTACTACAAAAAGGATACGTGATTCGTAAAATAAGGGAGAAATTCCTCGCAGTACAGAGGCTCCAACTACGGTGAAAGATTTTCTTTTTCTATAAATCAAAAAACAACGAAATTTCAAATGACTATAACTTTGTTTCCGATTATGGCCAAACCGGCGATTTGTTTTTTTCCCAAACGTTGTAAGTTTAGAATCAGAGAAGGCTCTTTGATTCATACGAAAAGCTTTATTCTTTTATCCGCAAGAGTGTCTTTAAAAATTGATCGTACAACGTTCGTGTCAAACGTTTGGATACATCATCTCGCGGATATTCCTCTCTCTCTCTCTCTCTCTCTCTCTCTCTCTCTCTCTCTCTCTCTCTTGCCATACAATTCCATTCGTAGCTTTTGCGTCGTGACTATGTGCTATGAATTTTAATCATGTTCCTCACAATCGAACAATTGGACGTTTTGGGTTGGAAAGCGTTTCTCAGTGTCCCAATAACAATAATAATAACAATAATAATAATGATAATAACGATTATAACAATAACATTAATGATAATAATAATCATGATAATGTTTTATCGTTATTATTGTTACTATTATTATTATTATTATTGTTAGTATAATACAAGGAGAAGTTGCGGTATGATTGATTAATATATAGTTGCCAACTCTTCACCTTTCAGTAAAAACACAAATGTATTTTGTTTTTTTAATTTTCGCTGTTCTATCACGTCCCATTAATGACACGAAAATTTAATGCATTTTTAATAGTACAGCAGCATAAAGTTGAAATGAAAACTGCTGCAGGCTGAAACAGACTCTCTCTCTCTCTCTCTCTCTCTCTCTCTCTTTTTGAAATCCGAGGCCACTTGGCAATACAAAAGTATTGATAAGGCGGTATAGCCGTAAACGTTTTGTGTCATAACTCGCTTGTCATTTAAAATAACCGTTGTACAGCACTGCTCTAATGCTCCTTTTTTTCCTTTTTCGTCACTCGTGAGGTGTTAAAAATATTTTCACACTTGAAATATGAGAATTACACAAAACAAAATTCCTTGTGTTTACGATCGAAGCTAGCGCTATATATCGTATGTATTAACCGCTCGGCCAGTGTGTATGTAATCGGGCATATCGCGTAGTGGAAATAGTATATATACATTCTAGTTTCTCGATTGGCAATGACAAACAACGCCAGGTGGTCTCGAATCGTGAGCGTGTATGGCTTTTTGACCGTCACGTGTGAGGAATATATATATATATATATATGTCGATTTGTGTATACCGCGAAAATCACGTCGTATATCTGTGTGTCGTTTGTACTCGACTCACGGAGTCAGCTCTCTCTCTCTCTCTCTTTCTCTCTCTCTCTCTCTCTGTCTCTCCTCTGCTCTCCCTCCTGAGGCACAACCCGAACAAAGATTAGAAGATGGAAAAAAAAGCTCGTGGTACGAGCAGCACGTATGTTGGTGCCTGGAGGAGCTCTCCCAACGTTGTTGGTTCAGGTGGTTGAGCTCCTTTGCTCGATTCTCCCCTCCATCACTCTCTTATATATATATATATATATAGCATTGCCATTCCATTTATTTTCTTCCTTTGTTCTCGCTACTCGCCTCGCACAGAATATTTCCGGCGTTCTTTTTGCCAGAGTGTCAAGCGTATATTATACACGTGACATCGATCCCATATATACAGACTTTGAACCGAAAAACTTTTGCGACAAATCTTATGGCAACCGAGCATCATCAGGGGCCGAAATTTTTCCTAATTTTACGTTCAATATTCGTTGCAAGCTTCCATTCATATGAGTAACGAGGATGTTTTGTTAATTTAAATGAATGCTGCCTCATGAAAATATGGAAATAATGATAATTTGAATTTACAAATAACACTAATATAATCAAGTAGAATTTTACATGAATTATGACTATTTAAATTCGGCCTCATTATTATAATTATTATCAATTGTGACAGCTCGTGTATCATATTGTTTCTCGGGTTTTCAATTTCAATTCGAAAATTTCGAGTCTCCAACTTAAATATTGTTCGATAATCGCTTCTCCTTTGAATAATCTTTTATAATGGATTTTCACTGCGTTCGAACTCATTCTCTTTTTCTCTCTCTCTCTCTCTTTCTCTCCGTGTCCTTCGTCTTCGCCGCTGCGTTACTCGCGCGTATGACATTTTTTATTTTTTTTTTCTTTTCCCCACACATCTCACAGCCACATAACTGTTCTCTCTGCTGTCCGTACGTTTATCGCCAGCGATGATATTTTTTCTCTTTTTGCCTCTCTCCTTCTCTCTAAATCCTTGACTGACAATCCTTGAATTATAATTCTTCGGGGAATCTTATAAATGCCCATCGTATATACGTATACGAACACATATGTATATCCCTGGCTATTCTCAGCCTACCTAAACACGTTGTGTAGAGAGATAGAGAGAGAGAGAGAGAGAGAGAGAGGACCGTGAATTTGTACAAAGGCGATGTTCCCACAAGTGTTCACTTTTATATGTATATAAGATATATATCAAAAATTTTATATACGTATATATACTTGTATAGATAATATGTACAATATTTTCGCTACTGCGCGTCTCTTCGTGTGAGAATATGGAAGCGAGAGAGCGCGGAAGAGCCGAGTGGCGCAGCGGGGGAGGGAGAACACTTTATGCTGGATTAATCACTTTTTCGAGCTCTCTCGCTGTTGTTGTGATGGATTTTTAATGACTTTGGGGACCTTGGCCGGCTCTGCAATGGGAGACGAGAGACGTTTCTTTCTCACTGCAGACCTGCGATATTGATGTATCGACATGGGGACAGAGCTTATAGCATACCAATGACAGTGAAGAATCTACTCTTTCAAGGACAGCATCTCTCCAGCTCTTTCACTCTTTTCAACGCAATCTTTTGACAAAAACGGGTGTGAATACAACGGAAAATATACGTATGATCGTTTTTTTTTGTGGAGAAAGAGAGAGAGAGAGAGAGAGAGAGAGAGATCCCGTTGGCATCCTCATTTGGCCAATTGCCAGTTTACCAATCGCCCAACTTGCATGAACCGACAAAACGAGCGAGTTTCACGAGCCTGAGCTTTCCTCCAGATTATAAATAAGACCTCGTATAATTTTGCATTGTTATTGCTACGCACCACGAGTAAGAAGGGGGGAGGGAGAGGAAGAGAAGGGACATAAACTTCTTTCTAATTACTTTTTCGACGAACATCTTTACGACGATTAATTAATTAATTGAAAAATCGCAGTCCGAGCTTTCAGAACTTTGGAGTAATTTTTATTTTTATTTTTTTAAATTTAATTTAATTTTCGATATAATAATTTTTTAAGTACTCCAAAAACGCCCTGTCCACATAATCGCGAAATAATTTACTAATTTAATCAATTAGCAATTAATTGGCCGATTTTATTTCTTTCTAAATATTCGATTTAATTTAAATAATTCGTCCCTTGCCTATCGCGTATGTGCTCAAGCAAACTTGCATTTTTCGTCGACATGAGATTTTTTTTCTTCAAATTCATTGTATCGACAAATAGCGGGAAATGGATCCTAGTATAGCGTCGTAAATATTCGTTCGGTATGTAGGCACTTCCAGTAGCTGAGTTTCAGGGTCAGACAGAGAGTCGTGCTTGCTAACGATAATTCCAACCTCTGGAATGTCACGACTGCGGTTTGATGGATCGTTTCGATCCTCGCGACATGTACACGAGCTTGTAAATAATAATAATAATTATTATTATTATTATTATTATTATTATTATGTACACACAGTTGGACATGCAACATAAATATTTCCAATCTCAAAAAAAAAAAAAACGCTTGGCGATTAATTTTTTTTTTCCAAACAATTTGGAACAATTTTTTTTCACTTCTTCGAAACGCAACGAGATATCGCATCCTGAAGAAACGAAACTCACGGCTTCCAGAAGATCAGGATGCGCCGTGCATACCGCGGTTTGTTCCGAGAATAAATAAAAGTTGTGTACGACTCGCGCACCAGAGCTTATGCAAGATCGAGAGTTCGGGTTGGTGGGAGAGGAGAGAGGAGAGAGGGGAGACTTCTCCCTCGCGATTGTCAAAAAAAAACACATGCAGGAATTATATACGCAGCCCCGAAACAGGCCAACTCGACGAGCGAATTTTTTTTAAATTTTTTTTACTATTCCTTCAAAGTGACGTGAATGTCGTGGAATTGTTTCAGATTTTTCGAGAACATACTTTGCGGGCGAGAAAAAAAAATGTTAGGAAATAATTACACGAGCGAGATATATGGACTTTAATTTATCGTGAACCGTGTGTGTTTTACGAAAAATATATATATATATATATATATTTATGTAAAAAGTTCTTGACGATAGGACTCTGGAAAAATGTTTAGAGTCGAACTCTCATTTTTTGTAACGTTGAGAAAAAAACATTGGCTAAATTTTTTATAAATCACGCGAATGAAAATTCTATTCGATTTTTATCTCTGTATTCATTTTTTTTTTTTATAATTCTCAACGTTGCAAAATTATAAATGTCGTCCCGGAAATAATTGCGGAAAAAAAAATATATATCCTAGAAGATGGCTCGTTTGACGTTTGCAGTTATTGTCATTAGGAAAAAATTGTCAGCGGTACACCTTTTTACCGTGGAGAGCATTTTGAGAAGAAAGTTGGTATATAATTGGAGAACGAAAATATAATATTTTTTTTCTCTGAATAATAAAAAATAAAAAAACCTGCTATACATACACATATAGCAGGGTTTATATATATATATATATATATATATATATATATATATATATGCCATATACGGTCTAAAAATATATATACTCGCGGGGATCTCGCACGAGCATGGATGCAGGCGCGAGTGCGAGAGGAAGATCGCGAAAAGTCTTCGACTGTGCTCATTTGGCGACGCGAGTGATTCATTCTGTGGCGCCAAACTTTGTGAACCTTATCGTTTTGCGTGTCACTTCTCTCACTTCCTTCATTCTGCTATGTTATTATCGTACCCTAGCTCTTTATCTTCTTTATTCTTCGCTTGTATACGCCTGACGATCACTTTTTGTTTGTTTTTTTTTCTTCTTATTTTTTATTCTATTTTTTCGCACTCGTCGAATTCATATACATATCCGACGATAACAAAAAAACAAAAACAAACAAAAAGATTGTGTGTGTGTGTGTGTGTGTATATTTTTTAACTTTCTCCTCTCCGAGACGTTAAATTAAATTCGTCTCGTGTGCACGAGAGAATTAATAGTACGACGACGAGACGGATATCTCTTTGAACGTGCAGAGACGTCGCATCGCCAATGCGTAAATTAATATAGCGAACAATAGCAATCAACGTTGTTTCGTGTTCGGTGTGTGAAAAGCTGGGAGCTTGTACATTTCGGGTGATGTGATATATATATATATATATATATATATATATATGTGTGTTTGTGTGTGTGTGTGTGTGTGTGTGTGTGTGTGTGTGTGTGTGTGTGTGTGTGTGTGTGTGTGTGTGTGTGTGTGTGTGTGTGTGTGTGTGTGTGTGTGTGTGTGTGTGTGTGTGTGTGTGTGTGTGTGTGTGTATGTACATACACATTTGGGTGAAACGAGAAAGTGCGTGTTGCCAGGACGATGCCAGCATGACCCCTTCGCCCCTAGCATGGGCGGGGGGAATCGACGGTTCGTGTGCAATAAGAAAAATTAAGAGGGGAAGATTGCGGAGGCAGAGAGAGAGGGAGAGGGAGTAGGACTGTATATATCGAGGGTTTGCGAGGGTGGAAGGAATATTAAATAAAGTGCGTGTATATATATATATATATATGTGCATTGAGATTGCAACTACGCCATATACGAATCGTAAAATTTATTATACTGTAGTCCACGACACATTTGTGTATGTCTGTACTGCAAGTATATACGTATGGGGCATTCCAGGACAAGTTCATGATTTTTTAATATCATTCTCATGAGCCTAGAAGGTACGCAGCCTTTTTATAATCAATAAAAAAATAAAATAAAAAAATCACAAGAATCAAAATTTTTGCAAGAGGCTTGGCACTTTTTGAAAATCCGAAAAAATTCATACAAATCCTTTGACAAAATGACAATTTTTTTTTAGTCACGTCCCAAGAGTGAGCTGTGGCGTTCGCTTTCATTTTTTTTCTCTTCGACTTTTTTCTCCGAAACAAGTTTAAGGAATTTCGAGCAACTTTTTCAGACCCAAATTTATTCCTTTCAATCCGCGGGAATAAATCGTTTGGATAATATATACGTGGATCTAATTTAGATGTACGGAGTTGATTTTTAGGTCAATTTTTTTCTACGTAGATCTTCGTACATAACGATATTAGATTTACGTAGATTCGAATAGATTTGATATTATTTTCGAACACTTTTACTTATTAGATATCCGTTGATCTACTTGAATGTCAGTACATTTACTTAGATCCATGAGTAAATCTAACGGAGATCAAGATAGATCTAATTGAGATATATATAGATAGATCTTATTGTGATCAAGGTAGATCCAATCAAGATCCAGGTCGGATCCAATTGCGATCTTGTTAAGTCCGATTGCGATCTAGTTAGATCCAACTGAGATCAAGGTAAATCCAATTGAGATCTAGATAGATATATTTGAGATTTAGGTAGATCTAATTGAGATCTCGGTAGAACTAATTGAGATTTATTGAGGTAGATCTAAATGAGATAAATGTAGATCCAATAGCGATCAAGGTCGATCTAATTGAGATCTAGGTAGATCAATAGGTAAATCTATGATTGACAAAAAATTTGGATCTACGTAGATCTAAAAAATAATTTCACAAATCTAAATTCGATCTCAACTATTTTTTTCTGACGAACTTCCTTTTTTTTTGGGGGGGATATTTAATTTCCATGTTTTTTTTTCAACTTTTTCAAAAGTATCTAACCACCTGTGTCGCCTAATTGTTTTGTTTAATTATTATTAAAAATTAAGCAGAAAAAAATCACGAAAAAACACTGCATGGATGTGAACGAGGATTCGTCCATTTGGCCTGGAATGCCTTTTATATTTTATAGCCGAATACTAGGTTACGCCTAATACACACTATACGCGCCCATGTAAGAATTCCTTATATATTTATATATGTGCATAGGATGTACACCATACTCTAGATTGTACGTAGCACGGAGTATAGGAGAACGGACCCCTTCGAACTTTATCGATCTTTCTGCGAGAAGCAGCATGTGCGAGGGCAACATCCCTACAAATGTCTGGTCTCTCCATCTATGTGAGGAAAGAACAGGGGGCCCCGGTTTTCGTGGTCGTAACTCGAATGAAGCCAAAATTCTCGCCAAAAAAAAAAAAAAACGAGACTCCAAAATCAACGATCCGAACGAGAAATTATATACGAGTAGACTTCCTGTTCACATATTTTTATTTCTGCGAATGCATAAATCCACAAATGCATTTCTTTTTGTCTCTGTATCTTTGTAAAATTTTTATCTTACTTTTCCTATCATTTCTTTTATTATAAATTATTATTAAAAACAAATGCGACAAGCAAAAGAGAAAGTGACGAAAGTTTGCGTTCGTTAAATTTATTTTTGAATTGTTTTTTTTTTTTGCAACGGTTGCAAAGGAATAATTATTATTGTCATTATCGAAGTAAGAGCAAAGTAAAATAAAACATCGATTATCTTTACAACATTGATAAAATTATTACACTATCAAAAAAAAAAAAAAACAGAATATTTATTTTTTTTTTCAATGCAACGAGAAGTTTCTCGCTTTACTTTTTGACTCAGCGGGTGAATTATAATAAATAACCGTATACAGCCACGAAAGTATTAGAAAAAAAAAACTCATTAACCGCTTTACAATGCCTCGCTTAATCGTATGGTAATAGGTTTTGCAATTCCGAAAGTAAAGTCCCTTGAGATAATTGCATTCTTCGCGTTCGTGCCCGGAAAATTCATGAAAGAGGGTTGGAAAGCGATGAAAGCCCTCGAAACTAGTTCGCTAATGACCCTCGTTGATGTTTAATTTTTTAAAAATTATTCTCCCATTCGTTGAATAAATTTTATTAAAATAAATCTAATTTTTCAATTTCTTGTTTTCTTTTTTTTTCACGGAGATATACGAGACTATAAATCTAGCAACGAAAAATTTTCAAGCCAATTTTATGCGAATATAATATTTTTTTATTTTTTTATTTTTATAAAGTTTTTTCTATTAAAAAAAAAAAAATACGAAAAATAATTTAGCTTAGATCTACCGATCTTTTTTTCAACCCAACCCAATCCAAAAAATGGCTCCATATATTCTAGTAATTCAGTAAAATAATAAAGAATGAAGAAAAAAAAAGCGATATATACATATAATGTATATTGATAAATATAGTAGAGCGGAGTTCGCGTTTTGTGCTTCTGGTTCACGGTCAACGTGCGTGAGGCCCCTGACAGTCTGGACTTCGGTATCGCGCCAGTAGGAAAAAAAAAAAAAGTATAGCAAAGTGTCCGGGAGGTTTCCTGGCGCCGTGTCTGGCCACATTCCCCCACCCCCCTGCGCGTAGTTCATCGGCGGGGAGTTTTTACCCCTCTCAGTCGTTATAATACTCCCGTCCTCGTCGTCGTACGTCGTCGTACGTCGCTTCTACTTTACCCCCCGAGCGTATTAGCCGCGTAAGATGGAAATATTTTTTGGAGGAGAATCAACAGAATCCAACCAAAAATTCTCGCTAGCAATTTGATTATTTAATCATTTATTATTATTTTCATCTTTGAATTTATGAAATAATGAAATTGTGAAAATAAAATTAATAAATATTTATGTATGTATATATACATGTAGTGTGTAGTTTACATATTTTATCAAAGAGGATAAGACTCGTAACGACCCAGATAATGGATTAGTATCGGGTGCTATAGTGCTATTAATTAATCTCATACATGGAAATAGAACACAGAATACACATTATGTTTATATCGCGTATTATCTGTTCAATCTGACCCTCTCATGAGTGACACTATACGCGTCAATATTTACGGTTATTTCGTTGCTGATACAAAACCGTCGTGTAGTATGTCAAGCATTTCGATACGAAACTAGATTGTACTTGTACTCGACAATCTTTTTTTTTTTTTTTTTGTGAATAAATAAATGCCCGAATAACTCGACGACCACCCTGTAACCGACTCTGGAATTTACGACGAAAGTTCGAAGCATCATTAAATTTCGTCTCATAACGAAAAGCAATGAAGCGTCGCGTTTATCCTGGCACGTATAAACGTCGTTTCATTAAAATTATTTATAATTCGATCGCGATAATTTTGTTTATGGTTAAAAATTTAGTGAGGGACTATTATTTAAATTTGCCAGATCCTGCGATTGTCAATCGATGTCAGGACACTAAAAATTTCGAATAATTTTTTTTTTTTTATCTATCTCTTCCAGATTTATCTAGAAAAATACATTCTTAGAAAAAAAATCAGCTGTTTCACATGCACTTGCAAAAAAAAAAAATTAAAAATAAAGATACAATAAAATATTGTATCGTTATTTTGAATTTCTTTTTTCTGAAAGCTTACATCTTTTTTTTTTAATAAGAAACTTTAATTCAGAGAGTGGGAAGGCTGTGTCTCGCAAGAGGTATAATATACTTTCCATTGATAAAGGACGATAAAAGGCTCCTTTGGGACTCAACGGGATATCTTTATTTCTTAGAAAGTTGAAATCGAAAAACGTCAGGCCTATAACGTGTCATCGTTATGTTGAGTGCCCAGCAACGGCAAATCTCGATTAACAATTTTATTCGTGGCTGGATACAGAGTAGTGCAATTAGCTCCAGGGAATTATCCACGTTATCTTGTTGCCTTGGCAGTAATATATAGTAAAGCAGACAGGGTGAGCTAACGATGTTCAGCAATCAGAAGAGATCGAATAATAAAGGGAGAAAGAGAGAGAGAGAGAGAGAGAGAGAGAGAGAGAGAGAACAAAGGGAGAAAAAGGGACCATTATCTCGAAGTTTCTCTCGTCTACTTTTGGTGATCATTCAGTGCCCTAACTTTATTATACCTATTTCCCCACACCAAATTCGACTCTCTATGTATAAATCCACCGCTATGTACGATTTTATTTATTGAAGTACCTTTGCCTCTCGTTCTCAGTTTCGTCGATGTAACAACGTATATTTTAACACGAATTTGGTCAATTTATAATTTGAAAAATACGCATATTTCATGAGTGACTTTTGATGAAAGAAAAAAATATAAAATAATGGGAAAAAAAAAAAACACTCCGAGTGCTGCACTTCGTGCAATAGGTGCGCCGGTGCAGCTGCGATTCCGCAAAACGACAATAATGGGCACAGAATGCCCTCGAAGATCGAGGTATATTGTGTCTCGATGCGAGATGCATTTAATTTACTATTTGCCACGATCGAAAGTGAAAAAAAAAAAAAAAAAAGACGAAGATTCGTCGGATAGCAGCCCTGTGAGTAATAATATGGTGGTCCCATCAGCTGTGGGATTTGATCGCTTCTAACATATTTGTATATATATCCTCGTCGTCGACAAACTGCTGTGCTCGACCTCGACACTCTCTCCATTTCTGCAAGTGGTCGGCTCGCGTGTATATGCGTATGACGTGAAAATAAACATGAAACAATGAGAGACGCACACACACGTCCATGCATCGTCGCTCACACACCTATATGCTAATTAACCCACGATCGTGTGATATTCTGCGTCGACGTATATTATATGCGCGACGAGGGGCTTTCATACGCGAGTTTCGTGTGCCTATATCCGAACTAATCTATCCCGGGGGAAAAAATGCTTCAGATCTACGTATGTAGATCAAATTTAGATCTACGTTGGTTGTTTTTGTTTTAGTTGTACGTGGATCGAAATTTTGGAAAATCGTAGATTTATCTATATAGTTCTCAATTGGATCTACCAAGATGTTAATTAGATCTATCTATATCTCAATTAGATCTACCTAGAACTCAATTATATCTACCTAGATCTCAATTAAATCTACTTAGATCTCAATTAGACGTGCCTAGAACTCAGTTAGACCTACTCAGATCTCAATTAAATCTACCTGGATCTCAATTAGATGTACCTCGATCTTAATTAGATCTGCCAAGCTCTAAATTAGATCTACCAAAATCGCAATGAGATCTACCAAGACCTTAACTAGATCTATCAGTTAGATCTACCAAGATGTGAATTGGGTCTACTTAGATCTACCTTATATTTTTATATCTACCTAACCAAACGGCTTTTTCAAGCCTGAACGATTGCGAAGAGTATGAGCACTGAATAGAGTCATATCTCCTTCGGGAAGCAACCTCAAATCACTTTTAGTGAACCTTCGAAAATTCATGAATTTAAGAAAAGGCAATTTTTCGTTTATTTTTTGCTTTTTCATGTCGAATTTTTGGGTTTCAGGGAAAAAATTCATCGTGATTCGTAATCAGCAGAAAATTTACGATCGCCTGGAGCCTGAAAATATGGCGAAAGACGAAAAAAAAATGTTTTCAATCTTTTGCCAACTTTTTCGAAAACCTAAAAATCACGAAGTTTCAAATGACCATGGCAATTCAGATCTACGTAGATCAATTTTGATCTAAAAAATAAATACGTATCTCGAAATTAAATCTACGTAGGTCTAAACGATTTTTTCTCGGCTCGTCTTAAAGTTACAAAAAAAGAATGTATATTTACATTGCCCTGTGCATGGATTGCTGACTCTTCTCAATGTACATCTATTAATAAATTCAATCAACCATCATAATCTTTCCCTATAATTTATGCAAACAGGATTTTCTTTCTCGTATTCTTCTCATTATCATCATACGCTTGTCCCAGATCGAAATTTATTACTGGTTTTTTTTTTTTTTTTTTTTTAAATATTCATAATCTTCTCAACATCTCTAACAGTGATTTACACCTCCCGGATCGAGTAAACAAATTATTTATAGACATTTCATACTTTTTTTTTCGTCGAAGCAATTTTATTTTATTAATTTTTTTTGCGATCTTACTGGGTCCACTTTATTTTGTAGGATTCATTTCAAGAATTTTTGAAAACCTACAATTTGGCAAAAAAAAAAAATTCTTCTTCAGGATGTTTCGTGATTGTATGATGAAATGAGAAAGGTTATGCTAATTATTATGCTGATTGCGAATTGTCGAGAATTTTTGCCCGAACGATTCGGACATTGTTTTTTTTTTTTTTTTTTTTTTTTTTTTACCAGTCCATTGTGAAAGCGTCAAAGGAATTCATAAAATTGAATACAAATTATTTAAAATTTTGTATGCGTGTCTGCTCATTACGAGCGATTGGCAAACGCACGTTGTCGTGTATGCACCGAGAGGATGCTGCTTTCGCTCTCTCACTTTCTCTTAGTCATCATTCCGGATTTGGAAGACTGGCCGAAAGCCAATTGCCGAAAACTCAACGGAGTTGTTGTAAGGGTTCGAAAGTTAGGGCCGACAAGCTTATAGATTGGAGTATACACATCGAGATTTTGCCTGTCTTTTTCGCCTCTCTGTACGTCTCTATTCCCATTAAAATCTCAATCTCTAGATCAACGAACACGAGCACTGTGAAAAGTGTCGTTAATTAGGCAATAAAAATTAATATTCAGCCTCATAAATTATTTCATAAAATTTTACCACTGCATATATTCAATTTTTTTTTTTTGCTCGTATAAATGATAATCGTCTTTTTGCACTAACATAAATTTAAAAAAAATAAAAAATAAAATAAAGAACGATAGTTACTCCCTTCGTTTGTTAGTTTAATTTTTTTCCCATACATTGCTGCACTGGTATAATACAAATTTACGTTATGGAGTCAAAATTTTTATATGCAGACAAAAACAATTTTGTTAAATTTAATGTACAAAAGCGTGTGAAATTTACAAAATAGGTTTTACAAAAGTTGAATTAATATAGATCGTATTGTAAAATTAATAAATTCGTTCAAAATCCAATATTTCCGTATCGAAATTGGGAAATGAATGATGAAAACATGATGAAAATAAAAAATTGATAAACGAGTAAGTGAAAATGTTCGTACACGTCTTTGCAATTTCAATGAAACTCTACTGGAGATTAATTAAAGGGAAGAGCAGGGGTAATGTGTGGCCATGCTAGGCAAAGTGAACATCTCGAATATTTTATAGGCTGAATGATATGTTAAGGAGGCTGAATTTTCATCGAGCATTCGTACCGAAATACTTCACGAAATAAAAATATTTTAACAGCATGAAAGATTTCATATTTCGAAAAATAAAAAAATCTGAAATTTTTTTTTACACTGTGCAAATTGACAATCTCGACTTAGTGGTTTTTTTTCTACACTTTATGATACAATTAGTTTTTTTTTTTCATCACACATGATTTTCATAAAGTTTTTCAATCAAATTGTTCTCGCGTTAAATTTGGGGCAATACGGACAGGATAAAGTGAAGGGGAAAAAAAAAAATCATAAATTTCAGGATCGAAATTCAAAGGCAGAGCAAACTTATAGGGATCGTAAAAATGTATTTTCCTCATTCTAACCTCGAAATCGCAACTTCGTTGCGCTTTCTCGGCTCTCATGAGGAAAAATTATGTTCGATACTCGTACGAAAAGGCTTTTTGACGAAACTCGTTACAGCACTCGCCTTCGGCTCGTGCCGTAATCCTCTCGTTTCGTCAAAAAAGCCTTTGCGTACTCGTGTCGAAATGTACTATTTTAGCTTTTTTCAAAAAACCCTTTTTTCAGGCTTCGATTCCGTACTCGATCACTATTGGGAGCCAGCAAAAAAAAAATGCAAAGGAAACAAATCTAAAATTTTAGGGCCGAAAGTCAAGGGAAGCCTGTGAGGGCTTTCAATGGCAAAGCGAGCGTTGACCCGTTTTTTTTTTTTCACCCACGAATCGGTTTCTTTCTTTTTCACGGTGCACTCTGCCTCGTGCCCTGCGTGTATTTCATGCAGTACGTGCATCGTTCTTTCCCTCCATTTAACCCTCATATATACATACACACACATATATATATATATATATATATTCGAAGCCTTTGCTGTATGGGGGACAGCTGGTCGCGTGCTGACCCCCATGGTGATGCACCAAGTGCTCCTTGGGTCTTCTACCAACAGAATGAACGTGCCTACCATTAACCGGTACCGGGTGTTCGGTAATCAAATTCAGGAAAAAAAAAAAAACGTCGTATGCAGCCAAGCACGATCATTGTCATTCACGAAATAAAAAATTTTCAACTTCTCCAAGCCACGTGACACGTTTTAGCCATTCACATTTCATTTCCGGATTTACAAGGTACATTTTAGGATTCTGTCCATCGCGTTAGTTCTTGAAAATTCAAATTTATCGTTACAGCGCAATCGCGATGGAGTAAAAAAAAAACTAAACAAATTCTAGTACACTTGAAAGGATTGGGTTCAAACAAAACCCCACGAAATGATGATTTGGATTTAATTCTTTTTTTTTTTTTAAACAATTTGAAAGTAATTGTTGAAAATTTTTCGAAATTTTATTCAATCAGCAGGGAGAAAAATGAATTGGTTAATGAATTCAATAAATATTATGATTTATTGATATTAATAAATTTAATAAAGTAAATGGAGATTCTTCAGGAGTATCTACGTTCAAAACGGGTTAATGACAGGCTTTAAATTGGTTTAAACATATAATTTTAAATTTGGAGACTGAAAAATATTTAAAAATTTTATTTTTTTCAAATTTTCGAATTAAATTCCTAGCAAGCGTTGAAACTTTGCAATTCACGAAAGTATAATTTTATAATTTTCGAAATTACATTACCGATTCACGCTGCTGATTCGTTATAATTTTATTTGATTTTTTTTTCGGATCGTTCGTCAATTTTTTGGTTACCAAAGTAACAATCCTAATGAGTCGCTTTGGGAGTTCGTTCATATATATAGCGTTAATAAAATGAAACATTTCGAATATTCTCATGCCGCTAAATTTAACGACTGTGATTATTATTAATGACGATGATGAATTCCATGATGCGCGGTGGGTATTTGATCAATTAAAGAGAATAGAAGACTGATGCACCGCGAGTCAGGCTGGTGCGGGTATCTCACGTTATATTCGATCTATAAAATCATGCGTGTAAAAAAAAAAAACTCGGGCGTGTGACAAGCAGAGAGCCGAGGATGACCTGCGTTGCACCATCAGCATCCTCAATTGACCTCATGAAAATACGTATAGCTATAATGCTTTGGAATCTCACAATTTTTCAATTTCTCTCTTTCTATCTCTCTCTCTCTCTCTATCTCTGTCCTACTTTACTCAATTTCCCTCTTTTTCAATAAATATTGTTCAATTTTTTTCAAATAATTTTTCCAAAATTTTGCAATAACGATATGGAAAGATATCCGGCCGAGTTAATACCTTAATCATGTCGTCGCACTCTCGATAAATTATACGGCAAATGTCCCAATGCCGGACCATCCAAGATGCCAATAGAAATTCTAACCTACTTCTTAAGGTCAAACACCAACGCTTCGAAGAAATACCTATCGACGAATGCAAAGCTGATCATTAACTGAGTTAACTGAGTTCTATATATGATCATTAGTTAATGCTTTATAAGCAACAATATCGGCGAATGTTAAAGTGCTAGAAGTCGGATGGGAATTACTGGATACGTCTCGATGTCGGACCATAACGTGTGTCACGTGTCACTATTGGCAAACCACTGGGAAATTATTGTTTATGGCGATATTATATGAGAAAATACGATATAAGAAGGTACATAATTATCCAATAATTGTCCTGATATTGATCATATATTAGAGCCACTACGTAATACGTCACGAACGAGTTTTAACTTTCCGGTTTTAAGGGGGTTTTAAGGAGAGGGGTTTCAAGGTCTTTATTTTCGAGGTCTATTACGACAATAGTGGTAGGGTTGAGGTGAAAATGATACTTTCAGTACAAAGCTAAGATCATTGCCTACAAAATGCTTCATTAACGTTTTTTTTTTTAATTTTTTTTTTTTTTTCGGTACTCCGGATTGTTTTATGCGTACATGTCAACTATGAAACCGAGCGCCACCGGGATCCAATTGATTCCAAAAGGCAATATATTCATTATTTCAGGGAATCCGAAATTTTCGTAGCAAAAAGCAGAAAATTCGTATATTTGACCTAGGTCGAAATGAGAATTTTTTTTTTTCGGTACTCCGGATTGTTTTATGCGTACATGTCAACTATGAAACCGAGCGCCACCGGGATCCAATTGATTTCAAGGCGATACATTCATTATTTCAATGATTCCGAAAATTTCATAGCGAAAAGCAGAAAGGGTATGAAATGTACTCGTAATGAAAAATGAAAAAATACTAAAATACTATTCCGAATGAAATGGAATATTATTTGTTCGTAGGAAGCGTAGAGAAAAACCGGGCGGAGAGCGGGAGATGAAATGGAAAATAAGTCGTTGTAACTATGAAAATGTAAATTTTTCGAGGGCGTTTGCGTCGTTGTGGAGCGCGTTTGCCAACATTATACGCCACTATATTTCCATAAAATATATACATATATACAATGTAAACATAAATTTCCCTCCACCCTCGCATGTTTTTCCCGCTATATATTTTTATGGTCACGAGATATATACATATATATATATTTTTATGTGTGTGAGTGTGTGAAAGCGTTACATGGTTATCCAGTGGTTGTACCAACGCGGATATTGATTTTTTCCTCCCCAACCATGCATAGTAGCCTAACTGTGCACTCTTTCTCTCTCCATACTGCCCCAACCTCAACTTCCATTTTTGGTGCTATATGTATACGTAAAGTAAACTGCTCACTTTGCTGAATTAGTCGCAGACCCGAAAGTTCTCAACTCTTTCTTTATTTATTATCAAAAATTATACTTTTTTATCAATTTTATTCACAATCGTCACGAGCTTTCAAAGCTTTACAACGATATTTAAGATAATAATAATAATAATAATAATAATAACAACAATAATAATTAATAATGATATTCATGACCAATGAAATGAGAATTTACAAAAAAAATATGAAGCAATTATTATTTGGAATAATGTTTATCGATCGTCACATTGACATAAACATCGGAGTAATTGAATAATATCCTTTAGGTGGTCGCCCATTTCCAAACAAAAGGTATTCTTTTTTGTCCTTATATCCAGTGAATTCAGACACCTTTTTGTAACATAAACATTCTCTCCCAACAAAAATTGTTCTGAACATTGGGGACTCATTCTTCGCACTAACTTTTTTTTCTTTTTTCGATAAAAAATAAATAAATCTGCAGACGTTTTTTGCGCTCCTCGAAAAACTGTCTTCTAGCGGTTGGCCCACGGTAAATTGGGATATAGAACGAGAGAGGTAGAGAGAGAGAGAGAGCGAGAGAGAGAGAGAGAGAGAGAGAGAGAGAGAGAGAGAGAGAGAGAGAGAGAGAGAGAGAGAGAGAGAGAGAGATACAAGAGGACGAGACTGAGGCTCATATACATAAAAAAAAAGTCATAAAACACGTCTGCGGTGTCCCCCCGCATTCTTAAAATTTACGATTCTCGGTTAAAAGTCAAGGATTCCCCGTTCATTCGTGACGACGAGAGACAGATCGCTCAGAAGACTCTGTTTCATTTTTTTTTTTTTTCTCCTTTCACTATCACGATACAGCTGCTCGTGCAGGAGATCACAACTTTTGCTCAAAACTCGATGACACTGAGATCGAGCGACAGTTTTCAAGGAGAAAAAAAAAAATCCTGGTTGACCCCAAACGGTGTTTTTTTTAATTTATTTTTATTTATTTTTCGAGGTTCTCCTTGAAGCTCGTGAGCTTTATGAGCGTATAATTTCGTGAAAATTGAGGGGAATAAACGAGAGGGTATTTGGCACGGGAATAATGTAGGCTGACGCGTGTTGGATAGTGCGACAAACGCCTCTGAGAATCGATGCGGTCTCTCGCTGCCAAAGAGATCACGTTCTCCGAATGATGCCGAAGCATTTGGCGGTTACCGATTCGCTCTCTCATGCAATTATCGTATGCCCTCGTGCTAATCGCGGCCCTTTCTCGTTCTTTATTAATCAACACCGTCAACATACCGACACGAACAGCAACATAAACTACGATCGCAACTTCAACTACGATAACGACAACAACAACGACAATAACAACAATAATAGTAATAATAATAATAATAATAATAAGAATCGAACTTTCGCATACTCGATTGCTCGTCTTCGGACAGGCTGAAATATAGTATACCGCTCAACCTACGTAATGGCCTACTGGAACATATTGAGCGGACTTATTGGTGTATTCTCCTGGCGATTAAGGAGGTACGACTAGTTCTTTGGAGTCAAAAAAAAGTCTAAATTTATTTTACCCACAGTTGTTCTGATTTATGTTTATTTGCGTTGATTATTCATATTATCGATTATAATGTGAAAAATTTTGTGGTAAATGATTAATTTATTGCGCATGAACTAATAAAAACTGAAAAATTAGATTGTCAACGACTCGATAGTAGTCTCCATCATAATAATAATGACATGTCTACCACAAAAACGGACTAAAAAACATTTTTTAAAATCAGCCGAAAACCTATTAAAATAGACTTGAATTACCTCAGTGGAATTAATACGATCGGCAGAATGATAATTATACATATAATTGATACGTGATAAATAATAAAACTCCATAAATAACATGATGGAATTTGAAGTAAACACTTGGCAACGTCGCATTGGCGATGCTATAAGTTGGTATACGTGACCAACGAAGATGACTCTATCCTCGTTGCTAATATCAAAACAAAGCTAGGTTATGTTCGCCGAAACCCATCAGCTGTTACTCGCGACGTTGCTAAGTCTGTGGGTGCTATTTGATCGTTCTGACCATTTACAACCGGAAATTGAAACTTTTTTATGATGTAGTGCCAGAACTACACGGTGAAGAGTAATTTTTCAATTTTTTACAATATCTATTATATCTAATCTATCAAGTTTCAGTTTTTCAACGGGTGTAGTTGGATACGCGAGCAGCAAAACCGTGATCACAGCACTTCCGGTTAACCGTCTCCATAAGACGACGTGCTTTAGTAACTCAAACTGCTCGACTTTGCAATTTTATTACGAATAAACTAAACGGTCAATATAGCTCAAATTTTGGCAATAGGCGCATAAAGTATTCGGCAAAAACATATAAAAAATTCAAGTCCGTCAGTTGGATTCTTCATACTAGTCGTACCTCCTTAAAAAAAAAGGCGATGAGAATCAGGCGTCTGTCAGTCGGCGCACTCGAAGTTTGCACGAGTCGTACCGATTGTATATAATATATCAGAGCTGGGCAGTACTTCAAGTAGCCGGTACTTGCGATGTACCGGAAGTACAAAGTACTTGAAAAAATTTTTCAAGTACTGTACTTGAATTTCCAGGTGCTCGACCTGTACATCACCTCCGTTTTTAACAATCCGTGTATTATATTCTTCATTGTTTTTTTTTTCAAACCTGAAGCTAAATAAATCTTAATTACAATCGTCAATGCTATTTTTTTTTTAATTATTTCTATTTCTTCGTTTCAATATTTCCGTTCCAATCTGCTAAACCTGAGTGAATTGCACAATGTGAAAATATGTTTCGATAGAAAGAGGACTCGGAAAAAAAAATCAAATGAGTTTAAAGAGTACGTAAGAAATCAAATATAAGTACTAGAACTTACGAGATGTATACCTGGAAATTTGAAAAGTTATTTGATACTTGATACTTCACATATTTGAAGTACTTGATACTTCAAGTACTTCAAATATTTCGTACTTCAAGCACTCGGTACTTCAAATATTCAGAACTTCAAGTACTTGGTACTTTAAATAATTGGTACTGGAAGTACTTGGGGCAGTTGATACTTGAAATACACGAGTACTTCAAGTATACTTACAGTACTTTGTGCTTGAAGTACTTTCAGGTACTTTTCCCAGCTCTGTTTTATATACATGTATATATATATATGTATACATCTCTCCACATCGCCTGCTATACCGCGTTAGTTTGTCGTTGGACTCTGATGTATATTAGCGTTAATGAGCGCGTAATGAGCCGATCACTGAACTAATTGATCCCACGCGCGTTTATGAACATTGCCGCCGAAAAGAGAAATCGAGAGGAGAAAGTCCATCGTGTTTTTTTTTTTTTAATTATTTTTGTTTTTTATCGTAGGAAATCGAATAACATTATTGAGTATAATTACGGCCACAGTCAATAGTGGGATGGGTGATCGTTTTAGCTGCTGTGGCTTTCACGTTGACTATATACTTATAGGGGTAGGCATTTTTTTTTTTAGGTCCATCGATTGATCGTTGCCGCGCATACGATGCAGCGAATGGCATAACGCAAAAGATGAAAAATGTGCGAGCAAACATTTTTGATCATTTTTTTTTTCGAACATTGAAGTTTTTTTTCGAGACTTTTGACAAAAATTCGATATGACGCGTGATGAGAAGAAAATTTCCGTATGAATAATTT
This sequence comes from Rhorus exstirpatorius, assembly GCA_963564615.1. NCBI lineage: Eukaryota > Metazoa > Arthropoda > Insecta > Hymenoptera > Ichneumonidae > Rhorus > Rhorus exstirpatorius. Next base: position 6,067,320 of record OY751313.1, read on the forward strand.
CGAAAAATTAAATTATATCAATATACAAATTGTATGTATAATATATGCATTTCGTTAAATACGAATCCACTTGACGTTTTCTCAAAAACTTGGAAATTTTATCGTAATTCTTGCAAAACGTGTTTTTTTTTTCTCCCGCCCAGAAAAGATATTAATTAAGTGCACAAGGTGCACGTAACAGCACTTGTATAATCGGTGCAGCCTCCGAGCTGACGCGATTAGCAATGCGCTCGTGAATATATTTTTCACGCGAGAGAAGGTGTCCGTGAGTCATGGAAAACGCCCTCCTATATATATATATATATATATATATAATATATATAAATGATGACGTAGCCGTTACTACGTATGTACTTCGCGGTTGGAAAGAGCGAAGTGTATGTTACGTCGTATAAACGAAGCATATCAGAGGCGAGAGGACGAGAGAGCGAATAATAAAAAAAAAGACGAGTATAGGAAAAACCCACGTGAGGCTTTGGAGAAGCGAGCAGACGATATAAGTACTACGATGACGTCTATGGGGCAGAAGGCACCACAAACTCTTATATATAGACAGACGCACGAAAGTTTAATGACGTTCTGCTTTATATTTCTCTGTTTATAGCTTAATGAGAAGAAGAGCCCAAATTGACGAGATTTGACCCACGAATTAGGAAACAAATTATGGCACTTTCATTTCTCAGTTACGCACATTTAATTCTAATATACATTATATTATAATTATATAAAATAATTGAAAAAAAAAATATATATATATATATATATACATATACTTATTATATATGTATGTGTATATATATTTTTCAATTCTCTGATGGCAATACTAGATTCCTATAAATTCGCGACAATCTCACAACCGGTCACTCGTAATTCCCGTTTTGCCAGCGTATAACCACACACGTGTTTGCTGCAGTTGTCCCGCAAGCACACGAATGAGTCATCGCGTTTTCGAATGGAAACTCCAGAAATGAGATTCATTTCAGTTATACTATGTACATTAAGATAATTATATCGCAGTATCCAGTCAAATGTGACTTGTATTTTGAATATTGGGAGGGGGAGAAAGCGAAAAAAAAGAATTTAAATTTTGAAAAAAAAAAAATTTTTTCATTAAAAAAAATACTATAATGCAATATAATTTTAGATATATGCTCGAGTTTTTCTAGACACGCTTTCGTCTTTGAATTATTTGTAAAATTGAAAAATAAAATGACTCCAAAAATGTTTCGATGAGTATAAAAAAATTAATAAAAAAAAAAAAAAAAAAAAGAACGTTCAATTTAGGTACGAGCACTTTTCCGAGACGATAATTCACCTAAATACCAATGTCTATCGTGCGTCGCACACATGTCGAGGCGGAAAGAAAAAAGTGAATCAGGCTTCTTAGAAATTTGCGGAATTTCTTCGAGTCGAGCGCAGTGATGTGTGTTACATATGTATGTGTATATATATATATATATATTCAAACGGAAGTCTTATTAAACGTCAAGTATCAAACGTGACTCACTTGAGTTGACGATTTGAGATAAAATTTGCTTTGCACCAACGGCTCTTCGGTCTCGTTATCGGGCAGTGGTAAAGTAGGCGAAACGTCGTATAACTATATATGTGTACCCGGGCGAGCAAAGACTTGCATCGAAAAGGTAAACAAAAAAAAAGTCGTAGCTGAATGAAAATATAATCGTCATTGAGTATGAAAAGGCGAGATTCACGATTAATTGAATCGATCGGATATAATAACGGAGCTGGAAGAAAGATCGAGGGTGGAAACCCGGTTGTAAATCCACGACCTCGAATTCCTAACGTGACTCATCTTTCAGCACAAACACACACACACACACACACACACATATAATACAGCTATATCCCAGGCACTCTGCAAGGTGGCCATACAGTCACGAATCTTTCGAGCAAGTTTGACTTTTCTCGGTTGAGAGATCGCGCAGTGTAAAGTTTTTCTAAATAAAACGATTCTCTCGAAGATTGCTCGAAGTTTTTAATTGGGTCGAGGTGTCAGGCGAAGGCTTTATTATGATAGACACGTAATTGAGTAGAGATTGTATTGGGTAGAGATTTTATAGAGTAGACATGTTATTGGGTAAAGATATTATTGCGTATTAGATAGAGATTTTATAGAGTAGAGATATTATTAGGAAGATGTGTTATTGGGTAAAGATTTTATTAGGTAGAGGTGTTATTGGGTAGGGAAGTTAATGGATAAAGAAGTTATCGGGTAGAGATTTTGTTGAATAGAAATTTTATTGGGTATAGATGTTAATGGGTAGAGATGTTATTGCATAGAGATGTTATTGGGCAGAGATGTCATGCACTCATCTGGCAGAGTTGTTTTCCGGTAGACTTGTTAAATTGGCATGCTTATCCGAGGAGGTTAAATTCTGGCATAAACGGTATTGGGTAGCGTAGTTTCGGGTGACTATTTATTCATTGGTTCTTGCTTATTTACAAACGTTTGCCTTTTAAAAAAAGTTTCAAGACAAGCGAATCGACGAGTCGAGAATTTGCTCATTGAGATTATACATACCCGAAGCACACATACAGGTGTGTGTACTGAATCTATGCAACAGGTGCGAAACAGGTAGGGGGACTAAGGCGGAGGGTATGACGACGACGACGACCCGATGACTCATGGGGGTTGCTCCGAGAATGTTGATCGCTCTTGCGGGAACTTGCGCGCGTCTACATCCTATGTATATCGCATTGTACCCTTCTCTCCCATCTTCTGTCTTTGCTCTACACCTTATTTTTGTTACCCGCGTGTTTCTACCACGGTACTTTCCTCCCCCTCTCTCTCTCTCTCTCTTTCGCCTCAGCAGAGCAGAATTCTTATTATTATTATTACTACCTGTTCGTGCCACAGTGTGGATGACTCACGAGTTGCACACGCGCATCTCTCTCTCTCTCTCTCTCTCTCTCTCTCTCCCTCTCTTGAGCCCAAGAAAATTCGAACGAGATCTTGCTTGTTTTTTTTTAAACCTATACACATGGATGAAGAGACAGCTACGAGAAGTCGTTGGAAAACTAAAATGAAATAAAAAGAACGAACAAATCGATAATTTAAAGACAATTTTTCTTATATTTTTTTTTTTTTTTCAAACGTTAAAATATCAAATAGAAAAGTCAGCTGAGTAAAAAAAATCTACTTGCCAACGAAAAGTGCGACATATCGAGAGATCAAGAATAATTATTACAAGAGCTGCATACGTATATAGTCCCAAAGGACAGGGGTGGAAGTCCCAAAGTCGTGGAATATCAGACACTTTCATTCATGAATTACGACGAGATCACAATGTGAGATGATGCTCGCAATATTGGGGTCCATGTATATTATTCAATATGGAGGACAGGTAAATCCCCTCGCGTGAAATAACCTGATGCTGCTCATCGACCCCTAATACCAGAAGGGCTACGGTCCTTCAAACCGTGAAAAATGATTCTCGACATTGACAAATCTTGAGGAATGCGAACAACAAAGAAGAGTATCACCGCATCATGTGCATTCTTCACTGCGGGGACTCGCATCAAATTTTAAGACCTTACCAAGCTCATATATATTTAATTGTATGGGGTAAAATTTATGAATTATGGTAACATATGAATTATCCCTGGGCATAATTCATAAATATATAATATTCATAAATATAATATTGGATATGGTAATCGTGTTAAATGCCGCTTTTAAGTGTGAAACAAAATTTTGAATTTATGTATAGTTCCAGCACGTAATGATATCGCTTGGCACATATATCATCGCGTTTTTTACATTCACAATAAGTGTGTGGCATCTGTGAGTATCACAACTGGCATATCCCGAAACGTAGACGACGATTTATTTTTTTTTATCGCTCAGCTTCGTCATACTTCTAAAAATTCTTTTGTAGAATTTATACGAATTCGATGCAATGGGACAAAAAACAAAAAATCGAGTGAATCTTTTCGAAGCTCCTGATCGAAATTGTTGATCCAATATTGATGTGCATCATCATTTAAGCAAGCTGGAGTTCAAATTTTAGGAATATTTTAATGTTTCTCTCGTCATCTTAACACCGTTCAAGGACACGATAATCTATAACGTCTCTTTTACGAATAGAAATAAATTAAAATTGAGCACTAATGGCAGTTTCACTGAGTTTACGATAATAATGTACGACTGAGACTCGGTAAAAAAAAAAAAACCGTAGCTGCCTTCTTGTGGGCCAAGTTTTCCGGACTTTCCCGGTGCCCACGTGCAAAATACGTTGCAGCAGCGCTAAGATTGATGGCTATATACGAACTTTGGGTGAATCTCGAGTTAAATGGACATGTTAATAATGGGGTGAGAAGACCCGGAAATCCGAAGAGTTTAATACACGATGGGAAAATGATCAGAAAAATAAATGAATAAACAAATGGTGAGAGTCTCGAAAAATCGATTTACGTTGGGATTTTTCGAGGATAATGAATTGGACGCAGGAACGAATCAGGGTATGGTGGCCTTCGAGCGTTTACCTTTGCTCCGCACGCGATGACTCATCTCATTGCGGTAGTCGAGTTCCGGATCTTGAGAGAGCAAAAAATATTTTCCGGAAGTGGCAATCGATGCGGCGTGTGCGTGGGACGATCGTTACACGAGATGACAAGAGATATATTATTGCTCTCGAAGCGTTTTCACGAATCGTGGAGCCCGCGGGCTAGAGTGTCCTGGCAATTCTACAACGCGGATACGCTGACTCATGTCTTACTCTCTATATATATATATATAAAAGTATATTGTCGTGCTCGGGGATCTCGCGATAACCAACCGAGCTTCTGGGTTAATGATTTTTGGCACATGATCGAAACAGGTGCTTTCGCGAATCCTCATCTCTCTTTCTCTCTCTCTCTCTCTCTCTCTCTCTCTCTCTCTCTCTCTCTCTCTCTCTCTCTCTCTTATTTTCGTACACATCGCTGAGGATACATTGTACTGTAACGTCGAGAGATGCGTGATTTATAGCCATTTCAAAGTCAACGAGACGGAGAAAAAATAGAAAAAGAACGATAAACCTGAAATACAATCCCCCGTGACGAATTTTGGCAAACACGTCTACCCAATACTTTCGTTGTTCGCATATCACAACCTTTTCACAGGAGAATTTTGTAAATTTTAAAAATCTTGATGCTCGAACAGTTTTCGCCTGAAATCTGCAAAGCTTCTGATTTACGTGACCCAGTATTTCGTAGAGAAGTACTAACCTTTGAAGAGAGCTATAGAGTTGTGTAAACGCACGACGCGGATAAGCGAAATTGTTTTTTTGAAAAAGTAATCCAAATACAATAATGATTATATTAATGATTACGATAATAATGATACCTACCCACGGTCATCGTACAACTCCATAACCACGTTGCATTTCATCAGGGTCTCGATAATGACGATATTCCAATGACACTTTTGTAGCTCATATTTCTGTAATAGTTCATCAACTGCGACACCGGTCTACCATAAGCACTACAGGCTCGGAATCAGCGGAACGTGGCAGCAAAGGGGAAAAAAAAAAAAGGATCGAATGATCAATGATTTAGCAGCCAACAACTGTTAATATGGGTCAGGTTGCTCGTTCATCAAAAGGTCGATGATCTTGACGACCATAATATTCCGTATAGATGCCCCGCAGGACACATTTACCCCCGACATATTTACAAAAGAAAGAAAAGCCTTTTGTACATATTGGGCATGTAATCCGAGAGACGGGTATGTGAATGATAAAGTCCCCGCGGTGGAATTTAAAAAAAGAGTCCGCTTTACGAGGCTCAAATTTTTGTTCCTCCGAAGCGTGAATATACAAAAGAGCGGGAGAGATTCGTCATCGCGGTGAGAAGGTGAAGCTATGCGGCAGCCTGCGTATGCGAACACGACTTTTCCGCTGTCACTTTCTAGAGCTCACACCTAAAGAGTCCCTACTCCCCGAAAGGGTCTTCCATTGAACAACCGCGCTCGGGTGTTTGATCAACTGCACAGTGACTGTATATATTAGATAATGATCGGGCATACGTATACCCGAACGTCCAACGAAAGTTCATTGAGGCTCTGAATATTGTTTTTTTTTTTTTTTCCCCCAACATCGAAGAAACACAGCATCCCTATATTCTCGCTATAGTTCCCCCAACCTTGGAATGCTTTTGTCCTCGTGATTCGAGCTTTTGTTGATGAAGGATCGTCGTCGTCGTTACGGGTGAGAAACTCATCTTCAATTCCGCATTGCTCATGGGACAAAAGGGTCAGTCCGAAAGGATCAAAGTTTGTGCATCGTCATGGAGCAGCCAGCCGAGAGATAAAAGTACTAGCCCCTTTTGATGGACTTTGTACGGGGATTTTCTCTCAAGATCCTACGGATATTAGGAGGACTGTGTTGACACAGACGAGAAATTTACGGGGACGCAGCAGCAGCTTCGTTATATCTCGATAATCCATCAACGATGATTTACGAAAAGTTATTCGATTTTGACGAGAAACTATGGCAACGTTGACCGGAGGAGCATTTAGAAATTTCCCGTTGGATAATTTACTGCTGGATGCCCGCGGTCAGCGAATGATTGTAGTTCTGACAGGTTGAAGAGTTTTTTTTTTTTGCAATATTTTCATACTTTATTTCGTAGATTGGGAAAAAAGGTGGTATAGTTGTACCTGATAACATGTTTACAAGAATTTGAGCATTCCGAATAAGCCTATATCACATTACAAATTATAAGTGTACCACAAAATAAGACTATACCAGACGTGAGCAGCATTAAAAAAAGTCAACAAAACTCAATATTTTATCTACCCAATTACTTCTCTAGCAAATAAAATCTCTGCCTAAGAACATCTGTATACCCAATAAAATCTTGACCCAATAAAATCTCTACTCAATAAC